>JAZKJV010003750.1:0-560363 GCA_037367405.1 Ottelia alismoides
TCGTCCTCCCTCACCTCCACCACCTTTGGACCGCAACTGTCTCCGCTTCTCTCACAGCCGTTGACCCCTGCAAACCTCGCAACCTCCCGCGCGCCCTCCGAAACATCTGCTGCCGCCGTCGATATCTCGCAATGACCCCAACCATCTCCGCTATCTTCACCAACCATCTCCCACCGGCCGCCTTCCTCGCACCCTATTTAAAGACCTCGACGCCCCCCCCCCCCCCCCCGACGATCATCTGCCGGCTGCACCTCAACTTCCCCTCCGGGCGGTGATAGCACCATGAGGCCCTCCATCTCCAGCGAGATCCGGCCACTTCCCTAGTGGCCGTTGCAGCCCACGGCGAGCTCCGCCGTCTCTGCCTCTGCTCCGGCCATCTTTGATCGCCATCGAGCCCAGTTAGTAACTCCGTCGCACCTCCAGCTTCGTCTTCGACATCGACCATCTCCTTCGACCTCCAACTACTCCGACTCCACCAACGTATCTTCATCGAGCTTCGCCTACGTCTCCAACTCTGCCGAATACATCCGCCAACGACCATCTTCTCCGACCGTCTCTGACCTTCGTAGAGCCCATGCCGGTCTTCAACGACTTTCATCTCCACGACATCGGTAGCTCCACCGACCATCACCGCCAACACCGCCAGGAGCAGCCCCCCTCCACCGTCTCCAATTGACACCACCAGGAGCGGCCCTCGACCGCCCTCGTCCACGACATCGGCAGATCCGTCGACCTGGAGAGGCCGAGCTCCTCTGCTGCTCCCTTCACCGACTATCCACCAGTCGCCAGCCAACTGAAGCACCCGCCAGAGCTCCTGCTCCTCCGCCTGCTGGCCCACCTGCTCACCTTCACCTTCGTCACCGGGCGCCAATCCTGAGACCCCAGCATGCGAGAAGCGCGTGCGTGGGGGACGTCATCAGCACGTCACCCAGGTCACGTGTTCTGCACGTGACCGTGGGTAAATTGCGCATAGGCCCTCGAAGACCCCCATATCTGCACATTAGTCCACCTCCAGAGGGCACGTACGTGCCCCTCTAGACATTTTGTAGAAATTACCCCCAAGGGTATTGGTAATTACTCTTAGGTCCCCCCTCTGCATTGTCTTTATTTATTTATTTATTGCATTTATACCCCTGTACTCCCGCTACATTTTAGACCTCTACTTTACATCATTTTATTTATTTAAAAATAGCACTGTGTTCTTCATTTAATTCTCTACACTTTGACATATCGTGGTTATTTTTGTGGTCATTGGTTAATTAGTAATTATTTATTTGGTGGAAATTAGCATATTTTTCCCAATTTGCTCTCTAAAATTCATATTTAATTAACAGTTGCTCTAAAAAATCCTCGAAAAATCAACCATTGTAGAGTTAATTTTGATTAACATTGTGCCCAAAAATATTTGCATTTGCATGCATAGTTTGCTCAATAAAATTCATCTTGCTCATTTAACTATTTAATTTTTAATAGATATTAAACCCCACATTTTCGAGATCTAGAGTTTTTCTGAGATCCATCACCTAGTGATAGATCTTAGATAATTTTATTTCTTGAAAATAATTAGGTTTAACAGTTATTATAATTAAATAGTGAAACTCATTTTGTTTGCATTTAAAAATTCATAAAAAAATCATTTTGCATCCAAAAATTCCAAAAAAAAATTACAGTGCATTCATTTTGTCATAAATATCATCTCGGCCAAGTTTCATATTTTTCGGACATCGTTTGATTGAAATTTACATTTTAGTCCCTAAAATAGGCCAAAAGTGCATTTTGCATCCCTTTATTGCATTGAAAATTCTAAAAAAAGACCGCCTCGAAAACCGAACACGAAATTGATAGACATAATTCTAGGTTGTTCCTTTACCTCTTTGTGATCAACCTTGGGACTTGCCCAAGTAAAATAAACATAAAACACTTAATTAAAAATTGAATGATATTTGTGGTTATTTCTTGACTGTTTCCAATCGCCGCCTACAACGAACGACTTTATTTATTTTCACTCATGAAAGATAAAAATGACTCTTTAACACCGTGATTTCGGACCTGTCAGATGGCGCCGTTGCCGGGGAGGCAAACAGCTTAGTTTTGTGTTTTGACATTTTTCGTTCGGTTTTCCGCATTCGGGTAGTCTGACCCCCGAATTTGTCATTGTAAATCCCGCTTAGTTTCCTGCATTTATTTTCAGCATTTATTAATTTTATTTTATTTTTGAGTATTTTTTAGTCACTCTCTTACATTATCTCTCTTATTTTTCTTACGAGGTACCCATCGCACGTAGAGCGATTTTTCAAGAAACCGACGCATCTTCATTGACAACCGAAGAAGCCGCAATTAATTTTAAGATCGAGTTGAGTCGTGAGAGAGCGTAGAGTCTAGGTTTTAATTTCTGCAAATTTAAATTTCTGCCCATTTACAGCGGTGTCCGATTGGACTCTCACGTGTGTAAAAAAGACCTTGAACTCTTCTTATGGTGTGTCGTGGCCTGTTTCACTCTCCGATGAGGGTAGGGCCCGACTTGAGTGGCGATTAGGATAGACCTGCACATACAACTCTCATAGCATTTTTAATTTTTGATTGTGTTCGTAGGATCTTAAGCCACACTGCACGTTAATCGAGACACACATAGATCGTTCAACTTAGCTAAATTTAACTCAATTCTTTCCCACTAATAGAACTTCCTGCTTAGGCGAAGTTTTTCATCGGCTTGCATTTCATATAGAATAATTTTAAAATTCTATCTAGCATCCCACATGGAGATTGCGAGGATTCACTGTAAGTCTTCTAATTGAGCATTCATCATAGTTTTCCGCGTGCATCAGCTTTTCCCGAATTTCTCCCTCTTGTTTTATCACATAATTCTAAAGGAAATTGGGACTGAACGGTAGGCGCGTATTTGTGCTCATCTAAATTATTCAGTGATCACCTAATTAAAATTGGGACTGATAAATATAGTCGATCTTAATAGCCCATAAAATCAAGAATTTCTGCGGGAGAGCAACCCCGACCTTGGATGTTTTTATTTTTCTGAGTGAGCGAGGGACAACACTTAAGGCTAGAGCCCAAATTCGGCACCTAACAGCTCGCTAAAATTTTCCCAAGTTTGATTTATCACCAACTAAAATTGAAAAGATAATAGCCGAACTCTTACAGCTTCATTGTGTGCGTTGGTGAACCTGGGTTTGAATTGTGTTTGCATTGGTGTACGTGAACTGATATCGAAGATCAACAACCGCACAATTGATTAAATTTCTCTTGACCATCCCATGCAATCGTCTCTCCTCCTTTCTTGATAATGGAACCCTTGTCCAATAATTCTTGCAGACCCAACCCCTCATTCCTTTCTGCTCTTTCAAAAATGGTCGAACGTTTATCCGAGAATCCATCAGAGTTATACTATGAAAGTGAATTCGTATCGGTTAGACCCAAAACACCTCCTCCTCAACCACCAATAAATCCAACTCCCTCTGTTAATCCGATTTGTTTCATGAATGACAACCCTTTGTATACGGAGCAGACAAATCAACAAATGATTGAGGTCTCTACTTCTTCATTTATCAATCCTCTTTACGCAGATCATACAATTCATCCTTCATATTCGATGAATGTCAATCCATCATTCCTAGGAGATGATAACCACATGATCGAATTTAACACTTCTTCACTTCTCCCATCAACCATCCCTTTGAACACCAATGAACAATCATTATCTTGGATTGAACATAACAACCCCCTCTTCACTCATACAGAGGATTGGGCCGACCACATAGGAACACATCAATCTGGTATGCTGACTTCACAATATCAAGGTCCGACCACTCAAAGGATTGAACTCTCCTCAGACCAACTCCACATACCTAGACCATATGAGCAACCACCTTCCATGATTATTGAGGAGATACTTTCAGAAAACGATGACCGTATATCGGATATTTCAAGAGACTCCTCTCCTAGTACATATAAAAAAATGGAAGAGGACATTCAATTACAAAAACACACATCAACTGCTCCCATTAGTCATCACGAACAAATTTTTGAGGATAATATTTCGAGGATGAATAAAAGATTCGAATCAATGGAGGATTGATTGCAAAAATTCACCGACCGATTAATCGCATTCTATGGTGTCTCGGACAGTAAAATGAATGAGGAAATGACCCGATCTGAGATTGAAAATTCTGAGGATATTCAGGGACCTAGGGACGATTCTAACAATATCACTTCTGCATATTATTTCCCTAGAAATGACTATGTCGTTGACCATCACCCTGAACACCAGAACCCCTGCTCATCTGAAGAACACGTCACACCCCCACACCACCCAGAAAATACCAAAAAATTGAAATATTTGAAAACCACAAAAAATTGAAAATTCAGAAAATTTCATAAAAATTGAAACTGAAGACGATCTGCGAAATTTGGATCCGACTGTACGGGAAGCACTGGAAAAACGCTTGATTTTTGACCTTCCCTTTCTACAGGCCATTGAACACTTCCCCGACCTTAAAAGATTTTTAATGGAAAAATTAACTATGAAAAAGTCGAGCAGGATTAGAACCAAGATCGAGAGACATATCTTGTCAATGGCCTCCTCCTTGGTGTTTAGGAGAAAAACCAAGAGCCGCATAGTGAAGCGGTTGCCCAGATTTGACTGTGAAATCAAAGACACAATTTTCACCCATGCTCGGATTGATGACGATTCACCGATTAATATCCTCCCGACCTCTGTATTCCATGAACTCAAACTCGGACCGATTCGAAAGATACGAGAGATTGTTCAATTAGCGGACCAATCGATAAAACGACCGAGAGGAATTATTTCTGTCATCATGAAATTCCAAGGTGCTCCGCTCAAAGTAGAATTCACGATCATTGATATTGAGCATCAAGGAGAATTCACCCAATCTCCAATCATTCTCGGAAAGCCATTCTTGGCATTGGCCAAGGCGATTATTGATTGTGAGACTCGGGAAATCAATTTCACAGCATTGGAAGCACTTAGATCTGACCCTGTCTTTGAGAAACCACGATCTTCTGAGGCAACCCATGAAGTCCCCGACAACCGTAACCATGAAGTGGTAGAAGAGCCCTACCCCACAGCCACACCTGAGATATCGGTTGTTGATGAGACTATTGGTTTAGAAAATCTCCCCTCTGCTCCATTCCCAACCGCTCTCACCATGGACAATCATGTATATGAATCATATGATCCGGAGACATGCATGGGTACACCCAGGGTCAACCTACTCTGACTACATGGATTACATCAACTCGACACAGGAATGCTTCAACATCGAATCAATTGAGAAAGAACATGCAGAGACTCTCCTCAGTATTTCAGTTCCTGTGGATCTCAAAATAGAGAAATCCTTCTTCTATGATCCTGAGACATATGCATGGTCACACCCTGGAGCAACATTCTCTGAATATCTTGACCAAATCATCCCAAATCGAGAGTGCTCAAACATTCAGGAGACTAAGAACAAGCACGCAGACCAAGCACCGACCAAGGAGAATTCCAATGGCTATTCATCTAGATACTCAAGTGAACCGACACCTTCACGACGAAATAAAAAGAGAGTCACCTTTGATCTTTCGGAAGAGGAATCAGCTGATGATTCGTCATCAGGTCCAGAAAAGGTGGTCTACATGAGTGAAGTCTGTTCGGCAACTCTAAAGCCATATCTTCGCAAGGATCCAAAATTCAATTCTCGTTGGACAACTCCCATTCCGAACTACTACTCATCCAAAGCTGATGCTCCTGCCTTCTTCAAGTACACTGGAATTATTTCATATGAGCTGACTGAGACCGGTGCTTCTGAGTATTCATCCGAGGACAAACCGATTGACCCCAAGAAGGAACGAATTCTGAGGAAACAACTGAAGAAACAAAAAAACCAGAATACTTGGAGTATGTCCACTTTCAAATATTATTCCTCTGAGGATAACTCTGATGATGGATATCTTTCATCTGACTCAAACACTTCATTTATTATCCATCATGATTTTTCTGAGGATGACACTGATCATAGTTGGGAATCTAATGCTTCATCTCCATCTCGTCATTACAATCTCCCACCACAGGCTCACAAGAAGATCAGCCGAAAACCGCCTTAATCTTCGGCTACCCACCCTCCCTCCCGACCACATCGGTCTCCTTGTACAACTTCTTCCTCTACTTAGGCCAAGGCCTAAATATAGGGGGGGACTGATGCCATCTGTATATACCATTCTTCTGTTTCTCACGATTGCTCCATTTCCACCCTTCTTCCATACTTAGGTTGTCCAGAACCTAAGTATAGGGGGAACCGACATCCACCTGTATATACTCTCCTCATTCACATATCCCGACCGCTTCATTTTTCTTTTCATTTTTTTTCTTTCTTTTTCACTCCCCTACGCTTAGCCCGAGCTATGTACTTTTTACGCTTCTTGTGCTCTGAGGACACAACACTCGCTAAGTATAGGGGGTCTGTATATATACTTTGTATATATTTTACCCATATCTCGTACTTTCGCATAAGTCTATATGTATTTACGGGGTGGGTACTAACTTGAAAAACACACACACACACACACACAAAAATAGAAAAAAAGGTTTTGCTAATTACACTAACTTTGCCCAAAATTTTTGAAAAAAAATGGCTTCTTATTTCATTTTTGCATCAAAAAAATTCAAAAAAAATTCAATCAAAAAATGTGTCTGCATCTCATTCACCTACACTTCATCCAGCATTTCATTTGCATCTGTGAAAAGTCATTGGGTTCCAAACCAAGTTATGAGCCGAAACCGAGAGTGGTCTGGACTTGACCTTAATCCACCTAATTTTCAGAGGAACTTCACCGAGAAATAGGATTTTAAGAGCTTCAGGTCTTTGACTTAATTCTTTAAGTTCCATATGACAATGTACAACGTTTGACTCTTAGTGTCTAACCTGGTCTCTTCATTCTGGGTACAACTCTGGAATAGTGAATTAATTTGTACTCTCACACTATGCACTTAGCTCGACTCAGACGGGATGTTGGAAGACTGTGTGAGTCTCTTTTCTGGTAGCGTGGAAATCTAAAGACCGGAGTACGGGTTGAAATAAAGCTTCGAAAAAGGGATGGACGATTGGGCACAATTTTTTCTAAGACCCCAAAAAATGTACGAAACAAAAAGATTCTATATCCGTAGGGGCACAACAAGATCCAAGCAGAACCACCAAAAATTCCAAATACAAAGAAGCAACTACCAAATAAAATTCGACCAAAAAGGTCCAAGCTTCAAGAAACCTGCAGATCTTGGTGGAGACTCGACTACACTGACCATCTTCACAAGGAGAGGTGACTACATTGGCCACCCTCCAGTTCTTTTCCCCTTCTTCTAACTTCTCCCCCAATTCGACTGTGAACACAACGCGACAGACCTTAGAAGGAAATACCTGACTCCCTGAGGATGAGTTACTGGAGAGGAGAGGAGTATGGTAGTCTGGCATTCTGGATGGGAAGAGCTAAAACCCTTCACACACATGAGTCGGTTATTCAATGTTCATAGGGTATACTTTGGGAAGAGGATTGATGTAAGATGACTTTTGAGCCGAAACTGTGTCAATGATGTGTAGAAATTGAGGGCTGTTGATTTTAAAATTCTAAGTCTCACAGAAGTTCCGACACACTATTAATCCAAAGGTCGAGTTTAGTTTCACTTTCATCTTCAGCTTATGGTCTTGGTATGGAGCCCAATCTCATTTCACTTCATGGTATTTCTTTTTGATGCTCAGGGACGAGCATGGTTTAAGTATAGGGGGATGATGAATCTTGAATTCATCACTCTAATTCTCATTTATTAAGCTCATATCCCTCAAAATCAACATCATTTCAGCATCTATTCTGCATAATTAGCATTCATGCATGTTTTCATAAGAATGACATTTTATCCATCATTTTTGCACAAAATAAGAAGCCAAAAATCCAAGCCAAACTGACCTGTAAATAACCCAATTTCCCAGATTTTTACCTCCTTCATGCTAACTCCGAATGACACAAAACCACCTCCACTGTGTATATATCACTAACAAGAATAAATAAAAAATAAAAAAATAACTAACCCATATAAGTGGACCAAAAACCTAAACCCTAGTTTTAGGATTTTCGGACTAAAAGCCACATATCTTTCCCATCCGGTATCCGATGTGATCCTACTCACTTTTGAACTAATGCACATTCAATTACCTTCAAAACAAGACCAAGTTCAAGTGAATCGGAGCTCGTATGTGAAAATTGGGTTTTGGGCCGCTTTTGTACATTGTATATTTTAGTGGTTTCTGACCTATATTTTATGTACTGATTTTCTTTATCAATAAAAATCTAAAAAACTTAGATTTAGATATCTTTTATTTATCTTTGATTTTCTATATTTTTCCAGATTTTTATCTTGTTTAAAAATAACAAAAAATACAAAACCCAAAAATCAAGGTATTCTATGTACATGGGATACCCTAAAATTTCACTTTTTACATTTGACTGTGGATTTGATGTCTTCATGAAAGTTGTAGATCTCTTCGAGATGAGCATTTTTCGTGAAGAAACTTTTTCAATCCGAGGTCGTTTACTATTTCTTTTTGATTACGAAATATTTTATCTCTGATTTTTCTGGTGCTGACATGTGGCAGCCCCAGAGGCCGCCATGTGTCAACATTTTTTGGGACTTTATATTTTCGTTTTTTTAAAATAGACGCATGTGCATCGCACGTGCCTTCAAGGCACGTGCTCTGCACGTGCGCCCCCTCCTTGCGCCCCTACTCGACATGTGGACCCTGCAAGGCCGTTCGATCAGCGGCCGATCGAACGGCCACTGCGCTTCATCCTCCCTCGCCTCCACCACCTTGGACCGCTACTGCCGCCGCTTCTCTCGCAACCGTTGACCCCTGCAAACCTCGCAACTTCCCGCGCGCCCCTCCGAAACCTCCACTGCCACCGTCGATATCTCGCAACGACCCCAACCATCTCCGCTATCTTCGCCAACCATCTCCCACCGGCCTCCTTCCTCGCACCCTATTTAAAGACCTCGATGCCCCCCCACCTGACGATCATCCGCCGGTTGCACCTCAACTTCCCCTCCGTGCGATGATAGAGCCACGAGGCCCTCCATCTCCGGCGAGATCCGACCACTTCCCCAGTGGCCGTTGCAGCCCACGACGAGCTCCGTCGTCTCTGCCTCTGCGCTGGCTATCTTTGATCGCTGTCGAGCCCAGTTAGTAACTCCGCCGCACCTCCAGCTTCGTTTTCGACATCGACCAGCTCCTTCGACCTCCAACTACTCCGACTCCACCAACGTATCTTCATCGAGCTTCACCTACGTCTCCAACTCCGTCGAATACATCCGCTAACGACCATCTTCTCCGACCGTCTTCGACCTTCGTAGAGCCCACGCCGATCTTCAACGACTTTCATCTCCACGACATCGGCAGCTCCACCGACCATCACCGCCAACACCGCCAAGAGCAGCCCCCCTCTATCGTCTCCAATTGACACCACCAGGAGCGGCCCTCGACCACCTTCGTCCACGACACCAGCAGATCCACCGACCTGGAGAGGCCAAGCTCCTCCGTTGCTCCCTTCGCCGGCTATCCACCAGTCGCCAGCCAACTGAAGCACCCGCCAGAGCTCCTGCTCCTGCGCCTGCCGGCCCGCTTGCTCACCTCCGCTTTCGTCACCGGGCGCCTGGCCCGAGACCCCAGCACACACGAAGTGCGTGCGTGGGGGATGTCATCAGCACGTCACCCAGGTCACGTGCTCCACACGTGACCATGGGTAAATTGCGTATAGGCCCCCAAAGACCCCCATATCTGCACATTAGTCCACCTCCAGAGGGCACGTGCCACGTACGCGCCCCTCTGGACATTTTGCAGAAATTACCCCCAAGGGTATATGTAATTACTCTTAGGTCCCTGTTGAAGCCAAAAATCGAGGGTCGTACGGTTTCACAAGGCGAAACCGCAGTCGATGCGGTGACCGCTCGAAATCCTGGACTTCAAACAATAATTAACCCATAATAGATAAATCAAGCAATGAAAGTAAAAGTGTGTGGAGTTAAAATTTATTATAACTCTACAAAGATGTGTATAGTGCAAGTATGTGTAGAGGTCGAACACAGGGAGTAGAAAGGCTAGATCGGGGCACTAAGGCACAAAATGTGTGCGAAGGTGATCAAATGTCTACTATGCTATTTTTTTGTGGGTTTTTAATTTTTATATTTTTTTATTTAATTTTTAATTTTATATTTTCGTATTTTGATTTTTAATTTTCTGATTTTATATTTTCTTTTTATATTTTATGTTTTTTGTATCTTCTTTTCAATATTGGAATATGTAAGCAATATAATGAAAGAGAAGATAGAATATTTGTAAAAATGAGGGAAAAAGCTCAAAAATTAAGAAATGAGATGTTTTTGATATTTTTATACTTTTCTACTATTTTTGTGATTTTTGGGTATTTTTAAAATTGTTTTTGGTATTTTTAAAGGGCAAAGTCAAGAAAAGAGTGAATAAAATGCAAGGTTGAAACTAAAATGGAGAAATAAAATAGAAAACAGTAACAAAAATTCTTCGAATTAATTTTCAATGAAAGATAATAAAATAAGGAAAATTTAGACACCAAGATTAATTTTTTAGGATTTTTGTAGATTTTTTATATTTTTATAGATGTTTTGGGAGTTTTGTGATTTTTATGAGTTTTCTTTTGTAATTTTTAATGATTTTTGGTCTGAAATTAAAGCACACTAAATTAAACAAAATATATTTTTTTGGGATTTTTCTGGAGTGTTTTTATATATTTTTTATGGATTTTATAAGCTGGACAGTGCACAAAATGGCTATTTTTGATTTTTAATAAATATTAAAATGTAATAAATATGGAAAATAAAAATATACCGTCAATCTACTATGCAACAGAGACTTAAATTGATTTTTGTAGATTTTTTAGGGTTTAATAGATGCATGCAAAAAAATACAAGAAGCAAAAAGAACAATACACACGGCCATGGGTGTTTTTGTAAATAGTCGAGAATCCAGGGGCCTCCTTGAAAATATTCCAAAAAGATTATAACTAAATAAAAATAATCGCGGACTGAATATTAAAAGCAAAATCCACAAGGTTATATCAGCAAAATTCCCAGGGGAGCACGTGCGTGAGCACGTGTGCCTGGGAGGAAAGTTCTGCCATTACTCAAAATTACGAGGGCTATTTTGAAAATATTGCAAACACATAAAGCAGCCAATGAAAGTTTGTACGCTAAATTTTAAATACAAAAATGCGCGGGACTAATCCTGCAAAATACCCGCTCCAGTGGCGCATCCAACGGCAGATAGGAAGTTACATATGCCACGTGTCGCCACGAAGCGCGCTGATACCCCTTGGGTTATAACGGCCAGGATTAGATCCTGGACCACGATCTGACGGCTGGAGGGGGGCACACGGTCTACGGCAGATGACAGGTCTGGAAGAGCAAGCCGAATCCGACGGCCCGGAGATGATCACGAAGAACCAGGAGGCGGGCCGGCGACGATGAAGTTCCCCGACCCCTCTCCCTCGTCTCTGTCGTCGTTGGAGGTTGCAAAAGGGGCCGCGAGGCTCCTGGAAGTCTCCCCGAGTGGACGGCGGGGTCAAAATGGCCCAAGGAGGGCCGGAGGTCAGCCGCGACGTAAGCGAAGGGGGGCGGCTCCAGGCTACCAGACGTCGACAAAAACGAAGCCCAGATGGACTTCTCCCGCACCAGGGACCTGCAGAGAAAACTCAATATCAACAATAGAAGGTCCTGGGGTCCTGTTGGTGAAGACGTGAGGGTAATAAGGCCGTCGAAGGTGGACGTCGGAGCAGCACTCCGGCGAAGATGTTCGGATAGTTTTGAAGCTTAAAACACGGATTAAACTACTTAATAAAGCTATCTATGAAAAGCATAATGCTACAGATAGTAAAAAAACGAAGAAACTTGGATAAAAACACCTCGAGTTGGTTGGTGAACCAACGAGATATTCGACCTCGACGGCGGCTATGCCGGAGGTGGTTGGAGCGCCTCCACGGCCTTGCGCGACCCTACTGGATGGTTGGAGGAGGCCCTGTCACGGCCTCCAGTCCAGAACGCAAGAAGAGAGGGGTTGCTAAGTCCAAAGAAGGGTTCCAAATGGAATGGAAGAATGGGGTCGGTTTTTGAAACATGGCCAAGTGGGCTCGAAGATCAAGGCATATCTGATGCATCGTGAATCCATTCCCCAATGTGAGAACTAGGCATGTAAGATCAATAGTAGGGGAGAAAAAACCAAGAAGGACTCGACCCCAAATGGCGAAAGGTGTGGTCTCCAAAAATCCGTGAAAATGGGTACCTACACATGTCCAGCGGTCTGTGACCTGGGTCATAGAGTTGACCCCCGGTCAACGGATGGCGTGGCCTGATTGGGCCACGTCATCCGCAAAAAGAAAAAATCAAATAAAAGGTTTGTAAATTAAATTAAAATTATTAAATGATTTAATTAATTTTAGGTTAGTTAATAAAAAATGTTTATTATTTTATATAGTATTTTATTCTGACTTTTAATTATTTTTATGAAGTATATTTTTACAAGTTACCTTTATACCCCTATATAGGTATATTATCTATATACTTTATTACTTTTATTTTTATTTTGTATATTTTAATTTTATTATTTTTATTTATTATTTTATAAAATTATAGAATACTTTTATATACACAACTATTTTTTTATTTTATTTTTCTGATTTATTTTGTATAAATAATAAATTATAAGAGTGTGTTGTATAGTATTGTATCTATGTACTCTATTATACAAGTATTTTTATTTGTATGCTTTTGTTCTGATTTTAATATACATAAATATTATAAGTAGAGAGCCGGGAAGCTGCTCCGCGGAGCAGCCAAGCTGGCTGCTGCGTGGGGCAGTTTCCCCCCCTTTTTTTATTTTTTTTGAATTTTTTTTATGTTTATTCATATATGTATCCCTCCTACATATCATTCAAATTTCGTGAGAAACGGAGACTCCTATGCCCTCCATCTAGAACATGTACTTTACAGCAAATTTCAGGCCGTTAAATTTTATATGTTCTAGATGGAGGGCATCGGAGTCTCCATTTCTCACGAAATTTGAATGACATGTAGGAGGTATACATAGATGAATAAACATAAAAAAAATTCAAAAAAAAAAATAAAAAAAGGGGGGGAAACTGCCCCACGCAGCAGCCAGCTTGGCTGCTCCGCGGAGCAGCTTCCCTTTTCACTTATAAGTAATATTTACAAAATTATAAAAATAATAAATAAATAATAAATTGAATATTTTAATATGTACAAGTATACAATGAGGGTCCAAAACTCAACTTTCAAACCGTAGCTCCGCCAAATGCAAAACCACCGCCATTAAATAGCTTATTTTATTCTATATAAATTAAAGGTGAGTTTGATGCATTTGGAGTTTTCATTTGTGAGATACGGGTCTGGGAAGTTGGGATTCTGGATTTTTATTCGGACCATAACTTTTTATCTGTATATTATTATTGAATGAGATCAATTTTGTATTTTTTTATTAAATTATCTACAACTTTCATGTACAAAGCTTCTTTATTTGATATATAAAAAGTGGAACCAAAAATAGGTCCCAAAAGGGATAAAGAATGAACAGAAAGTATAGGTATTTACACTGTATTTTTCCCTTATCTCCCCCTACTTTATTCCTTGTCGACCTATTCATCAAGATGCCTAGGTCTCGGGGTTTTGGGTCATAAAATATTTACAATATTTTATTCTTTTTCTTTTCTTTTATTTATTCTATAATTTTGGCTTTAATTACAGTATTTTATACACTATTTACAGATACATGTATGAATGCTAAGATGATGGTTTTACTGCTATTTACAAGCGTTTGCTAGGGTTTTTGGTGCCAAAATGATAGAATAAAGATGATGAAATGTGGATTCATCATCCCCCTATACTTTACCTTTTCTAGTCCCTAGCAAACACTTATGCAATAAGTGCAAAAAGAAAAGAAAGAAAAGAAAATGAAGAACTTGGATTTTATCTGATTATCAAACTTGTCTTCGCAAAATCAAAGTTTGGAGCTTAAGTCGGACCTTTGGAAATTTAGTGCGGGCGGAACCTTAGTGAGAACCGTGTCTGAAATTCAACAGTCCTTGAGAATCCCAAAACTCTGCTCAAGTCTCCTCAATTGCCAGGTCAGAAATATCTCAACTCATACGTAAACTCTTACGACCATGAGTCTGACTCGTACAATGTAAGTGATGGTGGCTCTCCCCAACTAGAATGACAAAGGAACTGACTTCTCCAGTACGACAACCCAATGATTCCCCAATCCAGCAACTCCATCCTCGAGGAGCGGCGTATTCCCTTCTAAGTTCAAGTGGCAACCATCTCAAGAAGAGGGGGGTGAAGAGAAGAATGGATGGTAGCCAGTGTAGCTACCTATCCTGGGATGCAAGACCAGTGTAGTCAAGTCATCCTGCTGCAGGCTCACATGATATGACTTTGGAACTCAAGCTTGCTTATTGACTTTACAACCTTTGTACATACCTTGCAGGCTTTTTATTTTTGTACATGCCTGAACACTTTTTTTGAATACTATATACAACAGCATTTACATAAGGAGTTTTTCCTCTTGAGCCAGTAGACTATCCCTCTTTTGAAGCTTTATCGCAACCCACAGCCTCCTGTCTTTAGACTTCCTAATCACTGGACGGGTTGGGGTGCACTTCCCTCCCTAGAGGAGGACAAATGTTTCCACTTGTGTGCGTCTCATACCAGCAAATCCAATCCCCTCACCACTCCAACTGAGTTGAGCCATGTGAAAGGTGCAAGTGTCCAAGTTAGGTCATTATCAACAAGAGTCATGCATGTGCTCCGAAATACTCTACTTAGGCAGTCAAGAATCCAATGAACCAAGTCTCGTGATCCTCAAAGAATTAAGTCAACTAGACCTGAAGTACCTCAAACCCAGTTCCTATAAGGTTCCTGTTATTATGTAGATTTTAAGGTCCAATCAAGCTCTAATCTCCGGATTTTACTTAGACTTGTTCAACTATCAAACTCAATCCGAAAAATGCTCATGCTATGCAAATACAATGCAGAAAATATTTTTGCGATGCAATTTTCAAAGATTTTGAACTTTTTATGGATTTTTGAAAAGATGATGCATGCATATGCATTTTTTGTATTTTTCAAAGATTTTCAAATGTTTTTGGATTTTAATTTTTGCAAATGTTTTTGGGAATTTTGAAAAACAAAAAGTTTTGGCTGAACACTAGGTTAAAATATGTACACGGGAGTGCTTCTTATATATGCAAGAAGTGGATTTTAAGGATTTACAAGGGTAAGTGATCAATTTTTATACATATATATAAGATGGATTTTATGTGTGATGTATGTATTCCTCAAACTTATTTAAAAACAATTTCACACACCATTTTGAAAACTATAGTCCAAAATAGTTTTTGCAAACATTTTTACAAACATGTACACACATTTGAAAATCATTTTGCAAAGGCTTTCAAAACAGTATGTATAGGTTTTTCAAATATTTTTGCAACCATTTTTCAAACCATTTGCAAATCATTTTTCAAACATTTTCTTTCACACAAAGAAAAGAAATTTTTACAAACCACACATTTTTACACAGGTTGAAAACATGTAACAAAATATTTTCAAAATAGCTTTCAATAAATGTTCACAAAGATTTTCAAACTATTTTTTAAACATTTTGCAAAAAACATTTTCACCTGATTTATTAATCAGTAAATACGAAAAGAATTTGAGGAATAACCACATCTTTTTATTAAGGATTTTTAATGAATTTTAAAGAATGATTAGCCATATTATTAAGAAAATACGAAAGTACGAGTTATGGATAAAGTATATACGTAGTATATACGACCCCCCTATACTTAGCTTGAGCTATGTCCTCATAGATCGGAGAGAAAAGAGAAGACATAACTCGTACTAAGTATAGACAAGTCTAAAGAATAAAGGAATAAATGAATGAACCAATGAGACGTTGACCGTCCCCCTATACGTAGGATCAAATAATCCTATGTATAGCAGACTGTACACAAAGCAGGGAGGGTCAAGGGTGGGAATGAACAGATCGTACTCAGATTGTCTCCCCCTATACTTAGGGTAAGATATCCCTAAGTATAGACAAGAAGAGGAGACAATGGAGAGGATCAAAGAATAGAGAAACTCGGGGTGCACACCCCCTATACTTAGGACAAAGTACGTCCGAAGTATAGAAGACTGTCTACAAGGGATGGCACCTTTTTGATACAAAAAGAAGATAGAAAAGGAAAAGAAGAAAAGAAGAAAAGAGATGGAGATGGAAGAAGAGATCGTGAGGATGTACACACCACTCCCCCTATACTTAGGGTAAAAGAAGCCCTAAATATAGGCAACAATAGGAGAGATGAAACGGAATGACGAATGAACACTCGGCTCGTCCACCCCCCTATACTTAGGATAAAGTACGTCCTAAGCAAGGCAAACACGAGCAATGGGCGGACGAGAAAGACAGAAGATGGACAGAGAGAAATAAATGAATATACAATAGAGGTGGATATATACATGATCAAGAAGGTAGAAAGCGAACCTTCTTGCGGGACCGTTGAGGAATAGATCTAGTATGGTGTAGGTCGACATCGGGGTCCATAGTGGACGGAAGCCGATCAGGGTCGACGGGGTGATGGTCCTCAGTAGCCCTAGGGTGTGAAGGCATAGACTGGTGGGTGGAAGAAGTATGGCTAGGTCCGGCCTTGGAAGTCTCGCTGATATCAATGTGGAATAGGACGCACTTATCATCATCAGAAGGAGTATAATCGGAGTCGTCCTGCGAGGTGTCGTCCAGGTCAAAATCAAAAGGAGTGAACTCATCAGTGGAAGTAGTCGAACTCTGTTCGTCCTCTATAATCTCAACCGGATCATCTTTCTCATCAAAAGGCCCGAATTCCCGAATAAAAGCGATCAAATCAAATTCGGCCTTTGTCTCATCGGTCTCTAAATGAATAGGAGCAGACTCATCAGTGAAAGAAGTCAAAACATGTCCGTCCTGTCTGGTCTCTAAATCTGCCCTCCGCTCAATGGTATCGATCGTGTAAATCCCGCAGATGTCGTCAACACAACGCCAAGTCCCAGAAGAAGGAACTCCGAGGTCCATGCTTTCCAATTCTTCCTCCTGGGAGAGGAATTCTTGGGTCTCAGTGGAATCCAATAAGCAACAAAATTCTCTGATAGTATCATCAAGGTCATGGTCCTCGAGGTCAGCCAAGATAGGTGTGGATGCACCAGGTGTAGGTCTCTGGTCGGCAGTAGGTGCGGTGATCAACACTTCGCTCTCGTCAGCAGGATGGAAGCGAATCTCTCCTGATCCATAATGAATAACGACCCTCGCAGAGGCGAGGAATGGTCGTCCCAGGATGATTGAAGAGTGCTCCTCAGTGGAGGTCTCCTTGGGCAATAGGACAAAATCTACATGGTAGCTCATGCCCTGAATCGAGATGACAACGTTTTCTAGGATACCCTTCGGCCTCTTGATTGATCCATCAGCAAACTGAACGATCATCCTGGTCTTCTTGAGAGGCCCTAGGTGAAGAGATTGTACCAGCGAGAAGGGTATGATACTGATCGATGCACCGCCGTCGAGGAGAGTGTGATCACATGTGAAGTCAGAGATGGTGCAACTAATGAAAGGTGTGGCAGTGTTCCTCTTCTGAGGAATGGGACGGTGTGTGATGGCATGGACAGTGGCCATGGTCAAGATATGATGCTCAGATCTGCTTCTCCACTTTCTCTTCTTGGGAAGAGGAGCAGATAAATCGGTCATGACCTGTTGAAGTGGGGCACGTATGATCTCATGAATAGTAGCCACCAGTTCGGGTTCAGTCAATATTTTTTTGAATTTTTGGACCTCCTTCATACAAGGGAGAAGGTCAGAATCAACATATACACGAGGCATGCCAAGAGCAATCTGTACAGCGGCATCCTCGGGGTCAAAGGTGGGACAAGGTGTGAAAGGATGTGTAGTCAAAGGGTCTGGCAAGTGGGCACCCTCCTCACAGTCCGACTCGATCAAAAGTCTCCCAATCTATTTTTGTGTTTTTAAATTTTTCTCATTTTTTTGTATTTTGGGCGATTGCAAGCTCCCATGGTCGTCCTCAAATGAATCCATATCCTCAAAGAATGGAGCGACATTCTGGTTCTTATTTAAACTAGTGAGATAAGTGATCCTCGACTTCATATGCTCCATCATCTGATTCAAGGTCTCAAGCGTGGATATCATGAAAGGTGACTCCAAAATCTCAGGATCGGGTGTGTCGAATGTGGGTGGAGGGTGTGGACAAAGATCACATTCCGGATCGGGATACTCAAGGAAGAGCGGGTTATCGAAATGTGAAGGTGATGGTGGTGGAAATGATTGGTGAAGGTCAAAGTCTGAGTCCTGAAATATTGGGTTGGTCGGATATGTACAAAAATCAGAAGTAGGAGGAGGATCCTCCTGAAAAAAAGGAGGTGGACCGGCTGGAGTGAACGAATGATCCGCAAAGTCCGGATAAAATACGCTCCAGTCGGCCATCTCGAAACAAAAGAAAATGATCGGGAGAGCACGATGGTCAGGTCAAGAGAAGTGAGAAGAAAGGCGCAAGTGCGCAGAAGCGATCTAGGACACACAAAACAATCACAAAAAAATGAAAACAAATCAAACCCTCAATTCACCTACTCAACTCGGTAGAGACCGCAAAGAGCGATCTTTTTATCTTGTCTGTTTTAGAGTTAGGTGAGAAGTCAAAGATTGCACACACACTTAAGGGGCTGAGATGGGATTTGGGCACTAATCCTTAGCGTGCACGCGAGCAATGTAAAACGAAGACAATGAGGGGATTACTCGCCCAAATACAAGATTTTTCTTTTTGATCGATTTTAGGGTCAAGTAATATTAGCAGTCCTAATTTTATTGATTATCACTTTTTTTGGATTTTTAATAAAAATGCACGATCCTATCGGGGATTCAATTCCTTTGAGCACCTAAGTTGGCAAAATCAGAGGGAGAGGCGGAAAAGCAATGCAAGCGGCAATCGATGATGTATGCTAAAGAGAAATGCTCACGTTGCCTCCAGCACTCTGCATGCAAGGATGCTCAGCAGAATAGAAACCTATCTATATGTAAATGCAAAAGCCGATGAAATCGCCCTAAGTTTCAGAAATTGCTATTATCGGGAAGAACCGCAAGTTGACCGCCAATCCTCAACCCTAATGTCCGGTCTAGGCTCACCCCTCCTCTGCTCAACACACTTGAGTTTAGGAGAAAGCGCTTTGCGGGGAGAGCTCGTGGCGCGACGGGATGAAGGTGATGATCAACTGTTTAAAATTTGACTAAGTCCAAATGAAACTATAGGCACATGCAAGGGTGATTAATGTGTTTGGACCTAATCTATCGCAAGCAACTCCTAAAGCTAGGGGCTCAATCACACAAAATAACTAAAATCGAAAAACAAAACAAAATAAAAGAATGCTAAGGAAAACGCGAGAAAAGCTACGGCGAGCCCCCAAGTGAACAATCACTTGGAAATTAGGCTCAAGAGTCCAAATGTCCGGTGTACCTGTATTATTACAAATTAACGACTCTCTCTCACTACAAATTACAAAAATAAATGCAAGGAAATTAATGCTAAGGAGTTGTCTTCAAAATTCCCTCCAAGTCCACCTAAGTGCGAAGCAAAAAGCTGCCTCACGTGGTTGCACGAGCGCTCCTAGGAAGGAGTGCCTCCCTCGATCCGCGTACCTCGTACAAAGTTAAACAAGAGGGTGGTTAGACAATTCAAATGATATATAAAAAATAAAAAAAATAAAATAGCAAAAATGAAAGCCGCGAAATAGACAACCAATCACAATCACAAAGCAAAAACCCAAACTACAAGCTGTTGCTCCCCGGCAATGGCGCCATTTGTTGAAGCCAAAAATCGAGGGTCGTACGGTTTCACAAGGTAAAACCGCAGTCGATTCGGTGACCGCTCGAAATCCTGGACTTCAAACAACAATTAACCCACAACAGATAAATCAAGCAATGAAAGTAAAAGTGTGTGGAGTTAAAATTTATTATAACTCTACAACAAAGATGTGTATAGTGCAAGTATGTGTAGAGGTCGAACACAAGGAGCATAAAGGCTAGATTGGGGGACTAAGGCACAAAATGTGTGCAAAGGTGATCAAATGTCTACTATGCTATTTTTTTGTGGGTTTTTAATTTTTATATTTTTTTATTTAATTTTTAATTTTATATTTTTGTATTTTGATTTTTAATTTTCTGATTTTATTTTTTCTTTTTATATTTTATGTTTTTTGTATCTTCTTTTCAATATTGGAATATGTAAGCAATATAATAAAAGAGAAGATAGAATATTTGTAAAAATGAGGGAAAAAGCTCAAAAATTAAGAAATGAGATGTTTTTGATATTTTTATACTTTTCTAAGGTTTTTGTGATTTTTGGGTATTTTTCAAATTGTTTTTGGTATTTTAAAGGGCAAAGTCAAGAAAATAATGAATAAAATGCAAGGTTGAAACTAAAATGGAGAAATAAAATAGAAAACAGTAACAAACATTCTCCAAATTAATTTTCAATGAAATATAAAAAAATAAGGAAAATTTAGACACCAAGATTAATTTTTTAGGATTTTTGTAGATTTTTTAATATTTTTATAGAGGTTTTTGGAGTTTTATAATTTTTATGAGTTTTCTTTTGTAATTTTTAATGATTATTGGTCTGAAATTAAAGCACACTAAATTAAACAAAATATATATTTTTGGGATTTTTCTGGAGTGTTTTTATATTTTTTTATGGATTTTATAAGCTGGACAGTGCACAAAATGGCTATTTTTGATTTTTAATAAATATTAAAATGCAATAAATATGGAAAATAAAAATATACCATTAATCTACTATGCAACAGAGACTTAAATTGATCTTTGTAGATTTTTTAGGGTTAATAGACGCATGAAAAAAAATACAAGAATAAAAAAGAACAATGCACACGGCCAGGGGTGTTTTTGCAAATAGTTGAGAATCCAGGGGCCTCCTTGAAAATATTCCAAAAAGATTATAACTAAATAAAAATAATCACAGACTGAATATTAAAAGCAAAATCCACAAGGTTATATCAGCGAAATTCCCGGGGGAGCACGCGCGTGAGCACGTGCGCCTGGGAGGAAAGTTCTGCCATTACTCAAAATTACGAGGGCTGTTTTGAAAATATTGCAAACACATAAAGCATCCAATGAAAGTTTGTACGCTAAATTTTAAATACAAAAATGTGCGGGACTAATCCTGCAAAATACCCGCTCCAGTGGCGCATCCAACGACAGATAGGAAGTTACTTATGCCACGTGTCGCCACGAAGCACGCCGATACCCCTTGGGTTATAACGGCCAGGTTTAGATCCTGGACCGCGATCTGATGGCTGGAGGGGGGCGCGCGATATACGGCAGATGACAGGACTGGAAGAGCAAGCCGAATCCGACGGCCCGGAGATGATCAAGAAGAACCAGGAGGCGGGCCGGCGACGATGAAGTTCCCCGACCCCTCTCCCTCGTCTTCATCGTCGTTGGAGGTTGCAAAAGGGGCCGCGAGGCTCCTGGAAGTCTCCCCGAGTCGACGGTGGGGTCAAAATGGCCCAAGGAGGGCCGGAGGTCAGCCGCGACGTAAGCAAAGGGGGGCGGCTCCAGGCTACCAGACATCGACAAAAACGAAGCCCAGATGGACTTCTCCCGCACCAGGGACCTGCAGAGAAAACTCAATATCAACAGTAGAAGGTCCTGGGGTCCTGTTGGTGAAGACGAGAGGGTAATAAGGCCGTCGAAGGTGGACGTCGGAGCAGCACTTCGGCGAAGATGTTCGGATAGTTTTGAAGCTTAAAACACGGATTAAACTACATAATAAAGCTATCTATGAAAAGCATAATGCTACAGATAGTAAAAAAACGAAGAAACTTGGATAAAAACACCTCGAGTTGGTTGGTGAACCAACGAGATATTGGACCTCGACGGCGGCTACGCCGGAGGTGGTTGGAGCGCCTCCACGGCCTCGCGCGACCCTACTGGATGGTTGGAGGAGGCCCTGTCACGGCCTCCAGTCCAGAACGCAAGAAGAGAGGGGTTGCTAGGTCCAAAGAAGGGTTCCAAATGGAATGGAAGAATGGGGTCGGTTTTTGAAACATGGCCAAGTGGGCTCGAAGATCAAGGCATATCTGATGCATCGTGAATCCATTCCCCAATGTGAGAAGTAGGCGTATAAGATCAATAGTAGGGGAGAAAAAACCAAGAAAGACTCGACCCCAAATGGCGAAAGGCGTGGTCTCCAAAAATCCGCGAAAATGGGTACCTACACATGTCCAGCGGTCTGTGACCTGGGTCATAGAGTTGACCCCCGGTCAACGGATGGCGTGGCCTGATTGGGCCACGTCATCCGCAAAAAGACAAAATCAAATAAAAGGTTTGTAAATTAAATTAAAAATATTAAATGATTTAATTAATTTTAGGTTATTTAATAAAAAATGTTTATTATTTTATATAGTATTTTATTCTGACTTTTACTTATTTTTATGAAGTATATTTTTACAAGTTACCTTTATACCCCTATATAGGTATATTATCTATATACTTTATTACTTTTATTTTTATTATTTTTATTTATTATTTTATAAAATTATAGAATACTTTTATATACATAACTATTTTTTTTATTTTATTTTTCTGATTTATTTTGTATAATTAATAAATTATAAGAGTGTGTTGTATAGTATTGTATCTATGTACTCTATTAATCAAGTATTTTTATTTGTATGCTTTTGTTCTGATTTTAATATACATAATTATTATAAGTAATATTTACAAAATTATAAAAATAATAAATAAATAATAAATTGAATATTTTAATATGTACAAGTATACAATGAGGGTCCAAAACTCAACTTTCAAACCGTAGCTCCGCCGAATGCGAAACCACCGCCATTAAATAGCTTATTTTATTCTATATACAATTAAAGGTGAGTTTGATGCATTTGGAGTTTTCATTTGTGAGATACGGGCCTGGGAAGTTGGGATTCTGGATTTTTATTCAGACCATAACTTTTTATCTGTATATTATTTTTGAATGAGATCAATTTTGTATTTTTTTTATTAAATTATCTACAACTTTCATGTACAAAGCTTCTTTATTTGATGTATAAAAAGTGGAACCAAAAATAGGTCCCAAAAGGGATAAAGAATGAACAGAAAGTATAGGTATTTACACTGTATTTTGCCCTTATCTCCCCCTACTTTATTCCTTGTCGACCTATTCATCAAGATGCCTAGGTCTTGGGGTTTTGGGTCATAAAATATTTACAATATTTTATTCTTTTTCTTTTCTTTTATTTATTCTATAATTTTGGCTTTAATTACAGTATTTTATACACTATTTACAGATACATGTATGAATGCTAAGATGATGGTTTTACTGCTATTTACAAGCGTTTGCTAGGGTTTTTGGTGCCAAAATGATAGAATAAAGATAATGAAATGTGGATTCATCAGTCCCCCCCTCTCTATTGTCTTTATTTATTTATTTATTTATTTATTTATTTATTGCATTTATACCACTGTACTCCCGATGCATTTTAGACCTCTACTTTACATCATTTTATTTATTTAAAAATAACACCGTGTTCATCATTTTATTCTCTATACTTTGACATATTGTGGTTATTTTTGTGGTCATTGGTTAATTAATAATTTTTTATTTGGTGGAAATTAGCATATTTAGCCCAATTTGCTCTCTAAAATTCATATTTAATTAACCGTTGCTCTAAAAATCCCCGAAAAATCAACCATTGTAGAGTTAATTTTGATTAACAATGTGCCAAAAATATTTGTTTTTGCATGCATAGTTTGCTCTGTAAAATTCATCTTGCTCATTTCACTATTTAATTTTTAATAGGTATTAAACCACATATTTTCGAGATCTAGGATTATTCTGAGATCCATCACCTAGTGATAGATCTTAGATAATTTTATTTCCTGAAAATAAGTAGGTTTAATATTTATTATAATTAAATAGTAAAAATCATTTTGTTTGCATTTAAAATTCATAAAAAAATTCATTTTGCTTCCAAAAATTCCAAAAAAATTACAATGCATTTATTTTGTCATAAATATCTTCTCAGCCAAGTTTCATATTTTTCGGACATCGTTTGGTCCTCTCTGACCAGTTAACTATAGTTCTTCACAATTAGAAATTGCTTATCTAAGGTCGTTTTCTTCTTGCACCATTTAGGTTAGATTTATTTCTGTCTTTTAATTTATGCGCGGATCACCATACATGTAGAGTGCTGACAACAGGTACACATCCCTTACTTTTCTTGCATCATCGTGTTTGATCGCGCATCAGCTTTTTTGACTTCTCCCCTCATTTTTTGGACTTTAAATAACCAGGAGATCGAAAAATTCGTTAGCCGTTTGTTTGTTTTTTGAAAAATACCTAAAAGTGATAATCATAAAATTAGGGTTGCTAAACACACTTGACCCTTAAAGACACTCGACTTAAAAATCTATCTTGGGAGAGCAATCCCCTCATTGTTGGTTTACTTATGCGAGAGAGCGACCCGCACACTAGGCTAGAGCCATAACTGAACTCTCATCAGACTACTGGTCTTGGGGTTAGTCGTTCTTCAGTGAGGATCGCTCCGGTCTCCGGCAAAGCGGGCCGTAATATCCTTAATAGAGCGAGTTGATCGGGTAGCTGGTAAACAGTCCGCAACTTGTACTGGCTGGGAAAGATCTAGCTTTGGGATTGGGCCAGTCTCCTGAGAGCATCAGGTTCCTACCAGCTCACTTAATCGCCCAGTTAGACTGAATTCTCGCCTAAATAAAATTGACAAGATAAAAGATTGAACCTTTACGATCATCAGCTCTTAGTGTGGAGTAGGTGAATTGGGGGTTTGTTTGCTAATCTTATTTATTTCCAGATCCCATCTGCCTTTCTCTACATCATGATGATGGGCTGGAGGTCCCTTAGGCAACCCTTGGCTGCACCGCTTTCGAGCACTCCGCCCCATTCATCTAGGTTGTTCGTGAGAGCCCAGACCCGCTCTCCGAACCCAAGTTCGACTTCGCCCTGTTCCCCCTCGACCACCCTTCTTCCAGTCCCGAGGTGCCCGAGTAGAGACCAGAGCAGATATCATTCATTTGATGGCATTTGAGTTCGGATCTTTTGCCTTTGCAGAGACCCAAGAGATGGCCAGCAACGAGGAGCGCACTGGACAACCCCAGACCACCACCTATGTTTTAGATCAGGACGCCATCAACAACACCCTGTTAGCCTCCCTGGAGATGATGCAAAGATAGATCAGAGACCAGGGGGCATTCATGGCAGACATGTGTAGAGAGATGGCCTAGATGCGAGCTGACCGTAGAGAGCAGAACCGACCAGACGGGGGAGAGATACCAAAGCTGGGAGGAGGAGATAGAGGACAGCCAGAGGAGGCACGGAAGCCAGTCCCACCAGCTAGGCCGATGAGAGAGTTGCATACCCTGGTGTGACTCTTACACATCGTTGGATTCAATTCCCCCCTTAGACGATTCAGCTGTTGCCCAAGTTCCATAGACTTGCCACCGAGGAGCCGCAACTTCACCTCTAAGAATTTGATATGATCTGCAGCATGGTCTACGACATATACGTGGACGAGGATACCATCAGGATGGTGGCTTTTCTGTTCTCCCTAGTTGACAGAGTGGCCTACTGGCTGAAACATTTAGGGAGATATGTCACTTCGTGGGAACAGCTCCAGACCGAGTACTTGAACAAGTACTATCCACTCGGCCGGACGAATGTAGCTCGAGCTTTGATCAACAACTTCTCAATGCTTCCCAATGAGCAATTCCATGAGGCATGGGACCACTTTCGTGAGCTCATTGACCGGTGTCCACACCATGACATCTCCAAGCCCAACTTAGTATAGAGTTTCTTTTATGGGATGACACCGAAGCTACAAGGTTTTGTGAATGCTTCTTGTGGGGGCTCCTACTTCGCCAAGGACGAAGATCAGGTCTGTGCGATATATGAGGAGACGGTCGAGAACTACACTGTTGTGTCCCAGACCCATCTCTACACTCAGGGGAAGCCCCCGTCCCATGTCATAACCTATCACAGCATGGGTCGATGCAGGTCCTTCCACCTCTTCAGCAGCCGTAGCACATACAGAGTCGTCGGCTGCAGATATGGGCATCATCAGCGAGATACTGGACCACATCGAGATTATCGAGAAGAAGCAGTGCCAGGGCATGACGCAGATTGATCAGTTGGGACAAACATTGAGTGACCTAAAGACCCAGATCATGTGTCTCCAGGAGGCATAAACGACTTTTCAGCCTCATCTCAGGTCACAGGCCGACCCTAGCAGCAACAAATCGACCCAGCACTCTGCCTAGTACAGACAGATCCACTATATTTAGGCGGAGCCGTTCTAGCAGCTGCAACACTAGTACCTTCAGCCACCACCGTCTCAGGACACTCAGATAGTGGTGTACCAGCAGGATCAACCTCTGGCAGTCCTTCTCCACCCCCTTCAAATAGGAGCCATTGATGGAAGTCAACGGGATTTGGTACGACCAACAACAGCCTAGGATCTGCCGAGATCATCCCGGATATAGGTGGTCGACTGGAGGTGCCTCATCCCAGCAATAGCCTCCAGCTCAGGGTAGACAGTTCGGCCAGCCTCAGAAGAAACCCCAGCTCCCACACCAGCCACAACAACAACATTACCAATCAGGTCCTCATCCCTACCAGCAGGGACAGTCGTGGAGGCAGCACCAGTAGCAGCCTCATCAGTATTCTTAGCTTCCCCCTCATCCTTCCCAGCAGTTGCCTCATTTTCAGAGAGGAAACCTGTCCGGTTCTCACGGGCTAGCCAATGAGAACCCATCACTCGATGATCTAGCCCACCTTCTTTCCGACCAACATGCCACATTCAGGCAGGAGATGAACGAGTTCCGCTAGGAGATGAGGGATATCATCAAAGGGAAGGCTGCCATACCCTCTTAGATCGAGCCCAACCTGAATAACTTAAAAAGAAAATCTGAGCAGGTACAGTTCACAGAGGTTACCAATCCTGGTGATTTATTGGGTGACATTGCTTCATATACATTTGATGTTGACTTTGTTACACTGAGGAGTGGTAGGATGCCAACCGGTGGCGCCTCGTCTGAGCAACGCCACCACAAGGATGCAGGAGCGCCAGACGAGGAGGATAGCGGTGCTGATGCCACTCATGATGATGATAACGGTGGTGTTGATGCCACCAAGGATGTTGATCCAGCTGACGATACTGAGGCCATCGTGCCCCCAGATGCAGAGGGTCGTACTGATGCCACCAGAGATCCAGATGTTGAGATAGAGTGCGGTACTGATGTCATAGTGCCCGATGTCGTGGGTGGTACTGAGGCCACCCCTTCTATTCCAGTTGTGCCTACTCCAGTTTTTGTACCCCGGGACTTTATAAAAAATACCAAAAAATTAATAAAGGAAAGAGTTCTGCATCTTTAAGTCCATATGTGATGCATGATGATCCTTGTATGGATTCCATTTCTTCTTAGCATCAGGGACCCATTCCTAGCCCTCTATCTGAGGAGGGCCCAACCATCCCCTTCCCTCAGGCACTTCCCTTGGCAAAGGATAAGAAAACAGAAAATCCAAAAAAATCACAACAGTTAGAGTTCCTAGTAGATGATCGATAGATTTCAGAATCAACTGACTTTACAGGAGGCACTTGAGCACAACCCCATCTTCTAGAAGAACCTTAGAGAGAAGACCATCATCCGTAGGAAGAAGAGGAACCATAATGTAGAGATCCATGTGCTCACTCGTGCTACTTGCTTTGCCGTCCAGAATCGTTTGCCATCCAAGAGGCCAGATGCAGGAGCTTGATGAATCCGCGATTCATCACTCTTAAAGTTGAAAATAAAGCTTTGTCACCAGGTATTTAGAATCATATTTCCCTTTATCTTGCATAAATAGCATTCATGCATCAATCCACAAGATATGCATTTTAGCATTCATATTTGCATTTAAATAAGAAGCCACTTCATGTGTAAAATCCACTTATAAAATATCCACCTATTTATTTGTATTTTATCCCCTCGAAAATAAAATAACACCTTCCATATAATGTGTACACCATTAGTTAATAATATAATGAAGAAGACCATAGTTCCTAACTTGTAAAATACCCAATAAAGCCCCAAACTCCCTGGACCTTAGAATGCCAATATCCCTCTCTTAAAAACTCCGAATTAGGTATACTCACCTTCAGATTAATACACATCCAGAGACCTTAAAATAAGACTATTTTCATTCAATTCGGAGCTCGTAGGCAAAACTTGGGTTTTTCGGTCTCCTTGTATACTATACATATGTATATTTGTATTCTTGTATTTTTGTATCACATTTGACCTCATATCCGTTTTTGGTCAACATGAAACTTGTAGATCTCATCGAGATCTACAACTTTTTATGTTTTGAGTTTTTCCAAATTCGGCCTTCTTCTCCCTCTAATTTTATTTTTCTTCTCAGCCTGACTACAATGACCATTGAATAGTAATTCCAAATTATTAAAGGGTCGCAATGGCGGCTTTTCGTTGCCAGGGAGGCACGGCTTAGGTTAATTTGCAGTAATTTCTGAGTGCTTGACTTTCTATCCCCGGGTAGTTTGACTCCCGATTTTCTTGTGAATAATTTTCTGTCTTTTAATTTTGTGTATTTTTGTGTCATTCTCTATCTGACCTCAACTTATTTCTGTGCGAGGAATGCGAGGAGTCGAAGACTTTTCGAGGTATCTGTATTTTAATTCCTTGAGTGATTTGAGAGGACCTGTACTTTATTTTTATTTTTCTTTATTTTCACATTATTTCCAGTGGTTCCTGTTTGGGTTCTCACGTGTGTAAAGATAGTGGAACTGTGTCCTCGTGTGTTGTGTGGATTGAATTGTAGATTAGACTTGCACTAGCGTCTCCTCGAGCCACTCTAGGATTTGCTTGTGCTCGTAAATCTTTAGGACCACACAATACACTTAAAAGACGTACCTAGACCGCAGAACTAGTCAAATCAGCCTGTGCTTCACTCATTAATAGAACTGCTTATCTAGGAGCGGATTTTGTCGCCTGCATTTGCATATAGTGTAAAAAGATCTCAATTCTGTTCTGCATCCTGCATAAAAGCGAAGGCATCACTATAAGTATTCTTCACTCAGCATACACATCATTGTTTTTCGTGCATCGGCTTTTCTCGATTTCCCCCTTTGTTTTTCAAACTTAATTTAAATGGAAATTGGGACTGGACGTTAGGCGTGTTGTGTGGTTGGACTAACAAGTGATAACTGATCTTAAAATCAAGACTGCTAACATTATTGAACTAAAAAAATAATAAAAGTGGAAAATCTGTTTGCGGGAGACTAATCCCCGACCTTGTTTTCATATTGAGTGAGGGTACTTGAGTGTGTGTGAACACCTTAAGACAGAGCCAAAATCCCCGCCTTCCATATCACGTTCCGACTAATCTTAGCAAATATCACAAGTTGAATTTATTAAGGTTCACTGACTAGTACCAAGTAGCCTCCGCATGTCTCAGGTAGATAGGGGCGAAATTGCGGTACTTCGCGACAAGCTTCCAGTAACCCCCGGGGGTGAAGTTCCGGCCTTGTCAGCCTCTGCCTGCTTGCAGGTAGATAGGGGCAGGTCTTTGAATCCATCAACTTGGGATAGGAGCGAAGAAAGGAAGGACCGACGGTATCTTAAGCGACAGGTTTAACATGGAAGACACATCCGGCTCTAAGCTGACTCCCCTATAGGTCGCGTAACTTCTTTCCACTTGTCTGAAAAATTCACACTTAAAATCAACCAGAAAATCGGACTCGATTTCGGGTCCTTCATCATATTGAGTGTGAACTTGGGGTTTGCTCTTGCATTTATCTTTGTGTTTGTCCATGTGTGTTATCATGTGTAATTACACGTTTTCTACCTCAATCTTCTTACATTCATCCTTTCCTCTTCAAGATGTCGAGATATTGGTCCCCATACCCTGAGACTTCTGGTCATTCCTCATCGATCATATACCGATCATCTTCACCTTCTCATTCGTCATCCACGGGAGATCCTTACCCGTGGTCGGCTCCACCTCAACCCGATTATGAAGTCAAAACTTCGTCTGACTTCTCCACTTCTTCACATTTCTCACCTACTCCATATTCCAACACTCCGAATCCACTTCCATTTTGGGGCGACTGTCCTTATTCTCGAGAGCATGCAGGAATTAAAGAATCGAATGAAGAGCACGCCACTGCTGAGATGGATTATTAGCAAAATTATATGCCCCTCATACTTCATTCTCACCTCAAGTAGGGACCAGACAACAATTTACATATACACATCCTGACTTGACCTTAGGTCATAACATGGTCAATCGAACAACCCGAATGGAGAGGCCCGCACATCATGATTTCCCAGACTTGATTGACTTTAGTGATCAAGCTTCCATTAATCAGCCTTCATTCGGAGAGCCTATACATTCACAGGAGTGGACTCATGAGCTAGACTTATCAGTCCCTGTTTCATTGACTCCATCATATGAGGCTCCGACCAATATTTGCCATTTGGATGACTTATACTCGACCCGGCATTACATGCCAGAATCTAGGTAGGTTGAGTATGAGACCCCAACATCTCAACAGTCTCCTCCAATTGAGCATAACTCTCCCATGTTTTATCATGAGAACATTTTGGAGGATGACATTTCTAGACTTATTGAGAAAAATGAAACATTTGGTAACAAGCTGAGAGATGTCATCGAAATCTTGCACTCAATTTCTGCGAGCCTGGGTATGAAAGTGGAGAAGGAAGTAAGTAGATATGATGTTGAAAATCGAGCGAACATTAGGGAACCCACACATGGTATACAACTGGAGTTCATTCTATCTCCCTCTTCTACTAACCCATTGCCTTCCAATCTTGAGTCTGATCATTCATCCATCCAAAACACCAAAAAATAGAAAAACCAAAAAATCACATAAAAATTGAAAATGAAAAAGACCTAAAAAAATTGGATCCTGCCATAAAGGAAGCACTCGATGAAGAATTGATTTTTAATCTTCCCTTAATAAAGGCCATAGATCACTTTCCCGACCTCAAACAATTTGTTAGAAGTAAACTGAGGCCAAAGAGATTGGGTAATAAGAGGACAAGGACTGAAAGACACATAGTGTCTATGGCCACCTCCTTGGTGATGGGGAGAAAGACCAAAAGCCACAAAGTGAAGCGGTTGCCCCGAGTTGAATGTGAAATCAAAGACACTATCTTTACCCATGCAAGAATCGATGATGACTCACCGATAAATATCCTGCCGACCTCTGTGTTTGGCAAGCTCAAACTCAGGCCACTTAGGAAGTCGAGAGAGATCGTTCAGCTGGTTGATCGATCCATCAAACGGTCGAGAGGAAATATTTCCGTCATCGTTACTTTCCAAGGTGCTCTACTTTAGATGGACTTCATGATCATTGACATAAAGCACCAAGGAGAGTTTTCCCAGTCTCCGATTATTCTCGAGAAGCCGTTCTTAACCTTGGCTAAGGCGACTATAGATTGCGAGACTCGGGAAATCGATTTTACAACATTGGGAGCGCTTCGACCTCACCCATTCTTTGATACACTTTACTCTAAGGTGACCCACACATCCGTTGATAGCCGTAACAATCGAGAGGTAGATGAGTCCCACCTCTCTGCTACACCTGAGAGACCGACTGTCCGGATGACCGTTGGATCAGAGACTCCCCACACCTCCACTTCATCAACTGCTTGCACCACCACTGTGACAGCTTCTAAGGAGGACTCATGACCAGAAGCTATCATTGAGTCAGACACGACCTTTGTGGATTGCCTTGACCATTTTGATGATTCGACACAAGAGCCTAATAATGCCAAACCAACTGAGATCACTAGCACTTTCTCGAGACGCATGCTGACCCTTCAGGAATATTCCAATCTATATGGTGACTCGTCTGATAAGGAACCCATGGTCAACATTGCACCATACCCCGGACCTTCAAAGGGAACAACCAAGAATAAATTGACTCCACATAAAAACACGATTGCTCCCTCTTCTAGTCAGCTTTCTAGCGAGAGGAAGTCGAGAATTGATTCCTCGAGGTGTTCCCCCGAACCTCTCAAGGCGCGCCGCTCTCATCTCCCTCTCCATGATTCAGGTTCTAGAAAACCGACCAAGAAAATTTCCTTCAACATTCCGGAGAAGGAATTATCAGAGGAATCCTCATCGGGTCCGGATAAGGTGATTTATATGAGTGAACTCAGTTTGGTTGTTCGCAAACCTTATCTAAGCAAGCATCCGTGTGTCGACCTTCGTTGGACGATCCCTTCACCGCACTATTATTCATCTGAGGACGATTCCGACAGTGATACACTTATATATTACCCTCCTCGCTCCTGTAAGAAGGTTCGTCACAAACCTTCTTGATCCCTGTATATTCTCAATCCTCCTTGTATATTTTACCCTCTCTCCCCAATGATCCGAATCACTCTCCCCGTCTTCATATCATTTCATTTTATGACTATACTTAGGATGCTCAGATCCTAAGTATAGGGGGGATAGTGACCCGAGTCTCTTCATCATTCATTGTATATTCTCCAGATCCCATCGGTTCTTACAGACACTCATGTCCTATACTTAGGTTGATCAGAGCCTAAGTATAGGGGGGACCGATGCCGGCCATGTATATACTCCTCCATTTCCCCTCTCAACCTCGCCCGCCCCATTTTTGATCTTCTTCTACACTTAGGCTGCTAGAGCCTAAGTGTAGGGGGGCAGAGCAACTTCCTTACTTTTTGTTATTTTAGCTCTCCTGCGCTTAGCACGAGCTATGTCTTTTTCCTCGCTTTTCGAGCTCTGAGGACATAGCACATGCTAAGTATAGGGGGACGTGTATATATTACCCATAGCTCATACTTTTGCGTATTTTCACGTATTTTTGTATATATATTTCGCAATAATTACGGGTGGGTAAAAATTGAAAAAAATTACTTGTTGCATAATACTTGTAAAACTTTTGTAAAAATTGAAAAAAAATTTTGTATACTTGTATATTGTATAACACTTGTATAATATTTATAAACTCTTGTAAATTGTTGTAACATAGGAGGTATATCAAAGTTTTGAAAAAAAACAAAAATATAGGCTTCTTATTTATTCTTGCATATCATCCTTGCATTAAAAAAAGAGTCTTGCATTTCATTCATCTACATAGCATGTCATCTGCATCTCATCTGCATATCTTGCATATGCAAGGTGAAAAGCTAGTGTGTTCTGAACCAAGTTATGAGTAGATGTTGAGGAAGGACTTGATTTGACCTTAATCCACCTAATTTCAGAGGAAAATTATAGGAACTGGAGTTAAGATTTCTCAGGTCAAGTGACTTAATTCTTTGAGTCCGCAAGTTTATGTTCACATGGCATCTTGATTAGTCTAAGTAGAATATCTCGTGCACACGCATGATTCTTTTAGATAATGACCTAACTTGGACCAACACAATGCACATAGATCTTCATTGATGAGGTGGTGAGGAGGTAAAATCCTTTAGCTTGGAGTAGCACACGGGTGGAAACATCCGTCCTCCTCTAGGGAGGGTAGTGCATCTCAACTTAGTCTGGTGGTGTTGACATCTAAGGACGAGATGCTATGGGTTGCAATAATGCTTCAAAAGAGGGATAGTCTACTGGCTCAAGAGGAAAAACTCTTGATGTACATGCTACACCTTGTATATAGTTCAAAAAAAGAGAAAAAAAGAGAAAAAAAGAAAAAACTCCAAAAAAATCAGACAGGTCCAAGTGAAAATAAAATACCTGTCGGAATATGTATATTAGCAAGAAGTCTGCAGCTGGATGACTTGGCTACACTGGTCAGGCATCCTGGGATAGGTAGCTACACTGGCTACTATCCATTCTTTTCTCTACCCACCCTCTTGAGTTGGTCGCACTTGAACTTAGAAGGGAATACCCCGCTCCTCGAGGAAAGAGTTACTGGATCGGGTTATTTGAGTTACCTTGTTAGAGGAGGCTGGTTCTGAGCCATTTCTGATGTGGAGATCTATTTTACACTTACACAGTACAAGTAAGAATCATAGTCATCAGAAATTTGCATTTGAGGATTTGTTCTGATCTAACTATTAAGGAGTCTTGAATAGAAGACTTGTGGAACTTGAAGTCTATTAGGTCTTAAGTTCAGATCCCAATAAGGTTCCGCCACACAATTAATCCAAAGGTTGAGTCAAGCTCCATTTTCAACTTTTGTTCATGACCTTGGTATGGAACCCAAAATCATTTCACTTTTGCATTTCATTTTAGTTGCTCATGGACGAGCAAGGTTTAAGTATAGGAGGTTGATGAATCTGCGATTCATCATTCTTAAAGTTGAAAATAAAGCTTTGTCCCCAGGTATTTAGCATCATATTTCCCTTTATCTTGCATAAATAACATTCATGCATCAATCCACAAGATATGCATTTTAGCATTCATATTTGCATTTAAATAAGAAGCCAATTCATGTGTAAAATCCACTTGTAAAATATCCACCTATTTATTTGTATTTTATCTCCTCCAAAATAAAATAACACCTTCCTTATAATGTGTACACCATTAGTTAATAATATAAGGAAGAAGACCAGAGTTCCTATCTTGTAAAATACTCAATAAAGCCTCAAACCCCCTGGACCTTAGAATACCAATATCCCTCTCTTACAAACCCCGAATTAGGTCTACTCACCTTCAGAGTAATATACATCCAGAGACCTTTAAAATGGGACTAATTTCATTCAATTCGGAGCTCGTAGGCAAAACTTAGGTTTTTGGGCCTCCTTGTATACTATACATATGTATATTTGTATTCTTGTATTTTTGTATCACATTTGACCTCATATTCATTTTTGGTCAACATGAAACTTGTATATCTCATCGAGATCTACAACTTTTTATGTTTTGAGTTTTTCCAAATTTGGCATCCTTCTCCCTCTAATTTTATTTTTCTTCTCAGCCCGACTGCAATGACCATTGAATAGTAATTCCACATTATTAAAGGGCCGGAATGGTGGTTTTATCAGAGCTCCCTATGTCAGATGCTATATTCATGAGCAGAGATTTGATCGGACTCTATTAGACAGCGGCTCTTCCATCAACCTCCTTCCAGCAACCTTACTTGACCGTTTTGAGTTTGTCCCTCTTCGATAGAGCAGGACAGTCCTTCAGTTTATTGATACATCTGTCAAGAGGCCGAAGGGATTCTTGAAGGACGTGGTCGTCACAATTCAGGGCTTGAAATTCCCCATGGACTTTGTTGTGTTGGACATGGAGATCCCTGAGTATGTGACCGATACCCCCATCATTCTAGGACGTCGACACTGCCAAGGCAGTGTATGACCATGATAGCGGGAAGGTATAATGTCACGTCGAGGACGAGAGTAACCAGGTGTGCGACTTTGTGATCACTGATGATGAAGCCGCTTGGTCTGATCCTGTTTCACGAGCCCTCCTCTCACCTTCAGATACTGTAGATTCACATATCCCAATAAAGGAGAGTTTGGAGAGCACACTCTTGGCTGAGGACACATTCGAGGCTGAAGACCGTGTTCAGGATAGCGAGGTAGAGTACATTTCTTGTGATTCAGATTCAGATCCCTCGGATTCAGACATAGATTGGGTCGAATTTGATGAGTTGTTACCATGTCTGATTCCAATAGAGCCAGCAGCTAGGGTGGAGACTGAGCTGACACAAATGACTGATACACTAGTAGGGCCAGCTTTGCCAGATATTCATGATCATAGAGAGTTCTCCCATGTAGATCTGGTTGCATTCACTCAGACTTTTTAGAAGCCAGAGTTGCCCGCTCCCAGTTGTCCAGAGCTGAAGCATTTGCCGTAGTCGCTGAAGTATAGATTCCTTGCGGGTGAGCATGAGATGCACCCAGTCATTATCTCAGCAGATTTGACTGGAGAGCAGGAATCTCGTTTTATGGAGATTCTTGAAAAGAACTGCAATGCAATAGGATGGAGTGTAGCTGATTTACATGGGATAAGTCCGGCCATGTGCTCCTACCATATCTATCTCGAAGAGGATGCTAAGCCATCGTGTGAGTTCCAGCGACGGCTGAACTCGAATCTTCGAGAGGTTGTCAAGAAGGAGATTTCGAAATGGTGGAGCATCAATTTTATCTACCCCATCTCTGACTCCAAGTGGGTTAGTCCATTACATGTGGTGCCCAAGAAGATGGGCATCACTACAGTTGTAAGTGAGTCTGGAGAGGAGATAGCTACCCAGGTACCCACTTCTTGGAGGGCCTGTGTGGACTACAGATGATTGAATCAGGCCACCAAGAAGGATCATTTCTTGTTGCCTTTTATTGATCAGATTATTGAGAGGCTAGCTGAGAAGAGTCATTACTGCTTCCTTGACGGGTACTCTGGATAGAAACAGGTGGCCATTGCGCTCAAAGGCCAAGACAAGACGACATTCACCTGCCCTTTGGGACTTATGCTTTCAGACGGATGCCCTTCGGTCTATGTAACGCCCCATCGACATTCCAAAGGTACATGCTGTCCATTTTCTCGTACATGGTGGGTGACTATTTAGAGGTCTTCATGGATGACTTTTCAGTCCATGGCGATGGGTTTGATGCTTGTCTTGACTGCGTAGACCACATCCTTCAGTGCTGTATTGAGGTTCATCTTATTTTATCCTGGGAGAAGAGTCACTTCATGGTAACTCAAGGGACGGTGCTTGGTCATATCATCTCCAACATGGGCATGGAGGTTGATTCAGACAAGGTGGATATCATCAGGAAACGCAATCCATCGTCCAACTTGTGATAGTTACGGTCTTTTTTGGGGCATGTCGATTTCTACCGATGATTCATTCATGATTTCAGCAGGATTGCCCGACCGTTTACTGATTTTCTGACAAAATACACCAAGTTCATTGTAGATGATAAGTGTCTTACGTCATTTGAGACTCTCAAGAGTCTTGTTGTTGATGTTGAGGCTCCTATCCTTCAGCCTCCTGATTGATCTCTCCCATTCGAGATCATGACGGATGCCTCCGATTTTGCCGTAGGGGCCATGCTAGGACAAAGGAGGGATGGAGTACCTTTTGCCATTCACTACGCTAGCCGTACATTGGATGCCACGAAGTAGAACTACACCGTCACAAAGAAAGAGATGCTAGCCATAGTTTTTGCCTTGGACGAATTCAGATCATATATTATTGGATCCAAAGTGACTATCATTACAGATCATACGGCCATTAGGTACCTCATGGCTAAGAAGGATGCCAAAGCGAGACTGACCAGATGGATCCTTCTACTCCAGAAGTTTGATATTGAGATTAAAGATAAACCGAGAGTCAAGAATGTGGTTGCGGATCATCTCTCCCGATTAGAGAATCTTGAGGAATCTGAGTAGACTAATTCCATTTCAGAGACCTTTCCAGATAAGGCGATCCTTGTTATCGCCTCGCTCCCATGGTACACTGATATTGTGAACTATCTTATTACCAAGAAAGTTCCACAAGGTTGGCCTAGACAGTTACTTGAGACCTTTCTTGCGAAGGTCAAGTTTTACCATTGGGAGGATCCCATCCTTTATCATGAACAAGGGGATAACATCTGGCATCGATGCATTCCTCAGGAGGAGCACCATAGCATCCTCACATACTGCCACAAGCTTCAGGTAGGAGGACATCATTCTGGGAGGAGAACATCACGGAAAGTGCTCCAATACGGCCTATGGTGGCCTACCCTCTTCAAGGATTCTGATGAATTCGTGAAGAGATGTACTGACTGTCAGGGGATGGGAACTTGTGGATAGCGTGATATGATGCTGATGCAGCCCATTCACTTCTGTGAGGTTTTTGATGCATGGGACATCGATTTCATGGGTCCATTCCCTAAGAGATAGGGATTCGAGTACATTATGTTGGCTGTGGATTATGTGAGTCGTTGGGTTGAGGCCATTCCCACTTGAACCAATGATTCTATGACTGTTTGCAAATTTTTGAGGAAGAATATCATTTCATGATTCGGGGTGCCTAGAGTATTGATATCTGACGGGGGGTCTCACTTTATCAACGACAAGGTAAAGGCCCTTGCTAGCGAGTTCAGCATTGACCATCGAGTTGCCACCCCATATCATCCTCAGACCAATGGTCTTGCTGAAGTATCGAATAGGAAGATCAAGACAATATTGTAGAAGGTAGTCTGCCTAGACCGAAAGGATTGATCATAGCTTTTGGACTCGATCTTGTGGACATATCGGACTTCCTTCAAGACTCATTTGGGCACATCTCCCTTTTGTTTCATTTATGGCAATCCCTGCCATTTACCTGTTGAGATTAGGTACAAGTCACTTTGGGCTGTCACTGATATATTATTCAATCCAAAGAGTATATGTGATCAAAGGAAAGCAGAATTGGCAACCCTGGAGGAGCTTAAAGATACAACCTTTTCAAGCAGCCTACAGTATAAGGAGCGAGTGAAGACATGACATGTTTCTCACATCAGCCACAAGCAGTTTGAGCCAGATCAAAGAGTATGGTTGTTTGATGCCAAGCTTAGATTATTTCCAGGGAAATTGCAGAGTAAGTGGAAATGACCATACCTAGTCCGAAAGGTGCATGACAATGGTAGTGTTGACATCTCTAAGATGTCATCGGAGTCCACCTTTCGTGTTAACGGTCCGCGAATCAAACCATATCTAGATCATGAGCCGCTGATCGTTGACGTCGCCCCGATTCATTTGCATGAGGTGGTCTTTGACTCACATCAGTTGCATCTCGTGCCTGATTATTACTGTCTCCCGTCTTGTATAGATCCAGATCATCTCATTCTTTATTCTAACACCCCATCCGCATCTTGTGATTATGCTATACTTAGGGTGCACTTTACCCTAAGTATAGGGGGATGTTAGACCCTCGATTATTCTTTTGATTCATTTTACCTCTGTTTTGTTGCCTATACTTAGGGATATTTTAGCCACAGTATAGGGGAGGTAAACCCTTTACATACTTTTACTTGATTTTCCCTTTATGTACAGTCTGCTATACGTAGAATTACTTGATCCTAAGTACAGGGGAAACACCGAGCCCTCTTCATTCTATTCTTTGATTCATTGTTGTAGTATAGCATTCCTTTTCACTTCCCTATACTAAGCACGAGTTATGTCTTCTTCTTCATCGCTCTTGGTTCACTCTGAGGACATCATTCGAGCTAAGTATAGGGGGGTGTCATATATATTACATATATAATTAGCCTTAACTCATACTTTGTGTGAGTTTGTTAATAAATAAAATGGCTAAGAATCAACTATTAAAAATCGTAAAATTTTTGAAAATTTTCTTGTACATAAAATTCCTTACATAGTTTATAAAAATTATTTTTATACAAACGTTTGTAAAAATATTTTGAGTGTAAAAAATTTGTAAATGTTTTGGTAACAAAACTGTGTATATAGTACAAATTGTTTTGTAAAATGTTTGAAAAATAAAAGTTTGCAAAAACCCTTGTGTAAATATTTGTAAATAGTTTGCAAAACTTCTGCATCCATGCATACATTCAAACATTTTAAAAAAATTTTGCACTTTTTCAAAAACTTTGCATAAAAAGATTTTTGTATATACTTGTACAATTTTTTTGAATAATAGCTGACATTTAAACTAGCCTGAAATTACATTGAAAAATGAAGCTTGGTTAAGACCTTAATCCACTTAATTCTAAGAGGAACCTTATAAGATTTAGGGTGAGGCTTTTCAGGTCCATTGGTGACTTAATTCTTTGAGTCCACTAGGCTATGATCACATGTCATCTTGATGAGCCTAAGTAGAACATTTAATGATGCACACATGACTCTCACAGATAATGGCTTTACTTGCACCAGCACTTTACACATAGCTCTCTACGGATGAGGTGGTGAAGAGGCAGTTTCCTTTGGCTTGAGGTAGCATACGAGGGTAGCACTTCTAGGCGGAACCTCTCGTATTCTTTTAGGGAAGCAAGTGCGCCTCAACTTGGTCTAGCGGTGTTGAGGTCTAAAGACAGGAGTTGTGGGTTGCAATAATGCTTCAAAAGAGGGATAGTCTACTGGATCAAGAGGAAAAAGTCCTTATGTATATATGCTGCACCATGTAGATATGTTGTACACATGCATATCAAAAAAAAAAAGAGAGAAGAAAAAAGTGCAAAAGAAAAACTCCAAAAAAAGTGGCGGGTCTGATAGAAAATGCAATACTTGCCGGAATGTATATAGCCAAACAAAGCAAAGATTATGTTACCCATTCTCATCTCATGAAGCTTGCAGCGGGGAGACTTAGCTACATTGGTTGGGCTCCCAGGGATACATGGCTACACTGGTCATGGTCCATTCTCTTCTTTCCCCTTTTCTTGAGTCGGTTGAACTTGAACTTAGAAGGGAATACCCCGCTCCACGAGGAAAGAGCTGCCAGACTAGGGCATTAGAGTTACCTTGTTGAGGGAGGCTGTTACTTTACCATTTCTGAGGTGGGGAGCTACATATCACTTACACAATACAAGAAAAGATTCATGGTCATTAGAGTTTGTGTATGTAGACTTGTTCTGATCTGGATTATTGAGGAGTCTTGACCATAGATTAGTGGAACTTGGAAGCTGTTGAGTCTTAAACCTAGGTCCAAATAAGGTTCCTACAAACTAATAATCTAAAGGTCTGACTGAGCTCCATACTCCAATTTAATGAAGACAAGTTTTAATCAACCTTGATTCTCCTTCTTTTTCTTTTCTGTCTCTTTTCACTTCTTTTTCAAATAAGTGTTTTTTATGGGACTAGCAAAGGTAAAGTATAGGGGGTGACGAATCCCTGATCATCACTCTTTACTCTTTTATTTTAGCTATTTATCTTGGTAAAGCATCATGTAAACAGATGTAAATTCAATAACTTAGCATTATGCATGCATTTGTTAATATTGCATAATTAGCATGTATTCATGCAAAAATAAAAGAATAAAGAAAAAGAAAAAGGAAGGAGGTGTTTAGAATAAATACAGAGTGACCTGAACCCAAGAGTAGGTCAAGCATTGGCCTGATCGCCAAGTAAAACAAGTAGAGAGAGATAGGGCCTACTCTATGTTATACTTATTATTTGTGTAATTAAATAATTATTTTTGAAAAAATAAAAATAAAATATTCTTTTTACCTCCTTGTATATAATCCTAAAAATAAAACAAAAATCAGAAAATAAAATAAAATAAAAATCCTCTCTCCCTTGTGCAAAATACATGTATGGATGCTTCATTCCCTATTTATTTTATACCTGTAAATAAATAATAAAAATCAAATAAAAATATTTTATACTCTAAAAATTATGTTATAAATAAATAAAATATAAATTTAGGGTATTTATGTGAAAATAATAAAAAAATAATCGTACAAAATACATAGGTATGTTATACCTGTATATAATACACTATATTGTATAAAGATTAATTTATTTTTCAAAAAAATAAATAAAAACCACAGAAAATAGTATGAAAAATAACAAATATTTTTCATTTTATACAATCTTTGATTTAAAATCATTTATTATTTTTTATTGAATTTATAAGTATTTTGTACATTCTAATTCTCTGATTGGTCCACGTCATTTTGTTGACCCGGGTCAACGCCCTCTTCTAGGGCTTGACCCGACCCAACCATCTATGCCGTACCATTTTCTCCTAATTCCTCCAGTCGGGGCACGCACCCCTTGCCCCCGATTCTTCGCCCGTAGCTTCTCCTTGGATCCAAGACCCTCGCGGATCCCTAAGACGGCATGGATCTTCCTAAGGTTGCGTGCCCTAGCCCGATTCCTCCAGCCTCCTGGGAGCCCTTTAAATTCTCTTCTTCGCCTCCTAGGAGAAGCTGCTCGTGCCTCGCACCTCCTTTCATCCCTAGCCACCTCCGGTTGAGTGACAACTGCTTGAGGAACCCTTCGGATAGAAGCTTGTAGGAGCAGCCATGCTGCTCAGCCTCGTGGCCGGTGTGCGTCACCGCGATCAGCCTCTTAGCCTTCCACAGCTTGGTCGAGGCCATTACCTCGTCGTCCGCCTTCGCTTGAAGCTCTAGAGCTCGCCTAGGACCTCAGGTATCCCCCATTTCCTTTACATTTTCCGATTCGCTTCAATCATTCCATTCACGACCGTCGTGCATTCATCAACTCCGACCAGCTGGTCAGAGCCTCGTTATCCACATCCATCCACTCTGATCGAACCCCCGACACACGCTCCACCTTGCACCACAGCCTGATCCCCCTTAGGCTCGTCCCTTAAGTCGAGATTAAGGATCTGATCTCCTTTATCACCTTCACCGGAGATCGACCCTCACCCTATGTCGCTTCTTTGCCTTTTCGTTCGAATAACCCTAGATCGGAGTTTCGCCCCGAGTCAAGCCTTCCTTTGCAGGTGTTAGTGCATGTTGGGAGCCCCAGTTCCATCTGTAAGAGGGCTCGCCGGAGTAGCTCCAGGCCACCATCATCGTCACGTACATCCGACCGTCAGCTCCTCCGTCGGACCCGTTCAGTCGACGCAGAGGACTTCCATGATTGATCATGCGCCTCCCGTTCGATCATCGGAGCCAAGGATGTCATCCTAGGCTCCTATTCTTCCAGACTCCTTCAGCACCATCGGATTGGCTTTCCTCCTCCAGATCATACCAGGCCGCAGACCGCAGCAACTTTCTGGGCCGTTAGATCTGACATCAGACATATCTATGCCCCACGTCCTCGACAGCTCCTGAAGCTTCAGATCGAACACCTGCCACATCTGAGTCGCACGTTCACATGCCTTCAACGCCCACCACGTTCCCCCCCTACGCGCACCGCACACGTCTGCGAGGGTATATTGCATTTCCTTCCCTGCACTTTTTATGTTTTATTTTCTAGTCTATTAAATAAAGTTGTAGTTAAGAATTTTTGCATATTAGTCGCTGATGTTTCTAGTATTTGCACTTCAGTCCTCCCAGTTTGAATACACATGCACGATCATTTGCCTTATGGTGTTTTTGCATATCTTGTCCTGGACTTTTTAAAGGTTCTGATTTGAATGAAATGTTTTATGTATGGGCATTTATGCCCATGTGCGTGGTCAATTGACATCTCCGTGAATTTCGTGGGAATTTTGCACTAATAACCCTAGACTTTTTATAGGTGTTATTATTTAACTTGGAAACTTTAGGTTATTTGCAAATAGGTCCGTACAACCTGTATGATTTGTTTTAGATTAAATAATTATCAAATTTACTCCAAATACTCCCCAAAAATTACCAATAGCTCCTGCTACTGCGTAATATTTTTGATAATTTTTGTGATGCAATTTGATCTTATTTGATATTTTCTAAAAATAAAAAACCCCTAAAAACATGTCTATCTATTTTATAAAATACCAAAAAATATAAAAATACCCCTAAAATTCTATAAAAAAAAATCATGTGTGTTTGTTTTGATTTATTTTAACTCCAATACCATTTTTATTCCAATATCTTTTATAAAACCCCTAAAAATCGCAAAAGACCAAAAGTATTTTAAAAATTCTAAAAAATTCTAGATAATTCAAAAAAATGAAATTCAATTTTTTTATAATTAGGTCTTTTAATCTACAATTTCATAAAAATAGCCATCAGGACTTGTAGGTATTTTTAGCATTTTAATCTTGCATTTTGGTCACTATTGAATAATGTTTTTCTGTTTTGTGTTTATTTTTTTAGAATATTATATAAAAATATAAAAAAACCTCTTAAAATCACCAAAAACACTTGCATATTTTAAATACAAAAATATTTTTATTTCAAATTTTTGGGCATTTTAGTCTTAATAAAAATTGTTGAAGTTTGATTTCCTTTATCTTTCTACTCATTTTCTTATTAGAAATTATAAAAAAATTGCAAATTAAAAGCCAAAAAATATGACTTGTATTTCCTGATTCTCAACTACTTCGTGGGCTTAGTTCGTGCTCCTTGTGTTCGACCGTGGTCGTTATACCAGGTTAAATAAATAGCGGAGACCGCTGCATTCGATTTTTGTGCATTATTTTATTTGTGGTCTTATTTTTCTTGTTGAGCCCGACTCGGGTGGTTGAGGTCGCAACGACCTTCGATATCACTTTGCCTTGATCGCCTGACCACTCACCAGCCACCGACTCCGTCAACCCTGCTCACTGGGGGATTCCCAAGTATAGGAGTTGTTCTTTTCATCCCTTTTTTATCGCATTTAGCTGTAGATTAGAATTCCAGTTGTTAGTTTAGGTTATACATAGTTAGATTAGTGCAATCCATCATCGATATAGTTCGCCGGAGTCGAGCTCCGGCGAGCTCCTCTGCGCGTGTTCATCAGCTCTCCGACGCTGCTTTTGCCCTCACTCCCTCCCCCTCTTGTTTCCTCACATCGCTCTCCCCTTCACACACCTTGCTCCCTTCTGGAGCACGCGATTGGGTCTCCACCTCGACCGCTTCACCGAAGACCTCCTTTCGTACCATCCTTCACTCCACACCACCTAACAAACCCCCCAGACCTTCCTTGTGTTGTGTGGAGTTTCCTTTGCAAGTCTGGAGGCCAAAGGACTCCAAAACGGAGTCGATTTTCCAGAGGAAGAGGCACATGGAGTCCCCTTGCTTCCTCGACGTTGCCTGACTATGCTGAAGCTCCAGGTGCCATTTTGAGTGCATCATCTGTTGCGGAGTAGCAAGAGCTCTGTTTTGCCCCTAGCCAGAGCCTTCAAGACGATCGTAGTCAATCAGGAGGCCGGATCGAAACTCTCCCCAAGCGAGTTCTTGGTCTGTTCTTCTAGATCTCCTTCTGACCGTTCGATTCCATAGCCACTCCAGATCAATAGAAGACCGTTGGATCACGCCATGCTTCAGTCGTTGGATCGCTCGATGCGATCTAATCTTCAACGTCGATCCGCGAACCGGTACCAACCGTTCAGATGCTGCCACGTGTATAAGTGAGATCCTCTCCGCCGTCTAATGGTGCCTTCTTTGGGGTAATTTACAAATCTCACCCCACCTTTTTTGTATTTAATAAATGGTTCTGTATATAAAAGTTAACGTTGTAAATAAAGTGGAATTTTTTTGTAAGAGGACTCTGAACTTTCTGTAAATACATTTTGGTCCTTTCCAGGCTGAGTCACGTGTAGTCCCACGTGATGGTCAATTCATAGAGGCACCTGACAATTTTTGTAGTTATTAAGTAGTATAATAAAATTACATAAATATTATTTTATTCAGGCAAAATTGCATTGAGTCCCCTGTCATTTATTTTATTTGCAAAAATGCCCCTGTCATGACATAGATTTTTTTGTATGTTTTATCTATTTATTAAATATACCAATGGTGCTCCTAAAAATCCACAAAAATAGATTAAATGCTTCAAGCCATGTATATTCATGCCCATATTCTATTTCGCATTTTTTATTTTTGAAAAAATAAAAAATAAAATTAAAAACCCACAAAAAGAAGCTATGTATATACATGATGAATGGCTTAGTTACACACAAATAACCATAGGGTACCTGTATTGCTCTATATGGTTTGACCTCTATATGCTTGCCTGTTATGCATTTTATGGTAGAGGAAAAAATAAATTTTAACCTCACTTGTGCTATTCATTGCCTTTATTTAATATCGTGGGTTAATTGTTAACTAACTTTTACAGTGGTCAACTCATCGACTGCAGTCTCGCCTTGTGAGACCGTGCGACCCTCTATCTCTCTTCCTTGTTTATAAGCCACGATGCCTTCTGTGACACTTGGGAGACGTATAAGGATATCCTGCAGAAATGTCCTTGTCATGATCTAGATGACAACATCTTGGTCCAGTCGTTCTTCACCGGTCTCAACCCTGAGATGCAGGGTTTAGTGGGTGTTGCTAGTGGAGGCAGCTACATGTCATGTGGAACGGATACCGTCTGGGGGGTATTCGAACAGATGACTAAGACTAGCCGCTCACAGATCGCCAGCAGGGCGTATGTACAGTCCCCCAGTTCACTCTCATCTGGAGGGGGAAAGTCAGTTGTAGTCGATCTCTCTTCGAATGTGATCCCTAGCATGGGACTCCTTGCGGACATGCTTATACTAGTCGAGAGGATTGGCTGAAGGATTGATGAGATAGACATGAGCGTCTCCAAGATTCCCATACAGATGGAGTAGTTGACTAAGAAGGTATCTAAGATAAAGATACATGTCATGATTGTGCCCGCTGCTCCTGTATACCGAGTTCACCATGTTCTGGAGTAGATGGTGTCAGGGCAATCCCAGCCGTGGGAGAAAAATCAGTCCTATATCCATTTGTTCTAGCATCAACCCCCATCCATAGAGACAGTTCAAGAGGAGCCTCCCCGGTTTCGGAGGTGAATGGAGTATGGTATACTCAAGACCCTACCAAGTAGGGAAGTACGGGTGACCGATAAGCTTACCAGCATCCCCCAACATTTCACAACATCGCATTCACCTCTACACCACCTGTGGGATATGGGATAATCCTCAAGCGCATCACGGAAGCGTGAGTGTCGTATCGAATACGACGAGGAACGACTAGTCGCACTAGTTGTTCTATGCAGCGGAATTTAAAAACTTTTCATGCGACGAAACCACATGATCCAAGAACACTTCTCGAATCGTTTCGTCTAAACCACAAACAAGTAATAGGATTACCTCTTGAAGCGTGGTTGCGATCGAGTCTCTAAATGAAGAGACCTCCTGTCTCAAGTCCGATCCGATGGAGGAGACGCTTGCGAGCGCGGGGATGAATCATGTGCTTCTCGCAATCCATGTTGATGATCCAAGCGGTAGATCTCTTGATCTCGACACACGAGATCCGACGTCTTCTTCACGAGCGAGGCACACTGAAGGATATAGAGATCCACGAGCAGACGATCGGGCAGCATAACAGCGACGCTGTGACGATGGAGACTCCCTCTAAGGCATCCATGGTGAACGGCCATATGAGAGGGAGAGAGAATAGGCGTGTCGAGAGAAAGAGAGAGAGAGAGAGATGTGCTTCAAAAGCATAGACCTTGAGAGTATGGTATGCCTCTCTATTTATAGGGTTTTGGGATCCATGGATCTCAATCCATGGGACATATAAAATCAATGGATGAGATTGATTCATGTCTAATCCAATGGTCAAGATTGTTCTTGGTAAAAACCAACAACTAATAATCTAATTTAAATCAAATATATTTGACACATCAAATATAATTCAATCCTAAATTATATCAAGCAATTAAGGAGAGATTAGCATGGAGATCACTCCCCATAAGAAAAGGGGGGGACGGCTACCACATTCCTTGTGGGAATGTGTAGCCATCCACTATCTCCTTATGGTGGAGGCAATCTCATGCAATATCATGAGATTGCATATATCCATGGATTTCTCCCATAATCTCCAACAAATTTTGTTGTGATTTATTCTTCAAAAATAATTCATAATTAATTTTGAGAATATTGCAATCTTGCCATTAGAAAATTGTGAATCACATTCACAAATCAAAACAAAATATAATTTACATTTTCAATTAATTACTCAATGTGTATGCAATACACATCAATAATTAACTAACAAATATAAATTATAATTAGCACTCTCTAATACATTATAAATCACATTTATAATTTATTATGAAAAATATGGATGGTGCTATCCACATTATTCATATCCATGATAATTAAATAACATTTAATCATCTTAGATCTCTATTCTCACGTGCCCAAATAATATGAACCACATTCACATTATTCACATCTTTGATAATTAAATCACATTTAATTATCCAAGATAACTCTCCTTATAATATGAATCAAATTCATATTATTCATGACAATTAAATCATATTTAATTATCCATTTTCTCAATGCTCGGATACATATATCAACAATAGAATTATCCATGAACTCTTTCAAGGATAATGCGCTTTCTCCGCGAATACTTGGAGATAAGGATAGGGCGATTGTATTGTTCCATGTATAGTGACTTGGATATTGAGATCACATCTCAAATCCAAATCTCGGGCCTCCCATAGATGCTTGATTAAATCGAGACCGCAAATCTAATCTTCTCATTGCATCTGAATCATATTCATATCAATGTCCAGTATTTGGACTAAGATTAGATTACTTATCTACTGAGAGGAGTGATGAATCCACATTTCATCATCTTTATTCTATCATTTTGGCCTCAAAAACCCTGGCAAATGCATGTAAATACCATTAATTCCCGCCTCTTAGCATTCATACATGTGCATGTAAATAGTGTATTAAATACATTTTCTAAATCCAAAATTATAGAATAAAGAAAAGAAAAGAAAAAGAATAAAATATTGTAAATATTTTATGACCCGAAACCTCGAGACCTAGGCATGTCAATGAATAGGTCGACAAGGAATAAAGTAGGGGGAGATAAGGGTCACAATACCAGGAAAATTCCCTTTCATTTTATTCATTCTTTATTCATTTTGGGACCCATTTTTGGTTTCACTTTTTATACCTCAAATAAAGAAACTTTGTACATGAAAGTTGTAGATAATTAAATAAATAAAAATACAAAATTTATTTCATACAAAATCAATGTACAGATAAAAAGTTATGGTCTGAATAAAATTCTAGAATCCCAACTTCCCAGACCTGTATCTCTCAAATAAAAGCTTGAAATCTAGCAAAATCACTTTAATTGTATATAATTTTAAATAATCTATCTAATGAATGTGGTTTCGCATTTGGCAGAGTACGGTTTGAAAGTTGAGTTTTGGAAACCTATTGTATACTTGTATATATTAAAATATTCATTTTATTATTTATTCATTATTTTCATAATTTTATATTTTTATAATTTTGTAAATATTATTTATAATAATTGTGTATATTAAAATCAAAATAAAAACTCAAAGAAAATACAAAATAAAATACTTGTATAAATAGCATACCTAGGTATAATACCTATACACATACCTATAAAATTTAATATTTATATTTTATTAAGTGTACAAAACACATCAGAAAAATCAAATAAAAATATATTTAGGTGTATAAAAATATTTTATAAATTTAAAAAATAATAAACAAAAATGAATAAAGTAAATATCCAAAATAAAAATAAAATAATAAAATATATAGATATATGTACCTATATAGGTCATAAAAGGTAACTTGTAATTATATACCTCATAAAAATAAATAAAAATCACGGGACCAACCAAGGCCGGTCGTTGGTTGACCTCGGTCAACTCCCCGACCGAGGCCTGCCAGCCTTCTGACACCCGATATTTTGCCCGATTTCTCCCCTTTTTGGAGCTCGATCCATTCACCCTCGGGCCTCGATTTCTTCTTGGGACTCCTTCCTTGATAATCACTGATCCTCGCTGAGCACCAAAATCCTCCAAAGTCTTCATCATTTGCGTGTGGACCTCGCTTGGAGGAGACGCCACCACCTAGTACATAACCAACCCGCCACCTTCGAGCTCGATTTTGAACCCTTCTTGGCTAGCAATCCTCCTCCCTTTAGCGTTCCTCATGTTGTTGGAGGTGACAGCTCCTCAACCATACCTTCAGGCGAGTAGAGGAAGCCTTGAAGGGACTCCATCATCTCCGCCGACCTCCGACATCGAGGTACCCCTCCTCTGGTCTCCGGCCATTGAGGTATACCCCTTCTCCCCTTCCTTCTTGCTTCATTTTATTTCTTGTAGTTGTAGGAGTAGATTAGACCACTTAGATCCCCTTTACGTTTGCTGAAGCACCCAATCGCACCCCCTCGCCTGAGCGCACCTCTGACCGAACATCCAAGTCGCCGCTCCGCCTTCATCCGACCACCATTCCACCTCCGCGGGGTCCAGGCATTTTGCCCCGGTCCCTTTCACCCCTTTTTGCAGGTCAAAGCGTAGTCAACGCACATGGGGATCATTTTGCGTAGTTCGCTGGAGACACCTGGAGCTCGAAGCTCCGTCGCCTTCGTGCCAGCACCACCGAGCTTCTCCAATGACTTCAAGACCTCCAGCACCTAGCCTGACTCCTAGGAGCACCCCAGGCCATTTTGCACGCTTCCAGTCCGCCGAAGGCCCGAGATCGAGCTCGGGGAAGTTCGCCCTGCCGGCATTCGTCCCCGTTCTTCCACCTTGTTCCTCCGCCGTCCGATCAGAGGCCCGCTCCAGTTTGATCCACAGCCATTGGATCTTGGCCCGCATACCGATCATCGCTGAACCGTCATCGACCATCCTCAAAGCGCCACGTGGATAAGTGAAGGACGTCAGCCGTTGGATCACCAGTATTTTGCACCTTTGACCCCGGCCATTTTGCATTTTATTTTTAGTCCCTAAACTTTTATTCATAGTTTAAATATTTCTGTAAATATTTGCATCAAGGCCCCCGTACTTTTAATATTTGCATTCAGGTCCTGTCCATGTCACCTCACGTGACCTGTGCACGTGGGGTGGTGGACACATAAGACCCCCTGGGGTTTGTTTATTTCATTCCTGTCCATGAACCTTTTATTTAAGTTGTAATATTTTGGTTAAATTGTATGTGAGCCACTGGAACTTTGTAATATTGCAAAAATACCCCTGTCAGGTCACGTGCCCGGTGCGCGTGAGTATGGACATTTTGCAGAGAACCCCCTCCAGGTTTGGGTATTTATATTTAGTCCTGAAAATTATTTTTAACGTTATAAATTTTTGGAGAAATTGCAAGTAGGCCCTTGGACTTTTGTGTATTTACGTTTATGCCCTTGCTAGTATTGTATTTTTGCGTAGATGTTTGCATTTATTTCATGCGTCATTTTAACTCAAAAAATTACCAAAAAAATACCATGAGTTCCTGTTGCATTGTAGTTGAACGACATATTTTTAGTTTGCATTTTATTGCATTTTCATATTTATAAAAAAAATCAAAAACAAGCATTTTTGTGAGGATCTCCCCCCTCAGACCACCGACTGGCTCGAGTAGGCCCGCGGCCTCCAGGGTCTCGACTCGGGTTCGTCGCGGTTCATTATTGTGCTGACACCCCCGTCTACCCTTCTCCGAAAGCTCCGCGTGACCACCTATCACTAGTCTTCGGCCGGGAGGGGTTTATTGCACAAAAAGGCTGGGACACAGGCTCCCTAGGAGGGAAGCCCAACGAATTCCAGATGCAAAGCCCCGCACCTCATTAAGATCATATTGGCATACTCGCCAAAAAAAAGAGCAGACCCCATTGAAGGCGAGAGTACTGTTTGCATTAGAAAATACCAAAAAATATTAATACCCCTGAAAATTTCCCTAAAAATATATTTTATGTATTTTAGTGTGTTTTATTTTTGACCAAAAATCCCTAAAAATTACAAAAGGAAACTCCTAAAAATAGCAAAATTCTCAAAATCTTCATAAAAATCTAAAAAATTCATAAGTACTCTAAAAATTGTGTTTTCTATCTCTGAATTTTCCTTATATCTATCTATAAAAATTAATTTGAAAATTTTCACTCCGGATTGCTATTTTATTTCTATATTTTTGTCTCGTATATATATTGTATTCACTGTTTACTAGTATTTTTGACTTTAAAAATACCAAAAAACATAGGAAAAATATAGAAAAATCACAAAAACTTCATAAAAATATAAAAAGTCCAAAAATATTTTATTTCCTGAATTTTGTTTATCTTTATTTATTTTTCTCTATATATTGTATTCCTTTCTCCTTTATTGTATATATACTTCATTATTGAAAAAGAAAATAAAAAAAATCAGAAATTAAAAATCAAAATGCAAAAGTATAAAATCAAAAATTAAATAAAAAAATATAGAAAATTAAAACCCACAAAAATTTGCATCTTTGTAGGCATTTGATCACACATTCACATTTTTTAGCATCATTGTTCGATCTATCTTGCTTGCTCCCTGAGTTCGACACTCTACACATACTTGCACATATACACATATTCTGTAGAGTTATAATAAAATTTAACTCCATCTTTACTTTCATTGCTTAATTTAATTATCGTGGGTTAATTGTTGATTTGACCCAGATTTCGTGTGGTCTGTTTAATGACTGAGTTCTCGCCTTGTGTAGAACTTAAGACCATCGATTTTTGGGTTCATCAAATGGCACCGTTGCCGGGGAGCAACAATGTATAGATCATTCTTTTGTGATTGATTGTGAATATTTTCCTACCTTTTTACCTATTTATTTGATCATTTTGCTTGACTGGTCTAATCACATTTTTGTTTGATTTTGTGTGAGGTACCGCCAAGCGAGGGAAGCACTCCATCCTAGGCGCTTGGGCACCCACGTGAAAGCTCACTTAGCACCAAAGAGAGCTTGGAGGCTTGAGAAGACCATCACTTCGTGAAGTGTTTTTGTAGTTTAAAACATTTGTAATTTGAAGTGAGAGGGAGACTTAAATTTGTAATAACTTGGACTCTCCAGGACACTTGGGCCTAATTTCCGAGGGTTTGTTCCCTTGGGGGCCTCTTTTATTTTTCACGGTTTTTTGCCAGTTTTGTTTTCTTTGCTTTTCTTTTATTTTGATTCATGAAGATTTTGCCCCCTAGTCTTAGGATTTTATTTTGATTATGATGTAATTGATTAAGGAGCACACACCTAATATTTTGCATATGCCTATAGATCGTAAGTGGACCTAATTAATAACTCACAAAAAGAAAAAGCTATCTTGGTCACTTGAGGAGTCACGTGCCGCTACAGGCCGTATACAGCGCTGGCAGGATCCGTTATGGCGGACACCGATCGGCATCAGAGACCGGACTCCGACTCCTCTTGTTGACCATTTAGCTATTGTGCTTCTCGTGTAGAAATTCTTGTCTAAGGCCGATTTCTTCTTGCATCATAGATGTAGTTTAATTTTTGTCTTTAATTTATGAGCGGATCACCCTGCATGTAGAGTACTGGAGCAAGGTGCAAATTTTCTATCTCTGCATGCATCATTGTGTTTGATCGTGCATCAACTTTTCGACTTCCTCTCCCGATTCATTGGACTTAAAATAACTAGGAGATCGAAAAATTCGTTAGGCATTGTCTTTATTTCAGAATATACTAAAAAAGTGAAAATTATAAAATTGGGACTACTAATGCAAACTTGACCTTAAAACTCATCCCACCAAAAAAATTTTGTCTTGGGGAGAGTAACCCCCTCCTTGTTTGATTTATCTATTGCGAGAGAGTGACCCGACACTAGGATAGAGCCACACCTAAAATTCTGGTTGACTACTGATCGTGGTTAGTCGTTCTCCAGTGGGGATCTCTTCAGTAACCAGTAAAGCGGACTGCAACGTCCTTAGCAAAGTGAATTAGCAGGGACAACTGGGATACGGTCCGCAATTCATACTGGCTGGGAAAGATCTAACGTGGATCGGGACAGTCGGCTAGGAAAGTAGGGTTCCTAACAGCTCGCTCTAACGCTCTGATAGATTGACTGATCACCTAATAAAACTTGACAAGATAACAGACCAAACCTTCACGGTCATCAGCTCAAGAGTTGCGTAGGTGAATTGGGGGTTTGTATTTCACATCTTGTTTGCATTCCAGATCTCATTTGCCTTTCTCTGTAGATCAAGATGATGGGAAGGAGATCCCTTTGGCGACATCTAGTGTCACCGTTATCGAGCACTCCTCCTTTTTCATCTAGGTCGGCTTCAAGGAGTTTAGACCCACTCTCCGAGCTCGAGTTCACTTCCACCCTGTTCCCCCTCGACCATCCTTCTACTTCTATCACTCCAGTGGTGTCAGAATTTAGTGCAGAATAGAGTTCAGAACATTTGACGGCACCTGAGATGGATTCTTTTGACTTTTTAGAAACCCCAGAAATGGAAGGCAGAGAGGAACACCCATATAAGCCAATACCACCTCCATACATATATGATCATGCGGCCATCAACAATTCACTGTTAGCCTCCCTGGAAACCATGCAGAGACATATTATAGACCAGATATTGTTCATGGGTGAAATCATGAGAGAGATGCGTGAGGGACGAGAAGAACGATATGAGGGCGGTGATGTACCCGATGCAGCAGGCGAAGGAGGAGAACTGAACCAAGAGAGACCGGCCCCGAGGACCATGAGGCAGTTGCACAACCCTGGTGCAACCCTCACGCACCAACGGATCCGACTCCCTCCCATCTATGGTAACATCGAGCTTTTCCCATATACCATTCATCTACTGCCCAAGTTTCACGGGCTGGCCACTGAAGAACCCCACCTCCATCTGCAAGAATTTGAGATGATATGTGGTACAATCCTTGACAGGTTTGTGGCTGAGGACACCATCAAAATGATAGCCTTCCCGTTCTCCTTGGTTGACAGAGCCGCTTATTGGCTGAAACATTTGGGGAGGTACATCGATACTTGGGAGCAACTCCGAAAAGAGTACTTGAACAAGTATTATCCACTCGGCCGGACAAATGCAACCAGAGCAATGATCAGTAATTTCACAATGATCCCCAATGAACAATTCCATGAAGCGTGGGATCGCTTTAGAGAGCTCATTGACCGATGTCCACATCATGAGATATCACAGCCCAATCTTGTCCAAAGTTTCTTTTGCGGGCTGACATCGGAGCTGCAGGGGCTTGTAAATCCTCATGTGGGGGATCTTATTTCTCCAAGGATGCAGAAACGATCTGGGCCATCTATGAGCAGATGGCAGAAAATTCTACAGTGATGTCCTAGGGTTGAATCTACACAAATCCTAAGGTCCCGCCACAAGCCACTTCTTATCATCGCATTGCCAGGATCGATGCCGGAAACCATACTCTGTCAGCATCAAAAACACAAGATGAATCGGCAGCAGCTGACATGGGCATAATCAGTGAAAAATCGGACCGCATCGAGATTTTGGAGAAGAAGCAAGGCCAAGGTCTGGCGTAGATAAACCAGTTGGTTAAGACCATGAGTGACCTGAAGACTCACATCTTGAGTATTCAGGAGGTACAATCAGCTTCACATCCGCCTCCCAGGTCACTGGCTGAGTCCAGAGGTAGCCGTTCTACCCCACCACCTCCCGCATACTGCCAAGTTCACCATGTCCAGGAGGTGCCGGTACAACAGTTGCCACACTATTCACAGCAGCCACCATCTCAGGACACTCAGATGGTGGTCTATCAACCGGATCAGCCATTGGCAGTACTACCACCTTCACCCTTTGAGCAGGAGCCATTGATGGAAGTCAACGAGATATGGTACGACAGGTACCCTCAGTAACCTAGGATTCGTCGTGATCACCCAGGATTCCGATGGACCACCGGAGGTGCCTCATCCCAACAACAGCCTCCAGCTCAAGGAAATCATAGTAGCCAATACCAGCACCCCAATACTCTCCACAGCAGCAGCATTATCAGCAGAATCCTCATCCAACCTATCAGGGACAGCAGTGGAGGCAGCGGCTGCAGCCTTACCAGCAGCAGTACTCCCAGTCTCACCAGCAACCTCAGTTCCAACAAGGGAACACTCCTGGTTCTCCCGCACCTATCTTGGAGAACCCAGCACTTGATGATCTCGCCCGCTTGCTCTCCGAACAACAAGTGTCCTTCCGACGAGAAATGGACGAGTTCCGACAGGAAATGAGGGACATAATCAATGGGAAAGCTGCCATACATGCACGGAGCGAGCCGAATTCGAATAACTTGAAGAGGAAGTCTGAACAGGTACAGTCTACAGAGGATACCACTCCTAGTGCTTATTTGAATGACATGCATTCTATGTTTGATACTTACTTCATGTCACTTAGGAGCGATAGGGAACCAGCCAGCGGTGGCTCATCTGAGGGACAACACCATGGAGAATCTAGAGCCCCAGATGAGGAAAGAAGCGATGCTGATGTCGCTCACAACAACTATGATGATGGTGGTGGTGCTGACGCCACCAAGGATGTCCTTCCAGACGACGGTGCTGAGGCCGTCGTAGAACCAGATGCAGACGGTGGTGCTGAGGCCACCATTTTTGATGAAGAACCAGAGCGCAGTGTTGAGGCTGTAAAGGAAAATGTTTTGGGTGGTGCTGATGCCCCCATTTTGGGTCTGAATGTATTACAACCATCTGTTTTGCCATTTTCTGTATCCCTGGACACCAGGAAAAAGACCAAAAATGAATAAAGGAAAGGTTTCTTCATCAATTCGGAGTCCATGTGTGTTTAATGATGATGTTTGCATGGATTTCAGTCTTTCATAGGGCTAGAAACCTTCTCCTAGCCCTATGTCTGAGGAGGGCCCATCCATCCCCTTCCCGCAAGCACTCCACTCGGCGAAGGGGAATAAAACAAAAAATCCCAAAAAGAAAGAACAATTAGAGTTCAACCAGCAGATGATAGACAAATTTCAGATACAGCTGACTCTACAGGAGGCACTTGAGCACATCCCCCTTTTCCAAAAGAACCTGAGAGAAAAGACCACTGTACGTAGGAGGAGATGGAACACTAGAGGAGAAATCCATGTGCTGACCCGTGCCACATGTTGTGCCATTCAGAACCAGTTGCCAGCCAAAAGACCTGACGCAGGAGCTCCATATGTCAGATTCTAGATTAGTGAGCAGCCATTCGATCGTATTCTATTAGATAGCGGCTCTTCTATCAACCTCCTTTCGGCAGCCTTACTCGACCGATTGGAGTTTGGCCCGCTCCATCGGAGTCGGACAGTCCTTCAGTTCGTCGATAGGTCTATCAAGAGGCCGAAGGGGTTGTCGAGAGATGTGGTCGTCACCATTCAGGGCCTGAAATTCCCTGTGGACTTTATTGTATTGGACATGGAGATCCTTGAATCGGTGACTGATAACCCCATCATACTAGGACGCCCATTCTTGGTCACAACCAAGGCGGTGACCGACCATGATAGTGGGAAGATGTACTTTCGCGTAGAGGGCGAGAGTATACAAATAGAGAACATTGACGAAACCCGAGCTAGAGATTCCGCCTGCTTAGAACCATGCAGTGATACAGTGCAGATGATAGATGCTGAGTTAGACGTCCACTAGGAGTGTGATTTTATGATGACCGATGATGAAGCAGTTTGGAAGAAATCATAAGCACAAGCCCACGCCTTGTCTACAGACTCGGAGTACATATCTTTTACTGCAGACGAGAGTTCAGAGAGCACACCCTTGGTAGAGGACACCATAGAGGCTGACAATTGTGTGATGAGTGGAGACACTGACGTTTGTTCAGATTCAGATCCCTTGGAGGCAGACTTTGATTGGAAGGATTTTGATGCGTATTTGCCATGTCTGTTTCCTTATGAGCCAATAGAGAGGACGGAGAGCGAGCCAGCACAGATGATAGACACACCAACAGGGTTCCCTTCGTCAGAATTACAGGTACAGCAAGAGTTCCCACATGCATACCTGGTTGCTTTCACATAGACATATCAGAAGCTAGATTTGGCAGCTCCCACCAATCCAGAATTGAAGCCTTTACCGCAGTCGCTCAAGTATAGTTTCCTTGCAGGAGAACCAGATATGCACCCAGTCATTATCTCAACATATTTGACTGGAGAGCAAGAATCTCATTTGATGGAGGTTCTTGAACACAACCGCAAGGCAATATGATGGAATGTGGCTGATCTCATGGGGATAAGTCTGTCCCTGTGCTCCCACCATATCTATCTCGAGGAGGACGCTAAGACATCATGTGAGTTCCAGCGACGGCTGAACCCGAACCTTCGAGATGTGGTGACGAAGGAAATATCTAAATGGTGGAGCGCCGATTTTATCTACCCCATCTCCGACTCTAAGTGGGTTAGTCCTTTACATGTGGCACCTGATAATCGAGATTTGGAGAGGGTCTAAAGTAGTCCACACAAGGCGGGACCACAATGTCGTTGAGCGACCTCTCACGAAACCTCAATTAATCAACAATTAACCCACAACAATCAAATCAAGCAATGAAAGTAAATGTGCGGAGTTAAAATTTATTATAACTCTACAAAGGATGTGTATAGTGTGCAAGCAGTGTAGAGGTCGAACACAGGGAGCAGAAAGGATAGATCGGGGCAAAATGCACAAAACTATGTGAATGTGACTGTTTGTCTACAAGAAGGCTATGTTTTTGTGGGTTTTTAATTTTTTAATTTTTTAGTTAATTTTTAATTTTATATTTTTGTAATTTGATTTTTAGTTTACTGATTTATATTTTCTGTTTATATTTTATATTTTTTTATATTTTCTTTTTTAATAAGTAGGAATATATATACAATATAAGAGAGAGAGAATGAGATATTTATAAAAAATAAATAAAATTGTCAAAAATTAGGAAATAAAATTTTTTGGTCTTTTTATATTTTTCTACTGTTTTTTGTGATTTTTCTATAATTTTATGAATTTTTTGGTATTTTTAAAGTCAAAAATACTGAAAACAGTGAGAAAATAAAGTCTGAAACTAAAATGGAGAAATAAAATGGAAAACAGTAGCAAAAATTCTCCAAATTAATTTTCCCTTAAAGATAATAAAACAAAGAAAATTCAGAGACAAAGTTTGTATTTTTAAGATTTTCGTAGAATTTTTAATATTTTTATAAAGGTTTTTAGGTGTTGGTGATTTTTATGAGTTTTCTTTTGTATTTTTTAATGATTTTTGGTCCGGAGCTAAATGATACTAAAAGACACAAAATATATTTTTTGGGGATTTTTCTGGGTAGTTTTTTTAATTTTTTATGACGCAAACAGTGCTAAAAATGAGTATTTTTGATTTTTTATAAATATTAAAATGCAATAATCATGAAAAATAAAAATATGCCGAGATACTACAATACAGCAGTAACTTAACTTGATTTTTGTGGATTTTTCAGTAATTTATAGATGCATACAATAAATGCTAGAAACAACAAGAAACTACATTACTAGCAGGGCATTTATGTAAATATGGCAAAGTTGAAGGGGCAAAGTGCAAATTATACAAAAGTACACAACTGTAGATGAATGTTTCAGTCCCTAATATTAAATACAAAAACTCTTTGGGTGAGAAGGCAAAATACTCAAAGTGATGGCGGATCCAACGCTGCAAATTTGTGACTTATACACGTGGCGCGACCCTGTTGAACGATGACCCTTCGGCCTTGAACGACCAAGATTAGACGATGGATGGGCGATCGACGGCTGGGCCCCAGAAGATCCGATAATGGCTTGACCTCTCCAAGAACTGATCAAGATCCGGCGGCTGCGGAGGAATGTGAATGAACTCGCGAAGAACAGCCTCTCGGCAAGTTTTGGCTCGACGACGTGATCTCCTCTGACGACCTGAGAAGCCCCAAGTTGGCCAAGAAGCTCCTGCGAGGCTCCCCTATCGAATGGCGGCCTCAAAATGGCGGATGCTCCGTCGGGGCATCACCATGGCAATGAAGAACGGGGGAAGACTCCAGGAGGTTCGGCCTGCCTCAAAAACGACCCCCTGATGGAGTCCTTCGGCACCTGGACCTCGAGGTCAGCCAAGATAGGTGTAGTCACATCAGGTGAAGATCTCTGGTCAATAGTGGGTGCGGTGATCAACACTTCGCTCTCGTTAGCAGGACGAAAGCGAATTTCTCCTGATCTGTAATCAATAACGACCTTTGTAGATGCGAGGAATGGTCGTCCCAGGATGATTGTAGAGTGCTCCCCAGTGGAGGTCTCCATGGGCAACACGACAAAGTCAACATGGTACCTCGTGCCCTGAATTGATATGACGACATTTTCAAGGATACCCTTCGGCCTCTTTATTGATCCATCAGCAAAGTGTACGATCATCCTGGTCTTCTTTAGAGACCCTAAGTGAAGAGACTGTACCTACGAGAAGGGTAGTATGCTAATCGAAGCACCACCGTCTAGGAGAGTGTGATCACATGTGTGGTCAGAGATGGTGCATGTGATGAAAGGTGTGGCAGTATTCCTCTTCCTAGGAATGGGACGATGGGTGATGGCGTGGGCAGTGGCCATGGTCAAAATGTGACGCTCAGATCTACTCCTCCGCTTTCTCTTCTTGGGAAGAGGAGCAGATAAATCCGTCATGGCCTGCTGAAGTGGGGCACGGATGATCTCATGTATGGTGGCCACCACTTCGGGTTCAGTCAACATTTTTCTAAAATTTTGGACCTCCTCCATATAAGGGAGGAAGTCGGAATCATCATATACACGAGGAATGCCAAGAGAAGTCTGTACAGTGACATCCTCGGAGTTAAAGGTGGGACCAGGTGTGAATGAATTTGTGGTCAAAAAGTCTGGCAAGTGGGTGCTCTCCTCATAGTCCGACTCGATCGTATGTCTCCCGAAATCTTTTTGTGTTTTTAATTTTTTCTCATTTTTTTGTGTTTTGGGCGATTGCAAGCTCTCATGATCGTCCTCAAATGAATCCATATCCTCAAAGAATGGAGCGACATTCTGGTTCTTATTTAAAGTAGTAAGATTAGTAATCCTCGAATTCATATGCTCCATCATATGATTCAAGGTCTCAAGTGTGGAGATCATGAAAGGTGACTCCAAAATCTCATGATTGGGTGAGTCGAATGTGCACGGTGGGTGTGGACAAAATCACATTCCAGATCAGGATACTCAAGGAAGAGCGGGTTATCGAAATGTGAAGGTGACAGTGGTGGAAATGAGTCAAATTCCGAATCATGAAATAGTGGGTTAATCAGATATGTACAAAAATCAGAAAAATAGGAGGAGAGTCCTCCTGATAAAAGAGAGGTGGACCGGCTGGAGTGAACGAGGAATCCGCAAAATCCGGGCAAAATACACTCCAGTCAGCCATCTCGAAACAAAAGGAAACGATTCGGGAGAGCCCAACGGTCAAGTCAAGAGAGGTGAGAACAAGGCGCAAGTGCGCAGAAGAGATCTAGAACACACATAAAACAATCACAATTAAAAAAAATATAATACAAACCCTCAATTCACCTACTCAACTCGGTAGAGACCGTAAAATGCGGTCTTTTTATCTTGTTTGTTTTAGAGTTAGGTGAGAAGTCAAAGAGTTGCACACACACTTAGGGGGCTGAATATGGGATTTGGGCACTAACCTTAGTGTGTGCACGAGCAATGTAAAATGAAGACAATGAGGGGATTACTCGCCCCAAGAGAAGATTTTTCTTATTAGTTGATTTTAGGGTCAAGTAGTATTAACAGTCCCAATTTTATTGATTATCATTTTTTTTTGGATTTTTAGTGAGAATGCACGCGCCCAACGAGGAGTCAATTTTACTTAGCACCTAGGTGATCAAAATCAGAGGTAGAGTCAGAAAAGCAATGCAAGCGGCAAAACGATGATGTATGCTAAAGAGAAATTCTCACCTTGCCTCCAGCACTCTACATGCAAAGATGCTTAGCATAATTAAAACCTATCTATATGCAAATGCAAAGCCGATGAAATCGTCCTAAGTTCAGAAATTGCTATTAGCGGGAAGCACCACAAGTCGGTCATCAATCTTCAATCCAAGAGTTCGGTCTAGGCTCACCCCTCCTCCTCTCGACACGTCGAGTTCAGGAGCAGCGCTTGGCAGGGTGGGCTCGTGGCACGGCGGATCGAAGACGGGGAATCAACTATTTAGATTTGACTAAGTCAAAACGATACTATAGGCACATGCAAAGGTATTAGGTATTTGGCCTTAGTCTATCGCAAGCAACTCCTAAAGCTAGGGGCTCAATCACACAAAAGAAATAAAATCGGAAAACAAAATAAAAAAGAATGTGAAAAAATGCGAGAAAAGCCGGTGAGCCCCCAGGTTTACAAACACCTAGAAATTAGGGTCAAGAGTGTCCAATGTCTGGGGGTACCTGTATTATTAAAGCAAAAAGTCTCTCTCTCACTAGAAATTACAAAAATAAATACAACAAAAGAAAATGCGACTGAAGTGAAGCACGATCTTCAAAATTCTCTTCTCATCTCCTCGGTGCTAGGCTGGCTAGAGCCAACTTCACGTGGGTGCACGGGTGCCTAGGGTGGAGCGCCTCCCTCGATCTGCGGTACCTCGCATGAAGTCAACAAAGAGAGGGTTAGGTAGCAACAGATATGTCAAAAATAAAGAAAATAAAATAGCAGAAATGAAAGCCGCGGAATAGACAATTAATCACAATCACAAACAAGACCCGAACTAAGCGTTGTTGCTCCCCGGCAACGGCGCCATTTGATAATTGAGATTTGACGAGGGTCTAAAGTAGTCCACACAAGGCGGGACCACAATGTCATTGAGCGACCGCTCACGAAACCTCAATTAATCAACATTTAACCCACAACAATCAAATCAAGCAATGAAAGTAAATGTGCGGAGTTAAAATTTATTATAACTCTACAAAGGATGTGTATAGTGTGCAAGCAGTGTAGAGGTCGAACATAGGGAGCAGAAGGTCGAACATAGGGAGCAGAAAGGATAGATCGGGGTAAAATGCACAAAACTATGTGAATGTGACTGTTTGTCTACAAGAAGGCTATGTTTTTGTGGGTTTTTAATTTTTTATTTTTTTATTTAATTTTTAATTTTATATTTTTGTATTTTGATTTTTAATTTACTGATTTTATATTTTCTTTTTATATTTTATATTTTTTTATATTTTCCTTTTTAATAAGTAGGAATATATATAAAATATAAGAGAGAGAGAGAATGAGCTATTTATAAAAAATAAGTAAAAATAGTCAAAAACTAGGAAATAATTTTTTTTGGTATTTTTATATTTTTCTACTATTTTTGTGATTTTTGTATAATTTTATGAATTTTTTTGGTATTTTTAAAGTCAAAAATACTGAAAATAGTGAGAAAATAAAGTCTGAAATTAAAATGGAAACAGTAGCAAAAATTCTCCAAATTATTTTTCCCTTAAATATAATAAAACAAAGAAAATTCAGAGACAAAGTTTGTATTTTTAGGATTTTTGTAGAATTTTTAATATTTTTATAAAGGTTTTTAGGGTTTTGTGATTTTTATGAGTTTTCGATTGTATTTTTTTAATGATTTTTGGTCTGGAGCTAAATGACACTAAAGACACAAAATATATTTTTTGGGAATTTTTGGGTAGTTTTTATAATTTTTAAGGATTTTATGACGCAAACAGTGCTGAAAATGAGTATTTTTGATTTTTTATAAATATTAAAATGCAATAATTATGAAAAATAAAAATACGGCGAGATACAATAATGCAGCAGGAACTTAACTTGATTTTTGTGGATTTTTCTGCAATTTATAGATGCATACAATAAACGCTAGAAACAACTGCAGATGAATGTTTCAGTCCCTAATATTAAATACAAAAACTCTTTGGGTGAGAAGGCAAAATACCCAAAGTAATGGCGGATCCAACGCTGCAGATTTGTGACTTATACACGTGGCGCGACCCGGTTGAACGATAACCTTTCGGCCTTGAACGGCCAAGATTAGACGATGGATGGGCGATCGACGGCTGGGCCCCAGAAGATCCGATGATGGCTGGACCTCTCCAAGAACTGATCAAGATCCGACGGCTGCGGAGGAATGTGAATGAACTCGCGAAGAATAGCCTCTCGGCGAGTTTTGGCTCGACGACGTGATCTCCTCCGACGACCTGAGAAGCCCCAATTGGCCGAGAAGCTCCTGCGAGGCTCCCCTATCGGCTGGCGGCCTCAAAATGGTGGATGCTCCGCCGAGGCGTCACCATGGCGATGAAGAACGGGGGAAGACTCCAGGAGGTTCGGCCTGCCTCAAAAACGACCCCCTGATGGAGTCCTTCGGCACCTGGACCTGCAGATGAAGTTTGCGGGCAACAGTAATAGCTTCTAGGTCCAGAAAAGGGGGTGGATGGTGGCATGGTGAAGACGGTGATCACCGGAGTAAACTCCGACGAGATGATGGCGTAGGTGATTGAATAGGTGATAAGCGAAATCGGAAATGGGTGCGTGGATGCTACAGCTACTGCTAGGAATAGAAATGCGTAAAGAAAATAAAGTAAAATACGAAAGAAAACAGACCTCAAAGGTTTAAAAACCTGAGATGGCACCTCACGGCCAAGGACCGGAGATGGGGGTGATGGAGCGCCTCCCCACCACTAACCTCCCCTCCGAAGGGCTGGAGGACTTGCTGTCACCAAGTCCGGTCCAGAGCACGTCCAAGAGATGAAGGAAAATGGTCAAAGAGGGTTCAAGCATAGAAGGGAAGCTTGGAGGGGTTTATGTACAAGAAGAGCGATGGGGCACAAAGAACGATTCTTCTGGAGCACACTAGTGATGCACTCCCCGAAAACATCTGTGGGCGTGTATCCTCAATATATGGTGAACAAAAGTCAAGAAGGAAGCAATGCCAAATGGTGAAAGACGCGCTCTCCAAAATTCGGAGAAAACACCAAAAAACCAATATCTGACACAGTGCAGGGGGCGTGTCAGAAAGTGGGCGAGATGGCAAGAAGATCGAGGTATATCCCACGAATCAATGATCCAATCCTTGATACAAAGTATGGGCGTGTATGTTGGATATGTGGGGATGAAAAGTCAAGAAGGACATAAGGCCAAATAATGCAAGACGCGGCCTCGAAAAATGGGAGAAAATGGCTAAAAACACAACTCTGCTGCAGGAGTGGGTCAGAGAGTTGACCCGCCGGTCAACTCTCCAGACCCCCTGGTTGGTCCACGTGGACCAACCAGGAAAAATCCTGGAAAAAGTTTTTGTAAATTCAATTAAAAATAGAAAACGAATTTATTAATTTTTGGTTATTAAATAAAAAATGTTTATTTTTTTATGAATTATTTTATGGTGATTTTTAATTATTTTTATGGGGTGTATAATTACAAGTTACCATTTATACCCCTTATATGTATCTATATCTGTATATTTAAGTATTTTATTTTTATTTTATGTATTTAATTTATTTATTTTTTGTTTATTATTTTATAAAAGTATAAAATATTTTTATATACTTAAATATATTTTATTTTTTTGATGTGATTTGTACATTTAATCAAATAGAAATAGTAATAATATAAGTATGTATATAGGTATTATACCTAAGTATTGTATATACAAGTATTTTTATTTTGAGTTTTCTTTGCATTTTTATTCTGATTTTAATGTACATATATTTTATAAGTGATATTTACGTAATTATAAAAATATAAAAGTATAAAAATAAATAATAAATAATAAATCGAATATTTTAATCTGTACAAGTATACAATGAGGGTCCAAAACTCAACTTTCAAACCGTAGCTCCGCCAAATGTGAAACCACCATCATTGAATAGCATATTTTATTCTATATACAATAAAGGTGAGTTTGCTGCATTTGGAGTTTTCATTTGTGAGATACTAGTTTGGGAAGTTGGGATTCTGGATTTTTATTCAGACCATAACTTTTTTCTGTACATTATTTTTGAGTGAAATCAATTTTGTATTTTTCTATATTTAATTATCTACAACTTTCATGTACAAAGTTTTTTTATTTGAGGTATTAAAAGTGGAATCAAAAATAAGTCCCAAAACGAATAAAGAATGAATGAAATAGAAGGTATTTTTATTGTATTTTAGCCCTCATCTCCCCCTACTTTATTCCTTGTCGACCTATTCATCAAGATGCCTAGGTCTCGGGGTTTCAGGTCATAAAATATTTACAATATTTTATTATTTTTCTTTTCTTTTCTTTATTCTATAATTTTGGCTTTAAAACCGCATTTTATACAATATTTACACACATATACATGAATGCTAAAATACATGAATTAAGACTATTTACACGCATTTACTAGGGTTTTTAAGGCCAAAATGATAGAATAAAGATGATGAAACGTCGATTCATCAGTACCCAAGAAGACGGGTGTCACTACAGTTGTGAATGAGTATGGAGAAGAGATCGCCACCCAGATACCCACTTCTTGGAGGGTCTGTGTGGACTACAGACGATTGAATGAGGCCACCAAGAAGGATCATTTCCCACTGCCATTTATTGATCAGATTATCAAGAGGCTGGCTGGGAAGAGTCATTACTGTTTCCTTGACAGGTATTCCAGATACAATCAAGTGGCTATTGTGCCCGAAGACCAGGATAAAACGATGTTCACCTGTCCATTTGGGACTTATGCTTTCAGACGGATGCCCTTTGGTCTATTTAATGCTCCGGCGACATTCCAGAGGTGCATGTTGTCCATCTTTTCGGACATAATAGGTGATTGCTTGGAGGTCTTCATGGATGATTTCTCGGTCTACGGCGACGGGTTTGATGCTTGTCTTGACTGCCTAAACCGAGTACTTCAGCGCTGCATAGAGGTAAACCTTGTACTATCTTGGGAGAAGAGTCACTTTATGGTGACTCAGGGGACGGTCCTTAGTCACATCATCTCTAATAGGGGCATGGAGGTTGATCCGACCAAGGTGGATATCATTAGAAAACTCAATCCACTGTCCAATTTGAGATAGTTGCGGTCTTTAATGGGGCATGTCGGTTTCTACCGACGGATCATTCAGGACTTCAGTCGAATTGCCCGACCGCTTATCGATTTACTGACTAAAGACACTGAGTTCCTTGTAGATGATAAGTGTCTTAAGTCCTTCGAGACTCTCAAGAATTTAGTTATTAAGGCTCCTGTCCTTCGGCCACCCGATTGGTCTTTTCCCTTTGAGATCATGATAGATGCTTCTGATTATACCATTGAGGATGTTCTTGGACAGAGGAGGGATGGATTACCCTATGCCATACACTACGCTAGCCGGACATTGGATGCAGCTCAAAGGAATTATACAGTGACTGAGAAAGAGATGCTAGCGGTAGTCTTTGCTTTGGATAAGTATAGATCTTACATTCTTGGATCTAGAGTGACAATTTTTACAGATCAAACTGCTATTCGATACTTGATGTCGAAGAAGGATGCCAAAGCCAGATTAACCAGATGGATCCTTCTCCTCCAGGAATTTAATATTGAGATTAAGGATAAACCTGGAGTTAAGAATGTTGTGGCAGATCACCTCTCCCGCCTAGAAAAGCTTGAGGAATCTGAGCCCATAGCACCTATTACTGAAACTTTTCCAGATGAGTTGATCCTTGCTATCACCTCTCTTCCATGGTATGCCGACATTGTGAATTACCTTGTTGCCAAATCCATTCCACAAGGTTGGCCTAGACAACAACTTGAGACCTTCCTTGCGAAGGCAAAGTCGTACCATTAGAAGGACCCTGTCCTTTATCATGAAGGAGGGGATAGTATCTGGAAACAGTGCATTCCTCAAGATGAGCAACATAGCATCCTCACCTACTGCCACAAGCTTGAGGCAGGAGGACATCATTCTGGGAGACAGACAACACAGAAGGTGCTCCAATCTGGCCTTTGGTAGCCTACCCTTGTCAAGGATTCTGATGAGTTCGTGAGAAGGTGTACTGACTGCCAGAAGATGGGTACTTGCGGACAGAGAGACATGATGCCCATGCAGCCCATTCACTTTTGTGAGGTTTTTGATGTATGGGGGATTGATTTCATGGGCCCATTTCCTAAAAGTTAGGGGTTTGAGCATATTCTCCTTGTTGTAGATTATGTGAGTCGTTGGGTTGAGGCCATCCATGCTCGAGCCACAGATGCTAAAACCGTATGTCGTTTCTTGAGGAAAAATATTATTTCACGGTTCGGGGTACCTAGAGTCTTGATTTTAGATGGGGGGTCTCACTTTATTAATAACAAGGTAAAGGCCCTTGCAGCAAGTTCATTATTGACCATCGTGTTGCCACGCCGTATCACCCTCAGACTAGTGGTCTTGCCTAAGTATCGAATAGGGAGATTTAGACAATTTTACAGAAGGTAGTCCACCCTAACCGAAAGGATTGGTCACAGCTTTTGGACTCGGTCTTGTGGGCCTATCGGACTTCCTTCAAGACACCATTAGGGACATCTTCCTTTCGTCTCGTCTATGGCAAGCCATGTCATTTACCAGTGGAGATAAAGCATAAGTCACTTTGGGCAGTTACTGAGCTATTATTGGATCCTAAGAGTGTAGGAGAACAGAGGAAAGCAGAGTTGGCAGCCTTGGAAGAACTAAGAGATACAGCCTTCTCAAGTGGCCTACAGTATAAGGAGAAAGTGAAAGTATGGCACGATTCCCGAATCAGCCATAAACAATTTGAGCCAGATCAACAAGTATGGTTATTTGATGCTAGGTTAAAATTATTCCCAGGGAAACTACAAAGTAAATGGAAAGGACTATGTAGTCTGGAAGGTGCATGATAATGGTAGCATTGATATATCCGAACCTTCATCATCTTTCACTTTCAGAGTCAATGGTCAGTGCTTGAAACCATATCTAGATCATGACCTGTCGACCGTTGATGTTGCCCCGATTCATCTGGTATGAGATGTGCTCTTTGACTCACACCTTCTGCATCTCTTACATGATTATCACTCCTATATAGATCATTCATTCTTTCGTTATGTCTGTCACCCCATCTCCATCCTGTGATTTTGTTGTACTTAGGACACGCCTTGTCCTAAGTATAGGGGGGTGCACACACTGAGCTGTAATCTATTTTTCTTTTCCTTTTCTATCTTCTTTATTCTTTGATCCTCCCCATTGTCTCCTCTTCTTGTCTATACATAGGGACATCTTACCCTAAGTATAGGGGTAGACAATTGGAGTATGATTTGTTCATTCCCACCCTTGACCCTCCCTGCGTTGTGTACAGTATGATATACTTAGGATTATTTGATCCCAAGTATAGGGGGGACGATCGACTTCTCATTCACTTGTTCATTCATTCCTTTATTTATTTATTCTTTGGACTTGTCTATACTTAGTACGAGTTATGTCTTCTCTTTTCTCTCCGAGAGGACATAGCTCAAGCTAAGTATAAGGGGGTCGCATATACTGCGTATATACTTTAGCCATAACTCGTGCTTTCATATTTTTACTAATAAATATGGCTAATTATACTTATAAAAATTCATCAAAAACCTTAATAAAAAGATGTTGATTATTCCTCAAATTCTTTTTGTATTTAGTGATTAATAAATCAGGTGGAAATATTCTATGTAAAATGTTTGAAAAATAGTTTGAAAATCCGTGTGAAAATCTTTTGAAAACTATTTAGAAAATGTTTTGTACATGGTTTCAACCTTTGTAAAAACTTTTTTGGTTTGTAAAGTTTATTTTCTTGGTGTGAAATAAAATGTTTGAAAAATGATTTGCAAATGGTTTGAAAAATGGTTGCAAAAATATGTGAAAAATCTATATATAATGTTTGAAAAACCTTTGCAAAATGATTTTCAAATACATGTACATATTTGTAAAAGTGTTTGTAAAAATTATTTTGGACTATAGTTTTTCAAAAATCATTTGTAAAAACCTTTTCAGATAAGTTTGAGGAATACATACATCACACCAGAATTCATTTTGTATATACCTATAAAATTGATCACTTACCCTGTAAATTCTTAAAATCCACTTCTTGTATATATAAGATGCATCCTCATGTAAATATTTTAACCTAGTTTTTATCCAAAATTTTTGTTTTCAAAAATCCCAAAAACATTGGCAAAATTAAAATACCAAAAACATTTGAAAAATCTCTTTGAAAAATACAAAAAAATGCATATGCATCATCATCTCTTCAAAAATCCATAAAAAGTTCAAAACCTTCGAAAATTGCATCACAAAAATGTTTTCTGCATTTGCATGGCATTCACATTTTTTGAATTAAGTTTGAAAGTCGAACAAGTCTAAGTAAAATCCGGAGATTGGAGATTGATTGGACCTTAAAATCTACCTAATAAACATGAACCTTATAGGAGCTGGAATTGAGGTACTTCAGGTCCAGTTGACTTAATTCTTTGAGGATCATGAGACTTGGTTCAATGAATTCTTGACTGCCTAAGTAGAGTATTTCGGAGCACACGCACGATTCTTGTTGATACTGACCTAACTTGGACACATGCACCTTCACATGGCTCAACTCAGTTGGAGTGGTGAGGGGATTGGATTTGCCGGTATGAGACGCACACAAGTGGAAACACTTGTCCTCCTCTAGGGAGGGAAGTGCACCCCAACCTGTCCAGTGATGAGGAAGTCTAAAGACAGGAGAGTATGGGTTGCAATAAAGCTTCAAAAGAGGGATAGTCTACTGGCTCAAGAGGAAAAACTCCTTATGTAAATGCTGTTGTATATACCGTTCAAAAAAAAGGACAGGCACGTACAAAAATAAATGCCTGCAAAAGTCTGTACATATGTGTAAAGTCAATAAGCAAGCTTGAGTTACAAAGTCATATCATGTGAGCCTGCAGCTGGATGACTTGACTACACTGGTCTTGCATCCTAGGATAGGTAGATACACTGGCTACCGTCCATTCTTCTCTTCACCCCCTCCTCTTGAGTTGGTTGCCACTTGAACTTAGAAGGGAATACCCCGCTCCTTGAGGAAGGAGTTATTGGATTGGGGAATTATTGGGTTGTTGTACTGGAGAAGTTAGTTTCTTTGTCATTCTAGTTGGGGAGAGCCACTATCACTTACATTGTACGAGTCAGCTTCATAGTCGTAAGGGTGTGCGTATGAGTTGAGATATTTCTGACCTGGCTATTGAGGAGACTTGAGCAGAGTTTTGGGATTCTCAGGGACTGTTGGATTTCAAATATGGTTCTCATTAAGGTTCTGCCCGCACTAAACTTCCAAAGGTCCAACTTAAGCTCCAAACTTTGATTTTGTGAAGACAAATTTGATAGTTAAACTAAATCCACCTTCTTCTTTTTCTTTTCTTTATTTTCTTTTCTGCACTTATTGCATAAGTGTTTGCTAGGGACTAGCAAAGGAAAAGTATAGGGGATAATGAATCCACATTTCATCATCTTTATTCTATCATTTTGGCCTCTAAAACCCTGGCAAATGCATGTAAATACCATTTATTCCCGCCTCTTAGCATTCATGCATGTGCATGTAAATAGTGTATAAAATACAGTTTCTAAAGCCAAAATTATAGAATAAAGAAAAGAAAAGAAAAAAATAAAATATTGTAAATATTTTATGACCCGAAACCCCGAGACCTAGGCATGTCAATGAATAGGTCGATAAGGAATAAAGTAGGGGGAGATAAGGGTCACAATACCAGGAAAATTCCCTTTCATTTTATTCATTCTTTATTCATTTTGGGACCCATTTTTGGTTTTACTTATTATACCTTAAATAAAGAAACTTTGTACATAAAAGTTGTAGATAATTAAATAAATAAAAACACAAAATTTATGTCATACAAAAATAATGTACAGATAAAAAGTTATGGTCTGAATGAATTTCCAGAATCCCAACTTCCCATACCTGTATCTCTCAAATAAAAGCTCAAAATCTAGCAAAATCACATTTAATTTTATATAATTTTAAATAATCTATCTAATGAAGGTGGTTTCGCGTTTGGCGGAGCTACGGTTTGAAAGTTGAGTTTTGGAACCCTATTGTATACTTGTACAGATTAAAATATTCATTTTATTATTTATTCATTATTTTCATAATTTTATATTTTTATAATTTTGTAAATATTATTTATAATAATTGTGTATATTAAAATCAAAATAAAAACCCAAAGAAAACACAAAATAAAATACTTGTATAAATAGCATACCTAGGTAATACCTATACACATACCTATAAAATTACTATTTATATTTTATTAAGTGTACAAAACACATCAGAAAAATCAAATAAAAATATATTTAGGTGTATAAAAATATTTTATAAATTTACAAAATAATAAACAAAAATGAATAAAGTAAATATCCAAAATAAAAATAAAATAATAAAATATATAGATATATGTACCTATATAGGTCATAAAAGGTAACTTATAATTATATACCTCATAAAAATAAATAAAAATTACTATAAAATTCTTTATAAAATAAGGAACATTTATTATTTAATAACCTAAAATTAATAAATTCATTCACTATTTTATTTCGAATTTTAAAATAATTTTGACCAGCATTTTCCAAGTTGGTCCATGTGGACCAACCAGAGCCGGTCATTGGTTGACCTCGGTCAACTCCTTGAACGAGGCCTGCCAGCCTTCTGACACCCGATATTTTGCCCGATTTCTCCCCTTTTTGGAGCTCGATCCATTCACCCTCGGGCCTCGATTCCTTCTTGGGACTCCTTCCTTGATCATCACTGATCCTCGTCGAGCACCAAAATCCTCCAAAATCTTCATCATTCGCGCGTGGACCTCGCTTGAAGGAGAAGCCACCACCTTGTACATAGCCAACCCGCCACCTTCGAGCTCGATTTTGAACCCTTCTTGGCTAGCAATCCTCCTCCCTTTGGCGTTCATCGTGTTGCTGGAGGTGACAACTCCTCAACCATACCTTCAGGCGAGTCGAGGAAGCCTTGAAGCGGCTCCACCATGTCCGCCGACCTCCGGCGTCGAGGTACCCCTCCTTTGGTCTCCAGCCATTGAGGTATACCCCCTCTCCCATTCCTTCTTGCTTCATTTTCTTTCTTGTAGTTGTAGGAGTAGATTAGACCACTTAGATCCCCTTTTCGTTCGCTGAAGCACCCAATCGCACCCCCTCGCCGGAGCGCACCTCCGGTCGAACATCCAAGTCACCGCTCCGCCTTCATCCGACCACCATTCCACCTCCGCGAGGTCCAGACATTTTGCCCTGGTCCCCTTCACCCCTTTTTGCAGGTCAAAGCACAGTCAACGCACCTGGGGATCATTTTGCGTAGTTCGCCGGAAACACCTGGAGCTCGAAGCTCCGCCGCCTTCGTGCCAGCACCACAAAGCTTCTCCGACAACTTCGAGACCTCCAGCAGCTAGCCTGACCTCCCAGGAGCACCCTGGGCCATTTTGCACACTTCCAGTTTGCCGGAGGCCCGAGATCGAGTACGGGGAAGTTTGCCCCGCCGGCGTTCGTCCCCGTTCTTCCACCTCGCTCCTCTGTTGTCCGATCAGAGGCCGGCTCCAGTTTGATCCATAGTCGTTGGATCTTGGCCCGCATCAGCCGTCGATCCCCTCGCCGGATCTGATCTCAGCCGATCATCGCCGAACCGTCATCGGCCATCCTTGAAGCGTCACGTGGATAAGTGAAGGACGTCGGCCGTTGGATCACCAGGCCGTGGGTATTTTGCACCTTTGACCCCGACCATTTTGCATTTTATTTTTAGTCCCTAAACTTTAATTCGTAGTTTAAATATTTATGTAATATTTGCATCCACGCCCTCGTACTTTTAATATTTGCATTTAAGTCATGTCCACGTCACCTCATGTGACCTGTGCACGTGGGGTGGTGGGTATTTTGCATAGGACCCCCTAGGGTTTGTTTATTTCATTCCAGTCTATGAACCTTTTATTTAAGTTGTAATATTTTGGTTAAATTGCATGTGAGCCCCTGGAACTTTGTAATATTGCAAAAATACCCCTATCAAGTCATGTGCCCGGTGCGCGTGAGTGTGGACATTTTACAGAGAACCCCCTCCGAGTTTGGGTATTTATATTTAGTCCAGAAAATTGTTTTTAACGTTATAAGTTTTTGGAGAAATTGCAAGTAGGCCCTTGGACTTTTGTGTATTTACGTTTATGCCCTTGCCAGTATTGTATTTTTGTGTGGATGTTTGCATTTACTTCAGGCATCATTTTAACTCGAAAAATTACCAAAAAAATACCATGAGTTCCTGTTACATTGTAGTTTAACGCCATATTTTTAGTTTGCATATTTATTGCATTTTGATATTTATAAAAAATCAAAAAACAAGCATTTTTGTTACTGTTTGCATTAGAAACTACCAAAAAATATTAAAACCCTCTGAAAAATTCCCAAAAAATATATTTTGTGTATTTTAGTGTGTTTTATTTTCTGACCAAAAATCCCTAAAAATTACAAAAGGAAACTTCTAAAAATAGCAAAATTCTCAAAATCTTCATAAAAATCTAAAAAATTCATAAAAACTCTAAAAAATGTGTTTTCCGTATCTAAATTTTCCTTATCTTATTATTTATTTATAAAAATTAATTAAATTTTCACTCCTATTTGCTATTTTATTTTTATACTTTTGTCTCGTATATATATATATTGTATTCCCTTTTTTACTAGTATTTTTTACTTTAAAAATACCAAAAAATAGGAAAAAATATAGAAAAATCTCAAAAACATCATAAAAATATAAAAAGCCCAAAAATATTTTATTTTCTGATTTTTTGTTTATCTTTACCTTTTTTTCTATATATATTGTATCCCTTTCTTCTTTATTGTATATATACTTCATTATTGAAAAAGAAAATAAAAAAATCAGAAATTAAAAATCAAAATACAAAAGTATAAAATCAAAAAATAAATAAAAAATTATATAAAATTAAAACCCACAAAAATTTGCATCTTTGTAGGCATTTGATCACACATCCACATTTTTTAGCATCATTGTTCGATCTATCTTGCTTGCTCCCTGAGTTCGACACTCTACAGATACTTGCACCTATACACATATTCTGTAGAGTTATAATAAATTTTAACTCCACCTTTACTTTCATTGCTTGATTTAATTGTCGTGGGTTAATTGTTGATTTGACCTGGATTTCGTGTGGTGAGTTCAACGACTGAGTTCCCGCCTTGTGTGGAACTTAAGACCATCGATTTTTGGGTTCATCAAGGAGTCACTAAAATCCATACCCATTTCATCACTCCCTAGTTATGGAAGCATCATGTTATACAATCGTTTATGATCACATCACCCTCAGGTATTCCCAATACATGTACATTCTGCATACTGGAAGACCCAAAATAATCCCGAAGTATAAGATCAATTTTACACTGTCTACTTCAGGGTTTTATCTTAAAGTTTCTAATTCGATCATTGGGAGTTGGTATCGATCATATACTTTCCAAAAGCATATATCATACCCAGGTGTTGATCATATACTTTCCAAAAGTTAATATCAAACCTACAAATTCAGTCAAGCTTCCAAAAAGAGATGACCGTGCACAGAATTTGATTCTTCCCAATATCTCATGAGTGAGCTCATGTCTTCCGGTTCAGTAATGAACATGTATGATCCCTATGAGAGATTGTATTACTCATATGCCCTTATATGCACACCATCGCACCGGTGTATAGATCTTGATTAGGTCATCAACCTATTGGTCTGCCTAATGTACTTACTTAGACATATAGTAACACATATGTCTCCGGTCAGAGGATGCGTGCCTATATCATGACAGCATATGACGTAGGACTTTGGTTATCTCGATCTCGTTAAGTCAACTCTTTGACCTAACTTATCTAACACCTCCGAATCTCTATTCCTTTACAGAGAACCTGCATTAAGAGGTCAGTTAGGTATCAGCATTTAGAGAAAGGATTGCCATCTCCTTCTCAAGCTGGAGATCATCTATTAACAATCATTTGACGGTGCTTGATGAGTCCTCAATCTAACTCTTTAGATATTCATCCAAGCACCAGCCTCTATGATTCAATAATTGAATCAACAGCTGTATGATCATCAAGATGGCCATGGTACATAACCCTAATTGTACTAAGGGACCTATTATGTAAATTATTTATTCTTCATTTCAGATCAGGGAATGATATTCGTAATAACATTTATTGCATAATGGCTCGTCGTGGGCTCGCATGTCCAACAATCTCCCACTAGCCCAAAAAGCCATTAATGAGCTAATCATTTAAACCCACACTCATGTGACAATCGTAGGCTATTTAGAAAATAGCTAGGTAAGCTGATCAGTCACTCTGTTCCCAAGAGACTACGCCAAGTCCTTTTACAGTACTTGCATATCCTCTAGTAACAGTGCTCACATCCAATGCGAATGTTGCATCTTATGCAACAAATACTCAATTTTGTTATAGTGTCCTTGACACTATAGCTCGATTAATTATTATAACCAGTAGGTCCATAATCCTTATTAGAATACATTTATTACTAGAGATCTCTATCTCCTAAGGTATCTGCAGTTAAGACCTTTTAGATCTCCATCTATAAAGTCTTAATTACTTGAATATAAGACTTAGAGATCACTATCTCTAAAGTCTTGTCATCTTTGAAGATATTGATATTACTGCAATCAAGTGTTTTATCTCCATAGTAGGATTAGTAACAGTTTACTACTCCCACTGCATGGCAGACATCTGGCTCTTGTACACATTTACCATACACTCAGCTTCTTGTAATTGATGCACAAGTGCAGACAGTTCTAGCATTCACTTCCTAAACTCTTTGAGGTGCTATCCCTTTAGATAGGTTACTACCACATCTTAAGGGAAGAAAGCCTTTATTGGAGTTTTCCAGAAAGTGGAATGTGTCCAAGGTGTATTACTAATGTGAAGGTCCCAATACCCTCTTCTCTTTGCTTCTGAACATCTTTAGAACTAAGATCTAAGAGGTAATCTTGAGATCATATCTCAAGGTATGGAATATCCAGACTATAAAACACTTATTATTATTATTATCCACATATAGCACGATGAACACCATGGCACTCCCACTAAGCTTCACACGTTACATCAGGATGCTATCTGAAATCATAACATTTATGAATTCATCAGATCCATTATTCCAACTACAAGAAGCTTATTTGAGTCCAAAGATGGAGTTCTCTAGCCTGCACACCTTGCTTTCCTCAACCATGAAGCCATGGGGCTACTTTATGTGAATATCCTCAGAGAGGTATTCATAGAGAAATGCAATCTTGACTCACATCATGAAGATGTCATAGTCAACTTACGTAGCTATGGTTAGCAATATTCTGATGGGTTAAAGCAAGGTCGCTGGAGAGCAAGTCTCATTGCAAGTGATGTCTTCTCTTCGGTATGTAGCTCATGGCTACGAACCGTGCTTTGAAGGTCTCTACCTTCTCATCAGGTTCCCTCTTTCTCTTGAAGATCCATTTACATCTTAATGGGTCTTACCCATATAGGTGGATCCTCGAGGGTCCATATACAACACTTGTATATGAAGTCTACATTAGACTTTTATTGCTAACATCCATCTTTTCATGTCAAGATCCTCAGGAGCTTCATCACATGAAGTCTGATCATTTTATGACTTAACTGACACTTGGAATACATCCTCAAACTTATTTGAAGAAGTATTAGTGTTTCATCTTCAATTATTCTTTTAGTTTCCAATTTCAGGAGCCTCATTATCTTCTCAAGTTTAAATGAGTTCCTTCACTTCATTTTCATCTTGATTCTTTAAGAGTCTCATCATCTAAAAATCACATTCTCAGAGATGAGATCTTTTAAAAATCTCAAGGTCATAAAGTAGGTATCCAATACCATCCTTTATTTTCCTAATGAAGTAGCACTCTCTGGTGCTAGATTCCAGCTTTCTAACATGGAACCTTGTAAGGATATATAATGTAGTCTTACCACATATATATACCTGGAAACTAAGAGATAATTATGCTAAGATTAATCACTGATCAAATCATATCACACATGATCAATTGTATCTCCCTACAACTCTATCGAGTTAAGGTTCATTAGGAGGATTGAGATAGGAATGATAGTCACATCTCCATAAGGTATTCCTTGAATTCATATAATAGGTACAAGCTACCTTGGTTAGATCAAATTCATTTCACCTTCCTTCAAACTTTTGGTTCTAAACCAAAATAGTGAAATCTTTGAACATTTCAAAGTTTTCTAAGTGAAGAGAAGAAATCTCATATCACAAATAATCATTAATAGATATCACATATCCATAATGTTTATTCTGATATAGATGATTCACATACATCAATATGTATGAGATCTTGAATACCTTAACATCTTGCACCATTCCTAAAGAAAGGTGTATTGGACATTTTTACTTTGAATACAATATTCATAAGTATGCAACTTTTGAAATTTTAGACATTCTAAAGTTTCATCTCTTACTTGTCCATTGATCTCATCAATAGACATATATGTCCAAAATGATGCCAGATCATTGTCAAATGATCTTCATCCTCCTATTGATCTTCAAAGGTTTAATTTCCAGTATTTAGAAATATTAATGAACCATTCATTAATTTTCTAATTTAGTAGAGTCCACTAGATTTTAGATTACTAACTGAAATATCTCCATCATAACTCTTTATGATAGATTTATTACAGAATTCATGTTTATATCCAACATTTAGAAATAAACAATGAGTGTATTCTAATATCTAGGTCATAGAGACATTCTCTAAGACTAAGGGCTCCCACTGAAAATATGAAGTCTATTGATCCAATGGAAATTGTTGCAACAATTGCATCACTTCCAACATAGATGATCATTAAACCTTAAGATCAAATTTCTAATATTCTAATACAGACGCAACCAATTGCAAGTGTCATTAGAAGATTGAGATATAATTATTAGACTTTATCTTATCAAATATGTAAGTCAATTTCAATGATTATATGTAGATTATTCTGATGTACTATCTGATTCCTTCTCTAAGGATTCTAGATAGATTTGATAGTCATACTATCAACACATCAACTTATTGCAGTATTGGCATTCATCCAACTCTTTGGATGTCATATGGAAGTCACAGAAGTACAGTCAACTCTTTGACTATACTTCTTACTTGGGTCCAACCTATGCTTTCACTGCGCTCCCTTTATCTATAAGCAACCATTGCTCAAGACAAAGGATATCTTATGTTAAAATCAAAAATTTTAATATAAGAGTATTTTAACATTTATACATGCTTCATTCAGTTCATACAATATAAATATTATGAAGCTTCATGAATGACTAGAGTATAAATAGTAGAATGATGACACTCATCGTATCTACATCCATATAAACTCTTAAAACCTAGGTTCAGGTAGGTACTCAAACAATTTGAATACATCATCTCCTATAGAGCCACCATCTTGCATAATGCGGAGAACCATGTCATTCATGATTATATGTCGAGAGCACATATGTATACCAGAACATCTTCTTAGATTTTTATAAGGATTATATGATAATTACGGTCATTATCGACATGTCACTTCAAAAGTACATTCGATGAGATCAAGACTTATAGAGACATACAAACCCTAGGGTTTTAGTCCTATTATCTATTTAATTATCATTCCTCATTATTATGAGGAAACTTGCACATTGCAACCACATACATTATGTGTCCAATTGCAAGTACAATATCTGGATCATGGGTCCAATCCATGATATTCTACTGGTTATTATTGAGTATAACATTGACTGGGATTAAAGAAGGGTTATCTGAAATAAGAAATTTGCATAAACATATATAAATATATAATTTACTTTGATTTAGGAATTTTTATATCAAAGTTGTCTTGCCATGTCAACAATGAAAGTTCATTCCCTTAATCACTTTCAATGTAAGAGATATACTTACCATTATATCTCAAGCAAGATCTGGGATCTCCTTCCTTATCTTTGTTACATCCCAATAATATGAGAACCTGTAACTCGGATAAAAAGAAGCGGGAACACATTCCACCTTGCAAGTCCAACTTGCATCTCCCAATTCGATCTTTAACACATGGGCCCACCACCCCTAAGGTGATGTTGACCCATCATTAATTGAACCAACCGTCAACAAGAATACAACTCGTTATGTGCAATCCAATATCGCCCCAATAATATGAGGACTCGATATTGGGGTCACTACGCATACGTCCTTACTCTTTCGAGAAGCGACGAGCTCGATCCAAATGGATGATCGTATGCAGGAGCTGTCACTTCGGACAGGCGTCTCCTACATACAATATCTGGCGACGGAACCCTTCGCCTTGACGGGAGACCATGGATGTCACTTATGTGATCCTCCACCTCATATTCAAATTTCAATTAATTATCATGAATCATATTCACATAATTAATTCTTCCAAGGGAAATATACATCTATTCATAATAGTGTGTTTTTAATTTTGATATAATTAACTTAATCATATTAAATTAATTATCAATCCAATTCAATCAACAAACTTGATTTTACTCGAATATATGGTATTATCTCAAAATACGTATTAATTTTAATTTTGATAATTAGAAAATACATTATGATCTCTCAGGCATCATTCGTTCCCTACCCGCTGTCATGGCCAGTACCGGCGGGAGTGGGACGGACTGCAACCGGTGTGACCTGCTACCCCAGCGATCCCCGACTAGACATCATATCCACCTCGGGAAAAAATAATGCCGAGTCAATCACTTTGTACTTGAGATGATCATCAGTTCTTCAATCAAAATTATACCATGTAGTAATAATCAAAACATTTTTTATTATAAGGAAATTTGCTAGACAAATTCCCAATCCTATTCAAGTAAGGAGTTTGATGATTGTGTTTCCAATTATGATCTAGATCAAATCTAATCATTTATTGGTTGAGGCAAAGTCAATAAAGGAAATAATAGTCATTCAATATTTCTTAAATATTTTTCATAATTATCATGAAATTAACAATTAATTTCACTAATTGACAATCACATGGTTCTTGATTAGGACTGTAATTTCAGCAGTGATCCCTACTTACTAAAATTAACATATCTCAATCAATTTAATTCCAAATTAGATAAAATCAATTTTCACAGATTTCTAATTTGATTTAGGACAGAACCTAAGTGATATTTCATGCATTCGAGGCGTATCAAAATAGTAATTAACTCGTTAATCATGTTAAGATTCGCAGTTCCCGTAACAATGAATACATGTTCATTAAAACAACCATATCTCGAGCAAACGGAATCCAAATTATGTAAACTCAGATCCTATATTTTCCATATTTAATGGGAAACAAAATCCAAGTTTTATTTTCGTGTTTAAACAATTTAAAAAAGGGCCGAAAATAATCACTAAACAGAGATGCGAAAATGAAATGTGATAAAACTTTCGCAACCCTAACGAACCCAAGTCGCCTTCAATTTTATGGATCGTATCCAAAACCTTCGACCTAAGGCTCTGATACCACTTGTGGGATATGGGATAATCCTCAAATGCATCACGGAAGCGTGAATGTCATATTGAATACGATGAGGAACGACTTGTCGCACTAGTTGTTCCATGCAGCGAAATTTAAATTTTTTTCATGCGACGAAACCACCTGATCCAAGAACACTTCTCGGATCGTTTCGTCTAAACCACAAATAAGTAATAGAATTACATCTTGAAGCGTGGTTGTGATCGAGTCTCTAAATGGCGAGACATCTTGTCTCAAGTCCGATCCGATGGAGGAGACGCTTGCGAGCGCGGGGATGAATCACGTGCTTCTCGCAATCCATGTTGATGATCCAAGCAGTGGATCTCCTGATCTCGACACACAAGATCTGACAGCTTCTTCACGAGAGAGGCGCACCGAAGGAGATGGAGATCCACGAGCAGACAATCGGGCAGCATAACGGCGACGATGCGACGATGGAGACTCCTTCTAGGGCATCCATGGTGGACGACCATATGAGAGGGAGAGAGAGTAGGCGTATAGAGAGAGATGTGCTTCAAAAGCATAGCCCTTGAGAGCATGGTATGCCTCTCTATTTATAGGGTTTTGGGATCCATGGATCTTAATCCATGGGACATATAAAATCAATGGATGAGATTGATTTATGTCTAATCCAATGGTCAAGATTGTTGTTGGTAAAAACCAACAACTAGTAATCTAATTTAAATCAAATATATTTGACACGTCAAATATAATTCAATCCTAAATTAGATCAAGCAATTAAGGAGAGATTAGCATGGAGATCACTCCCCATAACGAAAGGGGGGACGTCTACCACATTCCTTGTGGGAATGTGTAGCTGTCCACCATCTCCTTATGGTGGAGGCAATCTCATGCAATATCATGAGATTGCATATCTCCATGGATTTCTCCCATAACCTCCAGCAACTTTTGTTGTGATTTATTCTTCAAAAATAATTCATAATTAATTTTAAGAATAATGCAATCTTGCCATTGGAAAATTGTGAATCACATTCACAACCCAAAACAAAATATAATTTATATTTTCAATTAATTACACAATGTGTATCCAATACATATCAATAATTAATTAACAAATATAAATTATAAGTATCTCTCTCTAATACATTATAAATCACATTTATAATATATTATGAATAATATGGATAATGCTATCCACATTATTCATATCCATGATAATTAAATCACATTCAATCATCTTGGATCTCTATTCTCACATGCCCAAATAATATGAATCACATTCACATTATTCACATCTTTGATAATTAAATCACATTTAATTATCTAAGATAACTCTCCTTATAATATGAATCAAATTCATGTTATTCATGATAACTAAATCATATTTAATTATCCATTTTCTCAATGCTCGGATACATATATCAACAATAGAATTATCCATGAACTCTTTCAAGGATAATGCGCTTTCTCCGTGAATACTTGGAGATAAGGACAGGGTGATTGTATTGTTCCACATATAGTGACTTGGATATTGAGATCACATCTCAAATCCAGATCTCGGGCCTCCCATATATGCTTGATTAAATCAAGACCGCAAATCTAATCTTCTCATTGCATCTGAATCATATTCAGATCAATGTCCGGTATTTGGACTAAGATCAGATTACTTCTCTACTGAGAGAGGTCACTAAAATCCAGACCCGTTTCATCACTCCCTAGGAATGGAAGCGTCATGGTTATACAATCATTTATGATCACATCACCCTCAGGTATTCCCAATACCTGTACATCCTGCATACTGGAAGACCCAGAATAATCTCGAAGTATAAGATCAATTTTACATTGTCTACTTCAGGGTTTTATCTTTAAGTTTCTCATTCGATCATTGGGAGTTGGTATTGATCATATACTTTCCAAAAGCATATATCATACCCAGGTGTTGATCATATACTTTCCAAAAGTATATATCAAACCTACAAATTCAGTCAAGCTTCCAAAATGAGATGACCGTGCACGGAATTTGATTCTTCCCAATATCTCATGAGTGAGCTCATGTCTTCTGGTTCAGTAATGAACCTGTATAATCCCTATGAGAGATCGTATTACTCATATGCCCTTATATGCACACCAGTATGTCGGTGTATAGACCTTGATTAGGTCATCAACCTATTGTTCTGCTAAATGTACATACTTAGACATATAGTAACACATCTGTCTCCGGTCAGAGGATGAGTGCATATATCATGACAGCATACGACATAGGACTTTAGTTATCTCAATCTCATTAAGTCAACTCTTTGACCTAACTTATCTAACACCTCCAAATCTCTATTCCTATGTAGAGGACTTACATCAAGAGGTCATTTAGATATCAGCCTTTAGAGAAAGGATTGCCATCTCCTTCTCAGGCTGGAGATCATCTCTTAATAATCATTTGACGGTGCTTGATGAGTCCTCAATATAACTCTTTAGATATTCATCCAAGCACCGGCCTCTATGATTCAATAATTAAATCAACAGCTGTATGATCATCAAGATGGCCATGGTACATAACCCTAATTGTATTAAGGGACCTATTTTGCAAATTATTTATTCTTCATTTCAGATCAGGGAATGATATTCGCAATAACATTTATTGCATAATGGCTCGTCGTGGGCTCGCATGTCCAACACCACCTCCTTCACAACAGAACCTTGGATTCCATCCACCTTAGTAGCAGTGGCAGCAGTACCGGTAGTATGACCGACAGGGCAAGTACCAGGCGAGCCAGCAGGGCCCGCAGTTTCAGTAGATACCCCAGCAGCAGCAGAGAGGCAGTACCCCGACTAGCAGGGCTGGCCTTCTTGTTCATCTTCTTAGTCTTTTCCACTTCCTTCTTTGTCTGGTACCATGGACTCCCAGTTTAAGCAGATACTCAACACACTTCGTTCCTACTAGAATGAAATTCACGACTTACAGGTGGATGTTAACTGCCTATCTAGATGGAGAGACGAGCAGTCTACACCCTCTACCTCGATCGTAGCCCAAGTTCAGGCTAATCCTAATACCTCGAACTGTCATGGTTCTAAACAACATCTTGGTCAGGTATACTATTCAACATCTCTTAGATCTTAACACGAGATTATTTTGTGTGATGAGGCTAACCATATGTCACTCAAAAGCAGAAGGACTGTGACCATACCTAACCAGGTGAGGGACAAGAGGAGGGGCCTCTCTAGAGCTCTGCGTGATGAGTCTTCAGAGGATGAGGAGGAGAGGCATCATATTTAGGGGCCCCATCAGCACCATCCGAGGATCCATTCTCAGGGAGCCGAGAAGAGAAGAAGAGTACGATTACAACATCAGTAGCATGGAGATATCTTGGATTCTATGGAGGACCTCGCACCTCCGGTTGTGATAGATACCACTACAGCTTCTTTTCCACAATCTTTAGTAGATAGTTTTTATTTTGATCCCATGTTGCATCAAAAAGATTTATGTATGAAGAACGTTGTTTCAGTTAATTCAAAAAATGATTTTTCAATTCATGATTCAGATTCATCTTCCGTTTCCCTTACTTCGATCCCTTTCCCACGTGCTCTTACAATAGGAAAGCACATCAAAAATATTCAGAAAGATGACCATGAGATGGCATGGTTTTGTAAAGAGAATATCACAGTTAAGGCACCATTTGATGAGTATGTGGCTAATCATCCTGCATTCCAGAAATACTTTAAAGTGAGATTCACATAGACTAGGGTTAGCAGGAAGAAACCAAACCAATATGTGAAGATTCATGTCTTGGCAATAGCCACAACCTATTGTCTCGGGAATCATCAACTGCCAAGGAAAAAGAGAGACACTGTGATCATTACATGGAGAGTCATCGACGACATTCCATTTGCACACACTCTCTTGGATAATGGTTCTTCAATCAACTTACTTACCTTAACATTATATCATAAATTAGAGTTGGGGCCACTACGTAAATCCAGAGCTTTACTCCAATTCGTAGATCGTTCAATAAAGAGACCTAAGGGAGAAGTGAAAAACATCATTATCTCGATTGAGGGGCAGAACTATCAGGTTGACTTCATAGTCTTAAACATGGAGACCTCCAATCATTAGAGAGAATCTATATCATTCTCGGGCAGCCTTTCCTTTAGGACAGCAGGCGCAGCTTTTGACTATGGTATGGGAATGATGAAGTTTCGTTCTCTAGACAGAGAGGTTAACCTTGATATGAAGCAGACAAAATGGCAGCGACCTGATTTAGAGAGTTGTACAGAAAACTCATCTTCATAGGTAGATTATAGAATGATTAGCATCATTGGGACTTGGAGATTGGTTCCTTCAGGACAGAGCGAGACCTTTCATCTGGAAAGGACATAGTGCATGTTGCAGTTTGACATGTGTTGCCTGATCTTGTGAGAGATGCATCTACCTATTCCCATGATGATGTAGAGATCCATCATGGTCTGTCAGTTCCATCCCCTTTGGAACAATCATGGGACATAGATGATGAGTCGGACGTGGCTTTGGCCGAATTACCATGTTTCTTTGGTGATCCGACTCCCAATACTTCTGAGTTGGTGGCAAGTACTACACAGTTGAGCCATCTTCATGCAGCACGCAACCAGATTCAGATTCAGTTCAACCAGATTTTCTTGATGACACCACATTGCCATAACTGAAATAACTGCCTCCTACACTGAAGTACACCTTTCTTGTGGAACCCAAATAGAGATATCACTTTATCATTAGCTCAAACTTGACTTTAGAACATGAGTCTAGGTTGTTAGCGGCCAAAGCAATAGGCTGGAAAGTGTCGGGTCTCATGGGGATCAACCTCGCTCTCTGCTCGCACCACATTTTTACTGAGGATAATGTGAAACCTTCCCGTGAGTTCCAGAGGAGATTTAACCCCAATCTATGGGATGTAGTGAAGAATGAGATTGAGAAATGGCGCAAGGCAGGGTTTATATACTCTATCTCTGACTCCAAGTGGATTTCCCCGCTTCATATTGTCCCGAAGAAGTCAGGAATTCAAATGGTCACCGATGAGGAGGGGGCAGAGTTCATGACACGAGCACCCACATCGTGGCACATCTATGTCGAATAATGCGCATGAATGCCACAACTAAGAAAGACTACGTTTCCTTGCCATTCATTAATCATATCTTAGAGAGACTAGAAGGGAAAGCGTTCTTCTGTTTTCTTGATGGGTACTCAGGCTACAACCAGGTAGCTATTGCCCTGGAGGACCAGAAAAATACCACATTCACATGTCCATTCAAAACTTACTGTTCGGGCACATGCTACTCGGGCTCTCTAATGCCCCCGCTACTTTTTAGCAGGGCATGATGTCCGCTTTTATCAAGGTGGTGGGAGATTTCCTGGAAGTATTCATGGATGACTTTTCGATGCATGGTGATTCCTTTAATACATGTTTAGCACACTTGAACCGAGTCCTCAGGCGGTGTAGGGAGGTGAGCCCTGGTGCTCTCTTGAGGAAAGAGTCACTTTATGGTGACGGAGGGTATTGTGTCGGGGCATGTCATATCGAAAAGGGGAATGGAGGTTAACCCTGTCAAGGTGGAGGTGATCGAGAAACTTGATCGACCTACCAATTGAGGTTAGTGAGGTCATTTCTAGGGCATGTTGGATTCTACAGGAGATTCATTCAGCATTTTTCGAAGATTATCCCTCACTAACTGAGCTCTTAGAGAAAGACACAGAGTTCGTTGTAGATCACGGGTGTCTGGAGGCCTTTGGGCTCTTGAAGATGAATATTTATGCCTCGCCTATCCTACAAGCTCCTGGTTGGTCTCTTCCCTTTGAGATCATGACCGACACTTCAGATTTCGCTATAGGAGCCATGTTAGGACTACAGCGAGAGGGGATCCCGTTTGCGATCCACTACACGAGCAAAGTACTAGACCCTATACAGAAGAACTACACCATGACTGGAAAGAAAATTCTCATTGTAGTATGGGTCCTCAAGAAGTTCAGGTCGTATATTTTGGGCTCTAAGGTGACAATCTACATTGATCACACAATCATTCGATACTTGATGGAAAAGGACATGAAGGCTTGTCTTCTTAGGTGTATTTTGCTCCTCCATGAGTTTTATTTGGAAAAAAAAGATAAACCTAGAGTGAAGAATGTTGTGGCTCATCACCTTTCACGGATTGAGCTTAAGGATTCTCCTGATTTTGAGCATATTAGAGAGACCTTCCCAGACGAATCAATTTGTGCTATTGACTCACTCTTGTGGTATGCCAGCATGGTGAACTTCCTTGTCTCCAAGCAAGTTCCCCAATGTTGGACCTGGAGCAACATTGACTGACTGAAGTCGAATTCGAGGAGATACCATTGGGACGATCCATCCCTTTTCTTCGAAGGGCTAGATTGTGTTTGGAGAAGGTGTATTCCTCAGGAGGAATACCGGAGAGTGTCCCCACGTATTATCATTCTCTTGAGGCTGGAGGACACCATTCAGGGAAGAGAATCACTCACAAGATACTCCAATGCAGATTGTACTGCCCGATCCTGTTCAGAGATGCTATCGATTTTGTACGGTCTTGCTCGATTTGTAAGAGGATGGGAGGGACAGATACACAGAGAGATGATATGCCCATGCAACCGGTGATCATTTTTGATGTTTTTGATGCATGGGGCATCGATTTCATGGGTCCCCTTCCCAACGGTCAAGGACATGAGTACATCTTGTTGGCAATTGATTATTTTTCCAGATGGGTGGAGGATATCCCAACTCGAATCGCAGATAACAAGATTGTCTGTAAGTTTGTGAGAAATCATATTATTGCGAGGTTTGGGGTACCAAAAGTTCTAATTTCTGATGGGGGTAGCAACCTTGTGAATCGAGATATGAGATATTTAGCTAAGGACTATAGATTTGAGTACATAGTTACTAGTCCTTATCATCCACAGTCCAATGGTAAGGTAGAGGTTTCGAACAAAGAGGTGAAGAGTATTTTGCAGAAGTTGGTTTGTCTCGATAGGAAGAACTGGTCCCTGTTCTTGGGCCAAGTTTTATGGGCCTATAGGACAACCTACAAGACGCCTTTTGGCACTTCACCATTTAGAATGGTCTATGGCAAGCCATGCCATTTGCCCGTTGAACTGATTCATAAATCTGAATAGGCAATTAAATAGATTAATTAGGATTATCACCTAGGTAAGCATTGTCGTGACTTGAACTTGAACGAGCTCGTGGAAATTCGAAACAAGGCATACGACAACGATTTGATTTATAAGGATAAAAGTGAAGAGATGGCATGATCAACACATTAGGTGCAAAGACTTTGTCCTAGGGCAAAAGGTATGGTTGTTTAATGCTAGGTTGAAGATGTTCCACAGGAAGCTCAAATATAAGTGGACGAGTCCCTTTGTTGTTAAGAAAGTGCATGTGAATGGAAGTGTAGAGATAGCTTATCTCACAGATGGTGCACAATCCCATGTGGTGAATGGACAAATGTTGAAGCACATTGTAGATTCTAAGGAGTAGTTAGTCCAAGTCGAGATCATCAACTTCATGTAGAGTGAGCACAAAGCAGATACATCATATTACTCTTAATGAAGATGTTTCATCTAGATTCAACAGATTAGAAGATTCACTCACTCTTGTATATCTGATTTTTTTCTTTTAGATCATAGGTTCCTTCTTCTGTAGTTACCAACTCCATATTTAGGTTGTTCAGAGCCTAAATATAGGGTGAACCCCTGCTCTTGCTTTTATATTCATTTTCTCTTTGTATATTCTCTGTATCTCATCAGTTATCATACTTTATCATGTCCTAGACTTAGGCTGATTAGAGCCTAAGCATATAAGGGATCGATGCCCGCCATGTGTATATACTCATCCATTTCTCCTCTTGACCTCATCCACCCTATTTTTGCTCTTCTTCTACACTTAGGCTGAGCAGAGACTAAGTATAAGGGTTAGATCGACTTCTATACTTTTTGTTATTTTAACTCTCCTACGCTTAGCACGAGCTATGTCTTTTCCTCACTTCTTGTGCTTTGAGGACATAACACATTCTAAGTATAGGGGTGTGTGTATACATTACATATATACTTTACCCATAGCTCGTACTTTCACATATTTTTGTATATATTATACAATAATTACAAGGTGGGTAAAATTGGTTAAAAATTTGTAAAATACATATATAATTGTATAATATGTATATTGTATATGAGATGTAATTTTTTTATAATACTTATATAATTTTGTAAAATTCTTTTAAATAATACTTTTGTAAGATTTGTTGTAAAATAGGAGGTATACCAGGAAATTTTGAAGAAAAAAGAAGAAGAGAGGCTTCTTATTTACCTCTACATATCATCCTTACACTCATTTAAAAATGTGTTCTGCACTTCATTCATATGCATTTCATGACATCTGCATGTCCTTTGCATATCTTGAAGATGCAAAGTGGAAAATTAGCAGGTTCTGAACCAAGTTATGAATAGAAGTCGAGGATGGATTTTATTTGACCTTAATCTACCTAATTTCAGAGGAACCTTATAGGAACTAGAGTTAAGATTTTTTAGGTCGAGCGATTTATTTCTTTGAGTCCACAAGACTATGTTCACATGTCATCTTGATTGGTCTAAGTAGAATATTTCATACACACATGATTCTTTTAGACGATGACCTAACTTGGACAAGCACCATGCACGTAGCTCTTCATTGATAAGGTGTTGAGGAGGAAGGATCCTTTGGCTTGGAGTAGCACACGGATGGAAACATCCGTCCTCCTCTAGGGAGGGTAGTGCATCTCAACCTGGTCTAGTGGTGTCGACGTCTAATGATGGGATGTTGTGGGTTGCAATAAAACTTCAAAAGAGGGATAGTCTACTGGCACAAGAAGAAAAACTCCTTATGTACATGCTGCACTTTTGTATATATCAAAAAAATCTCTAAAAAAGTTAGACGGGCAAAAGGTAAAAAATTCCATCAGAGAAAAAATAAATAAGCAAGGCATATGCTTCAAAGTCGCATACCAAGGAAGCTTGCAGCTAGAGACTTGGCTACATTGGTCAAGCTTCACAGATATGTGAGTACACTGGTCACAGTCCATTCTCTTCTCCACCACTCTGCTTGAGCTGGTTGCACTTGAACTTTGAAGGGAATATCTCTCTCCTCGAGGAAATAGTTGCTAGACCGGGGAATTAGAGTCACCTTGTTAGAGGAGGTTATTTCTTTGCTATTTCTGATGTGGAGATCTATATTTTACTTACACAGTACAAATAAGATTCATAATCATCAGAAATTACATATAGGGATTTGTCCTAACTGTACTATTGAGGCGAGCTGAATAGACACTTGTGGAACTTAAAGGCAGTTACGTCTTAAATTTAATTCCTAATAAGGTTCCACTACATTATTAATCCAAAGGTCGAGTCAAGCTCCATTTTCGCCTTTTGTTCATGACCTTAATATGGAACCCAAAATCATTTCACTTTTTGCATTTTATTTTAGTTGCTCGAGGATGAGCAAGGTTTAAGTATATGGGTTGATGAATTGTGATTCATCACTCTAAAAGTTGAAAATAGAGCTTTGTTCCTGAGTAATTAGTTGCGTATCTCAATTTATTTTACATTATTCTCTTCATGCATTTAAAATTAATCTATGCATTTTAGCATGCAGTTGTGCATGAAATAAGAAGTCAAATTCCACTGTAAATCACGTGTATATTCACCATATTTTTCTTATGTTTGTATATTTTTCACTGATTTAGAATTTAATAAAATCAACTCTATAGTATACATATTACTAACACTAATAAAATAATGTCAATAAAATACTAAATCGTAAAATTGACCAATAAATCCCAAACCCTAGTTTGAGACTAAGATCTTTAAAATATGAATATCTCTCTTATACAATCTCCTATGGACCCCTACTCACTTTTGAATTAATGTACATTCAATTACCTTCAAAAGAAGACCAAATTCAAAAGAATCGGAGTCCATATGTGAAAGTTGGGTTTTGGGCCCCTCCTTGTATATTGTACATATGTCCATGTATTCTATTTTATTTTATCTTTATATCTTCTTATTTATTAGAAAATCCAAAAAATAGATTAAGTTGTAAATATTTTTCCTCTAATTTTATTTGATTTTTATCTTATTTTAAAAATGCTAAAAAATATGCAAAAGACAAAAATGCGGCATTTTATACCTATAAGATGCCACCCAAAAATACTTTTTGTACAGATAATTTATTTGGTGTTTGGTCCTTCACAAAAGTTATAAATCTTGTCGAGACGAGAAACTTTAATGTTGATCACTTTTTGATTTGACGCAGTTTGTTATTTCTTTTTTACTTTTGTTTTTATTTATTTTTTGATTTTTTGGGAGCGACATGTGGCAGTTCCTCGAGCCGCCACATGTCAACTCCCTTTTATTTTATTTATTTTTATTTTTAATTTACTTTATTATTATTATTTTCTTTTATTATTTATCTTTATTTATTTAGTTATTTAAAATTTTATTTTATTTTATTTTATTTTGTTTCCTTTTATTTATTCTATTATTTACCTATTTAATATTTTAATTATTAATATTATTTATTTATTATTTTATTTTAATTTATTTTAATTTTATTTTAATATTTTTTACCTACCACGTGGTCGTCCTCTCTCCTCCGCATGGGCGCCCACACCTTCGCCCTTGTGCACGACGCCAACCGACCCCCGTGCATGACGCCCCCTCCGCGGCCACGTCGCGTGACAGTTGCGCAACCTCGGCGAACCCCACTCCTCTCCCCCCTTTGCGCGCAGCTTGCCCCATGCATCTTTCTCGTCCACCTCCTCCGTCTCTTGCACGACCCATCCTGCAACCGCCCCCGCAAGACCCGACCCTTACACGACCTGCACCCATCACCCTCTCCCCTAATGATCTCCCTCCCATCTTCCAGCCAACTACCCATAAAGGTATGCCACCGCCCTCATTGCACATCATCTGCTAGTACAATGACAGAGGGGTTTTTTTGCCTTCTCCAACTGTGACAACGCTGAAGCACGTGCTCCATGTCTGATGTCCTCTCTGAATCGCGGCGTGAGATTTCTTCTCCATTGCATATGTCTTCGCAACTTCCAAGCTCGCCACATATCTCCACCATGGCTCGAGCCAAGATCGGAGCTCCGCTCCAAGTCTCCATCTCCCCCATGTATCCTCCTCTGAATTTTCCCTATTATTCCCTTCGCTTTCTCTGCTTCGCCTTCTCTTCCTCTCTCGATCCTCATCTCCAATCAACACCACTTTCCGCGCTCCGCTCCCCTCCCTGATCTCCACCATGATCCGCCACCATATTCATCAACAAAACTTATCCTTTAGGCTCCACTGTCTTCGATACGCTCCAAGAGCTTCATCCTCGACTACCGAACCACACTGGAGCTACCTCGCGGCTGTTCGCCTCCACCGACATGTGCCTCCTCCTGCAGCTCTTCAACGACCACCACCTTAGCCATACACACCCTCTACGCCCACCATCGGCAGTCGATCGCCTACGCCGCCTCATCCTCGGGACGTAAACCCCTTCACAGACCTCTGCCAGCAGCTCCACCTCTATTCGTGTGTCAATGGAGGTGGAGTTGGCTCGACCCCATTGGGGCTTGCTTGTCTTCCTCAAGTAGCCACCCAACCATCGCCACCCTCCATCTCTTCACCACGCGCTCCAACTGAGCTCGCACTCTGCCTACTGTTCTAGTGCCTACATCCTCGCCACCTGCGCCTCCTCGCACTACAGATTCCCTAGAATCATGGTCAGACCTTGATCCAATGGCTCACAATTGCCCATGTCAGCATGTTCCCCTCCATCCGCAAGGCAAGAGGCTTACCCACTCGAGGCTGAGCCTCGACCACCCGAACCTGTTTCCATCTGCCACGCAACAGCTCCCCCTGTTTCTCCACAAATACCAAAAGTACCCCACCTTCCAGGAGGCACGTGAGGTGCATGTGTACTCCTAGGAAAGTTGCATAAAAGCCCTCCGAGGTATAGGTAATTGCATAACAGTCCTTATCAACAATTTCTTTTGTTTATTTATTTTATATCATTGCATTTAGAACCTTCATTTATCTTGTAATTTGAAATTATTCTCGCATCATTTTTCATTTCCAAAAAGTATGTATTGTAGTTCAACTAATTCTTTATCTAACGAGCATTTATTTGCATTTTTGTGAGCTGTGATTTATTTACTATAATTAATTTGGTGAAAACTTGCATAGTTTACCCATTTTATACTATGAAATTTCTATTAAATTATTCATTTCATTAAAAATTCCCAAAAAATCAAATTAGATAGAATTACATGTGTTCTACATTATGCCCAAATTTCATTTCATTTACACGTACATACGAGGTTACAATAAATTAAATGATGGTTTTAGTAAACATCAATCATTTTTAAAATTTATTAATTTTCCTGGATAGATATTCATAAGCTGCCTCTAGGATAATTTTAGATCATGGAATTAAATTAGTTTGCTATTTATAAAAAATAATTTGCAAAAAATCATCTTATAATCATATTTTATTCGTAATTAATTCATATTGCATCCAAAAAACTCAAAAAAATATAATAGCTTAATTTTATCATATTTCATATTCTGTTTAAGTTTTAAAATTTTTAGATATTATTTGAATGAAAATCGTATTTTAGTCCCAGAACTTTACCAAATTTGCATATCATCCATTAAATTGCATTCAAAAATACCAAAAAATATTCCTTGAAAACCTAGTATATAGATCACCTAATAATTGACCTGAGGAGACAGGGGCCTCCCTGAGTTTGACCTTGAGCTTACCCAAGTAAAATATAAATTGGACCGCTCGCTTTTAATCGACAAATTAATTTTAGCGATTTTTTATCAACCCGAATTTCCTGCCTGCAATGTTCACATTAAAATGTTAATTTCACCAAATTAACTAGGGCATTTACAGTTTTTTCAAAGGACATGCATCTTTAGCCTTCACATCATTAAACATTTTGGGATGTTGTCCCTTCAGATATAGTATCATATCTTAAAGAAAAGAAGCCTTCCTTGGGTTTTTTTCCAAAATGGAAGATGTCCAAGATGTACCACTAATGTGACAATCCAAATGTCCTCTTCTCTTTGCTTTTGAATAATTTCAGAATTAAGATTTAAGAGGTATCCTTGAGATCTTTCATCTCAAGATACAAAACAACCATATTATAAAACACTTATTATCATCCTTATATCATTCCAAATGACTAGGATTCTATCTTCTTTAGCATGATGAATACATTTGCACTCCCACTAAGCTTCACACGGTTCATCAAGATTCTGTAGAAAATCATAACCTTTATAACTTCACCAAATCTGATGTTTCGATTATAAGAAGCTTATATGAGACCATAGATGGAGTTCTTCAACTTGAACACCTTGCCTTCCTTAACTATGAAGCCTTGGGGCTACTTCATGTGAATATCCTCGTTGAGGTATTCATAGAGGAATACAATATTAACTTCCATCTTGTAGATGTCATGGTCAAATTATGCAGCTTTAGTTACTAATATTCTAATGGGTTTAAGCAAGGTCACTAGAGAACAAGTCTCATCGCAAGGGATGTCTTCTCTCTCTATGTGTAGCTCTTGGCTACGAGCCGTGCTTTGAAGGTCTCTACCATCTCATCAGGTTCCCTCTTTCTCTTGAAGATCCATTTACACCTAATGAGTCTTACCCTTGTAGGTGGTTCCTCGAGGTTCCATACACAACAATTGTGTATGAAGTCTACTTTAACTTTGTTGATAACATCCATCTTCCCATGTCATGACCATCAGAAGATTCATCATATGAAGTTAGATCATTATCATACTTATTTGGCACATGGAATCCATACCCTTTAGGTGATCTTACCACCCTGAAACTGATTTGAAGAGGTATGAGTGTTTCATCATTAATTGTCCTTTTCGTTTCCGATTTTAGGAACCTCAATATCTTCTTATGATTCAATGATTCCCTTTACTTCATTCTTATCTTTATTCTCAAGAAAGCCATCCTCTAAGAATTACACCCTTAGAGATGAAATCTTTTAAGAATCTCAAGGTCACAAAATAGGTATCGAATACCATCCTTTATATTCCTAATGAAGCAACATTCTCTAATGCTAGATTCCATCTTACTTGCATCCATGTTATGGTTACGGACCAAGTAACTTGAAATCCTTCAGTGTCCAACATTGGGCTTGGTTCCAAACCATAGCTTATGAGGGTTTTTTTCTTTTGGATTTGCATGGAATCTTATACATTGCAGTCTCTACTGCATATACTCTGAAAATAATTATGCCAAGATTCATCATTGATCAAATCATATCATACATGATCCAATTGCATCTCCCTGTTACTTTATTGAGTTTAGATGTATAAGGAGGGGTGAGATAGAAATAACATTCCTTTCTCTATAAGGTATTATTTTAGAATTTATCTAGCAGGTGTTGGCTACCTTGGCCAGATTAAATTCTTCTCATCTTCCTTCTAACTTTTGCTCTCAATCAAAATTGTGAAATCTTTGAACATTTCAAAGGTATAATGTTAAAGGAAGAAATCCCATACCACAAAAAATCATCAATGGATATCTCGTACCATTAATGTAGGCATAGATAGTATACATACATCAATATGTGTGATATCTTGAATAATAATGCATATTACACTATTCAGAGAAGGGAGCATTAGACGTTTTACTTTAAATCTCTATTCATAAACATGTAAGTTTTGAATTTTAAGATCTCAAGTTCAATCCCTACTATTTTGTTGATCTTATTAGCATACATATGTCCAAGGACCAATAATTGTCAAATGATCTTTATTCTCCTTTTGATCCTTTAAGGTTTAATTTCTAGTTCTAAAAATGTTAATGGACCATTCACTAATATTCTAATTTAGTAGAGTTCTCTAAATGTTAGAATACTATCTGAATTATATACATCATAACTTTTTTTGATAGGTCTATCTTAGAATGTATGTCCATTTCTAATAAAATTTAGAAATAAACAATGAGTGTATTGTAATATCTAGGCCATAGAGACATTCTCTAAGATCGATGGCTCTCCTACTAAAAATATGTTGTCTATCTATCCAATGAGGATTGTCACAACAATTGCATCAACTCCCAAGTGGACGACTATAAAATCTTAAGATCGGGGTTTCTAGTCTTCCAAAACATATGCAACCAACTGCAAGTGTTATTAGAAGAATGAGATATTATTATCAAACTTTAATATTAAGTCAATTTCAATGATGATATGTAGATATAGAATATGCCGATGTATTGTATGATTCCTTCTTTAATCTAGATAGTTTTGATAGTCTTACTATCAGTATATCAGCTTATTGTAGTATTGGCATTCATCCAACTCTTTAGATGTCATATGTTTAGAAGTCACAGAAGTACAATCAACTCTTTGACTTTCCTTCTTACTTGGATTTGACCCATACTTCGACTACGCTTCCTTAATCTATAAACAACATATGGTTAAGATAAAGGATCTTAAATTGAACATGTCCTCTTAATGGGCTTTAATATAAGAGTATTTCAACATTTATACGTGCTTCATCCTATTCATACAACATGAATATTACGAAGCTTCATGAAAGACTCGGGTATAGATAATAGAATGGTGACAGTTATCATATCTACATCCATCTTAACTCAAAGACGTTGGTTCAGTTAGGTACTCAAACATTTTAAGTACATCATCTCATACGGATCTACCGTCTTGCACAATTCAGAGAACCATGTCATCATGAATAAATGTTGAGAGCACATATGTTTGCCAAAACATCTTCTTTAGTTTTATAAGGATTTTGACAATTACGATCATCATTGACATGTCACTTCCAAAGAACACTTGATGAGAGATCAAGACTTTACAGACAAACAAACCATAGGTTGGTGTCTTATTGTCTACTTAATTTTCATTCCTCATTACACTGAGGAAACTTGCACATTGGAATTACATACATTATGTGTCCAACTGCAAGTACAATATCTTCATCATGGATCCAATCCATGACCCTTTACTAGTTAAGATTGTGTATAATTTTGAGCGGGTTTAATGAAGGTTATCTGAAATAAGATAATCTGCATACTTCTTTTTTTACTTTGATCAAGGATTTATATATCAGAGTTGTCTTGCCTTTTAAACTCTGAAAATTCATTTCCTTATTCACTTTCAAAGCAAGAGACATACTTACCGCTATATCTCTAGCAAGATTTTGGATCTCCCTTTTATCTTTGTTACATCCCAATTATATGAGAAACTGCAACTCAGATAAAAAGAACGGGAATCCGCCTTGCGAGTTCAACTTGTATTTCCCAGTTTGGACTTTAATACCTAGGTCCACCATCCTTAAGGTGATGTCAACCCATTGTTAATTGAATAAACATCAACAGGAATGGCACTCGCTATGCGCAATCCAATATTACCCCAATAATACAAGGAACCAATATTGCGGTCACTATGCATACAACCTTACTCATTCGAGAAGCAAAGAACCCGATCCATTTATGCTTGTATATAGGAGCTGCCACTTCGGATATGTATCTCCAGCATACAATCCATGGTAACAGAACCCTTCACTTTGATGGGATACAAGATGTCATTTATATAATCCTTCATGTCAAGTTTTAGAAAACTATTATAAATCATATTCAAATAATAAATTCTTCCAGGGAATTGTGTCTCTATTCACAATATAGTGTTTGTGATAATTCGACTAATTAATTTAATCTCTTTAAATAAATTATCAATTTGATCAATCAACCAATAAACATTTGACATTTTCTTGATATTACCACATATTATTATGCTCACACAAGTGCATATTATTCTTTAGTTTTAGTAATTTAGAGTATAATTTGATGCACTCATATCACACTTCATCGAGACGGATCAGGCCAAGTCGGACGGACGATGCTAATAGGGAGCTTCTACTCCAAATGTTGCTGATGGTGCTAATTAAGTAACCCATTAGCATGTCCACGACCTAGACACCATCACCATAATGACTCAAGAACAATAACCATTAGACCAATGTACTTGCAGTTTTGTCGACCATTCCTTTGATGGACGGCATTATACTATGTAGTAATCTCTCAGAATTCATAGGCATCTTAAAATAATTTTGAGATCATAAATTTCTAACAAGCAGGAATATTTTGCATGTAAAAGTTGACCTACAACTGTTGTAATTTAAAATAAATTTTGTTACGAAACATTCTTTCAATGGTGATTGATGTTTAATCAAATATTTCCAAAATAAATATTAACCATCAATAAATAATCACAAATCTATAATTTCCTTGAATGACATTGAATAATAGACATGTTAAGAAAGTAATATTGATGATCAGATCATCAATCCACCCATCTCCACCAAATACTGAATATCTAAGGCAAACAAAGTCGGAATGGTGTGAAATAAAATTGTATGATTTGATGGTTTAATTCTCTACTTAATTAAAGTGTTTATTTATATTTCATGATGTAAAAACAGTAAATAAAATATAATTTGTTAAAAACCGTGAATACATGTAAAACTAACACCGCCACAGGAACTTTTCGAAATTTTAATTTATGCACCATTGGTGCCAACAATTGACTATTGTTTTGGGGAAACATTTAAACATTCGAAATCCATTTTATTATCCACAAAGTTGATCCAAATGGTGCGTAAATAAGGACTTTTATCATTTTAGCGAAAAATAATTTGAAATACGCATCAAATGCAAAAAAACGGGTCCCTGTGCAATGGATATACAAAAACTCATTCACTTAGAGTTCTGGATAACATCCAAGACCTTTGACCAAGGCTCTGATACCATTTGAAGGCTAGATTTTGGCCTAAACACATCATGGAAGCATGAAGATCGCATTAAATAGGATATAGGTCAACTAGTCGTACTAGTTGCATGGGACATCATAATTTTAATTTTTTAAATAGATGAAATCACATGATTCAAGAATGCTTCTCATATATTTTCATCAAGATCACAAAAGAGTCAAAGGAATACCTCTTGAAGCGTGTTTGCCATCGTGTGTCTCTAAACAAAGAGACCTAATGTCTCAAGTCCGATCCAACGAAGGATGCACTTGTATGCGCGTGGATAAGATGCATACTTCTTGTAATCCAAATTGAAGATTCGAGTACGAAGTCTCCTGATTTCATCGCATGAAATAGCCTTCCTCATGAGCAAGATGCACAGAATACGGCAAAGATCCATGAGCAGTCGATCCGGCAGCACAACGGTGTCACGATGACCGAGATTCTCTAGATCAACATGTGGACAACCACATTTTGAGAGAGAGAGAGAGAGGGCGTGTAGAGAATAGAGAGAGTCTTATTGCTCTTCTTGATGTGTTAGAAAAAATCTAGGACTATCCTTCCTTTCATGCCAAATTGGATGGTGGAGATGCACTCTTAATTCAAATCAATGGTTGAGATTTGGTGTCATAAATATACGACAATAATTAACTTAAATTAAAATAAAATAAATATGTTGTAAATAATTTTAACATATTTAGTTTCAGTTAAATCAATACACCCATGAATGGAATAGGACTAGAGATCCTCCTTCCCCATAAAGCATGGTGGATGGCCACCCTCGATTGGAGAGAGAAAAACTCTCTCCAATCCTAATGTAATCTTATTACATTAAATCCTAATTCATGGAATCTTCTGAGAATAAAATATCACCAAATAATCATTGCAAATTATTTGTGATAATTACAAACAAAACCATTGATAATTACGAATCTAATTCAACCACCCAAAAAAATGTAAAATACATTACAAATAATTGTACAGAGCAAATCCAATCCACATCAATATTTAATTTGTAAATCATATTATAATTAACTCTCTCTAATATATTATAAATCACATTTATAATATTAGTGAATATTATGGATAGTGATGTCCATATTAATTACGTTATTGATAACTAAATCATATTAATTATCTTAAATGTCAATTCTCATGTATCTAAATAATATGAATCATATTCATATTAATTATGACAATTAAAGCATATTTAGTTATATTAGAAAATTATTTTCATGTATCCAATTAATATGAATCATATTCATATTATTCTTGATAATTATATCACATTTAATTATCAATTTCCTAGTGCTCAGATATATTATCAACTATCGAATTATTTCTAAACTCTTTCAAGAATAATGTGATCTCTCCGCAGATACTTGGAGATAAGGACAGGGCGATGACGAACTCGAAATTACCCTTGATAAAAGTGTCCAGTTGTTGTAGTATTTGGGCAATCATGATTAATAAACAAATTGCTACTTAATTTATTTATCGATTAATGCGAGCGCTCAATTTATTTATTTTACTTCAGCAAGCCCGAGGTCGAACTAAGGGAGATAATTGTCTCCTTAGGTTGGTTAATAGGTGATCTAGGACCTAGGTTTTCATAGAGGTATTTTTATTATATACGTAATTAATAACTACAATGCAAATTCAGGCTAGTTTAAGGACTGAAATGCAAATTTCGATCAAATCAAGTCTAAAAATCCTCAAATGTGGCCAGAATGTAAAATATGATGAAATTAATGCTCTGTAATTTTTTGAAATTTCCTGATGCAACATAAATTAATTACGAACTAAATATGCATGCAAGTGATTTTTCATAAATTAATTTTAATAAGAAGAAAACCTAATATAGTTCAAGAACTAAAATTATCCTAGATGTATCTAACGGGGATCTATATAGGAAAAATTATAAACCTTAAAAATAAGTTTATTGTCTATTAAAAATTAATTAATCTAATCATCAATTATTTTTTTGCGACCTCGATATGTGTGTAAATATCATGAAATTTGGGCACGTTGTAGAACATACTAAAAACTAACTATTGTGAATTTTTGAGAATTTTCATATCTACAACTAATTTAATATCAATTTAATAGCTCATGGTGAGAAAAGTATGTAATTTTCCACAAAAGTTTTTATATTAAAAAAACCACATCTCATAAAAATTATATTAAATACTCACAACATAAAAAAATAATTTTTGTACATGGTATAATTTTTAGATAAAAAATGATGACAAATGGAGGTCCAAATAAAAGTCCAAATAAAATTACAAACACATGGGTATCAATGCAAATTCATAAATTAAAATAAATGAAAGGAAATAATGCAAAACACACTTCTTTAATTACCAGAACATGTGAGGGTTTGATTGCAATTTCTCCAATCAAGGCATGTGACGTAGGTGAGCACTGGTTGGCAGGAGTTATCCCTGTGATATGCAGAAACTGGGGGAGTGCTTCGCAACTTGACCAATGGGGTACGTGTGCAGCATGTGCCCTTATTGGGGAAGGGTGACAACGGTATATGCTGGAAGTGAAAGGGTACGTGCGAAATATTCCTCACAAATAATCATCAATGGATATCTCGTACCATTAATGTAGGCATATATAGTCTGCATACATCAATATGTATGAGATCTTGAATAGTAATGCATATTACACTATTCAGAGAAGGGAGCATTGGACGTTTTACTTTAAATCTTTATTCATAAACATGTAAGTTTTGAATTTTAAGATCTCAAGTTCAATCCTTACTAGTTTGTTGATCTTATTAACATACGTATGTCCAAGGCCCAATCATTGTTAAATGATCTTTATCCTCCTTTTGATCCTTTAAGGTTCAATTTCTAGTACTAAAAATGTTAATGGATCATTCATTAATATTCTAATTTAGTAGAGTTCTCTAAATGTTAGAATACTATCTGAATTATATAAATCATAACTTTTTCTGATAGGTCTATCTTAGAATGTATGTTCATTTCTGATAAAATTTAGAAATAAACAATGAGTGTATTATAATATCTAGGCCATAGAGACATTCTCTAAGATCGAGGGCTCTCCTACTAAAAACATGTTGTCTATCTATCCAATGAGGATTGTCTCAACAATTGCATCAACTCCCAAGTGGATGACTATAAAATCTTAAGATCGGGGTTTCTTGTCTTCCAAAACATATGCAACCAACTACAAGTGTTATTAGAAGAATGAGATACTATTATCAAACTTTAATCTTAAGTTAATTTCAACGATGATATGTAGATATAGAATATGCCGATGTATTGTATGATTCCTTCTTTAATCTAGATAGTTCTGATAGTCTTACTATCAGTATATCAGCTTATTGTAGTATTGGCATTCATCCAACTCTTTAGATGTCATATGTTTAGAAGTCATAGAAGTGCAGTCAACTCTTTGACTTTCCTTCTTACTTGGATTCGATCCATGCTTCGACTACGCTTCCTTAATCTATAAACAACATATGGTTAAGATAAAGGATCTTAAATTGAACATGTCCTCTCAATGGGCTTCAATATAAGAGTATTTCAACATTTATGCGTGCTTCATCCTATTCATAAAACATGAATATTATGAAGCTTCATGAAAGACTCGGGTATATATAATAGAATGATGACAGTTATCATATCAACATCCATTTTAACTCAAAGACGTTGGTTCAGTTAGGTACTCAAACATTTTAAGTACATCATCTCATACGGATCTACCATCTTGCAAAATTCAGAGAACCATGTCATCATGAATAAATATTGAGAGCACATATGTTTGCCAAAACATCTTCTTTAGTTTTATAAGGATTTTGACAATTACGATCATCATTGACATGTCACTTCCAAAGAACACTTGATGAGAGATCAAGACTTTACAGACAAATAAACCATAGGTTGTTGTCTTATTGTCTACTTAATTGTCATTCCTCATTACACTGAGGAAACTTGCACATTGCAATCACATACATTATGTGTCCAACTGCAAGTACAATATCTTGATCATGGATCCAATCCATGACCCTTTACTGGTTAAGATTGAGTATAATTTTGTGCGAGTTTAATAAAGGTTATCTGAAATAAGATAATCTGCATACTTCTTTTTTTACTTTGATCAAGGATTTTTATATCAGAGTTGCCTTGCCTTTTAAACTCTGAAAATTCATTTCCTTATTCACTTTCAAAGCAAGAGATATACTTACTGATATATCTCTAGCAAGATTTCGGATCTCCCTTTTATCTTTGTTACATCCCAATTATATGAGAAACTACAACTCAGATAAAAAGAATGGAATCTGCCTTGCGAGTTCAACTTGCATTTCCCAGTTTGATCTTTAATACCCAGGTCCACCATCCTTAGGGTGATGGCAACCCTTTGTTAATTGAATAAACGTCAACAGGAATGGCACTCGCTATGCGCAATCCAATATTACCCCAATAATACGAGGAACCAATATTACGGTCACTATGCATACAACCTTACTCATTCGAGAAGCAAAGAACCCGATCCATTTGTGCTTGTATATAGGAGTTGCCACTTTGGATATGTATCTCCAGCATACAATCCATGGTGACAGAACCCTTCGCTTTGACGGGATACAGGATGCCATTTATATGATCCTTCATGTCAAATTTTAGAAAATTATTATAAATCATATTCAAATAATTAATTCTTCCAAGGAAATTGCGTCTCTATTCACAATATAGTGTTTATTTTAATTCGACTAATAAATTTAATATCTTTAAATCAATTATCAATATGATCTATCAACCAATAAACATTCGACATTTTCTTGATACTACCTTATGTTATTATGCTCACACAAGTGCATATTATTCTTTAGTTTTAGTAATTTAGAGTATAATTTGATGCACTCATATCACACTATCAACGAGACGGACCAGGCCAGGTCGGATGGACGACGCTAACATGGAGCTTCTACTCCAAATGTTGCAAATGGTGCTAATTAATTAATCCATTAGCATGTCCATGACCTAGACACCATCACCATAATGACTCAAGAACAATAACCGTTAGACCAATGTACTTGCAGTTTTGTCGACCATTCCTTTGATGGACGGCATTATACTTTATAGTAATCTCTCAGAATTCATAGGCATCTTAAAATAATTTTGAGATCATAAATTTCTAACAAGCAGGAATATTTTGCATGTAAAAGTTGACCTACAACTGTTGTAATTTAAAATATGATTTTATCATGAAATATTCATTCAATGGTGATTGATGTTTAATCAAATATTTTCGAAATAAATATTAAGCATCAATTAATAATCACAAATCTATAATTTCCTTGACTGGCATTGAATAACAGACATGTTAAGAAAGTAATATTTATGATCACATCATCATTCGACCCATCTTCACCAATTACCGAATATCTAGGACAAACAAAGTCAGAATGGTGTGAAATAAAATTGTATGATTTGATGGTTTAATTCTTACTTAATTAAAGTGTTTATTTATATTTCATGATGCAAAAATAGTAAATAAAATATAATTTGTTAAAAACCGTGAATGCAGGTAAAACTAACGCCGCCACGGGAATTTTTTGAATTTTAATTTATGCACCTTTGGTGCCAACAATTGACTATTGTTTTGGGAAAACATTTAAACATTCTAAATCCATTTTATTATCCACAAAGTTCATCCAAATGGTGTATAAATAAGGACTTTTTTCATTTTAGCGAAAAATAATTTGAAATGTGCATCAAATGCAAAACAACGGGTCCCCGTGTAATGGATATACAAAAACTCATTCACTTAGAGTTTTGGATAACATCCAAGACCTTTGACCAAGGCTCTGATACCATTTGAAGGCTAGATTTAGGCCTTAATGCATCACAGAAGCGTGAAGATCGTATTAAATAGGATATAGGTCAACTAGTCATATTAGTTGCATGGGACATCGTAATTTGAAATTTTTAAATAGATGAAATCACATGGTTCAAGAATACTTCTCAAATATTTTCTTCAAGATCACAAAAGAGTCAAAGGAATACCTCTTGAAGCGTGTTTTCCATCATGTGTCTCTAAGCGAAGAGGCCTAATGTCTCAAGTCCGATCTAACGAAGGATGCACTTGTATGCACGTGGATGAGATGCATACTTCTTGTAATCCAAATTGAAGATTCGAGTACGAAGTCTCCTGATTTCATCGCACGAAATAGGCTTCCTCATGAGCAAGATGCACAGAATACGGCAAAGATCCACGAGCAGTCGATCCGACAGCACAACGGTGTCACGATGACCGAGATTCTCTAGATCAACATGTGGACAACCACATTTTGAGAGAGAGAGAGAGGGCGTTTAGAGAATAGAGAGTGTCTTATTGCTCTTCTTGATGTGTTAAAAAAAATTAGGACCATCCTTCCTTTCATGCTAAATTGGACGGTGGAGATGTACTCTTAATTCAAATCAATGGTTGAGATTTAGTGTAATAAATTTACGACAATAATTAATTTAATTTAAAATAAAATAAATATGTTGTAAATAATTTTAGCATATTTAGTTTAAGTTAAATCAATATCCCCATGAATGGAATAGGACTAGAGAGCCTCCTTCCTCTTAAAGCATGGTGGATGGCCCCCCTCGATTGGAGAGAGAAAAATTCTCTCCAATCCTAATATAATCTTATTACATTAAATCCTAATTCAAGGAATCTTTTAAGAATAAAACATCACCAAATAATCATTGCAAATTATTTGTGATAATTACAAACAAAACCATTGATAATTACGAATCTAATTCAACCGCCCAATAAATTATAAAATACATTTACAAATAATTGTACAAAGCAAATCCAAACCACATCAATATTTAATTCGTAAATCATATTTATAATTAACTCTCTCTAATATATTATAAATCACATTTATAATATTAGTGAATATTGTGGATAGTGATGTCCATATTAATTACATTATTGATAACTAAATCATATTTAATTATCTTAAATGTCAATTCTCATGTGTCTAAATAATATGAATCATATTCATATTATTTATGACAATTAAAGCGTATTTAGTTATATTAGAAAATTATTTTCATGTGTCCAATTAATATGAATCATATTCATATTATTCTTGATAATTATATCACATGTAATTATCAATTTTCCAGTGCTCAGATATATTATCAACTATTGAATTATTCCTAAACTCTTTCAAGAATAATGTGATTTCTCCGCAGATACTTGGAGATAAGGACAGGGAAATGACGAACCCGAAATTACCCTTGATAAAAGTGTCCAGTTATTGTAGTATTTGGGCAATCATGATTAATAAAAAAACCGCTACTTAATTTATTTATCGATTAATGCGAGCGCTCAATTTATTTATTTTACTTCGGCAAGCCCGAGGTCGAACTAAGGGAGATAGTTGTCTCCTTGGGTTGGTTAATAGGTGATCTAGGACCTAGGATTTCATAGAGGTATTTTATTTTTATACGTAATTAATAACTACAATGCAAATTCAGGATAGTTTAAGGACTGAAATGCAAATTTTGATCAAATCAAGTCTAAAAATCCTCAAACGTGGCCAGAATGTGAAATATGATGAAGTTAATGCTCTGTAATTTTTTGAAATTTCCTGAGGCAATATAAATTAATTACGAACTAAATATGCATGCAAGTGATTTTCCATAAATTAATTTTAATAAATAGAAAACCTAATTATGTTCAAGAACTAAAATTATCCTAGATGTATCTAACGAGGATCTATCTAGGAAAATTTATAAACCTTAAAAATAAGTTTACAGTCTATTAAAAATTAATTAATCTAATCACCAATTATTTTTTTTTGCAACCTCGATATGTGTATAAATATCATGAAATTTGGGCACATTGTAGAACATACTAAAAACTAACTACTATGAACTTTTGAGAATTTTCATATCAACAACTAATTTAATATCAATTTAATATCTCATAGTGAGAAAAATATGTAATTTTCCACAAAAGTTTTATATTAAATAAATCGCAGCTCATAAAATTATACTAAATACTCACAACATAAAAAATAATTGTTCTACATAGTATAATTTTAGATAAAAAATGATGACAAATGAAGGTCCAAATAAAATTGATTCTTCCCAATGTCTCATGAGTGAGCTCATGTCTTCTGATTCAGTAACTGAACCTGTATGATCCCTTTGAGAGATCGTATTACTCATATGCCCTTATATGCACACCAGCGCACCGGTGTATAGACCTTGATTAGGTCATCAACCTATTGGTCTGCCAAATGTACATACTCAAACATATAGTAACACATCTGTCTCCGGTCAGAGGATGCGTGCCTGTATCGTGACAGCATACGATATAGGACTTTGGTTATCTCGATCTTGTTAAGTCAACTCTTTGACCTAACTAATCTGACACCTCCGAATCTCTATTCCTATGCAGAGGACCTGCATCAAGAGGTCGGTCAGATATCAGCCTTTAGAGAAAGGATTGCCATCTCCTTCTCAGGTTGTAGATCATCTCTTAATAATCATTTGATGGTGCTTGATGAGTCCTCAATCTAACTCTTTAGATATTCATTCAAGCACCAACCTCTATGATTCAATAATTGAATCAACAGTTGTATGATCATCAAGATGGCCATGGTACATAACCCTAATTGTACTAAGGGACCTATTATGCAAATTATATATTGTTCATTTCAGATCAGGGAATGATATTCACAATATCATTTATTGCATAATGGCTCGCCGTGGGCTTGCATGTCCAACAATCTCCCACTAGCCCAAATAGCCATTAATGGGCTAATCATTTAAACCCGCATTCATGTGACAATCATTGGCTATTAAGAAAATAGCTAGGTAAGTTGATCAGTCACTCTGTTCCCGCGAGACTATGCCAAGTCCTTTTACTGCACTTGCATATCCACAGTAACAGTGCTCGCATCTAATGCGAATGTTGCATCTCATGCAACCAATACTCAATTTTGTTAAAGCTTATTATAGGGTCCTTGACACTATAGCTTAATAATTTGTTATAACAAGTATTTCCATAATCCTTATCAGAATACCTTTATTTCTGGAGATCACTATCTCTAAAGGTATCCAAAGTTAAGACCTTTTAGATCACTATCTATAAAGTCTTAAGTATTTGAAGATAAGACTTTGAGATCACTATCTCAAAAATCTTATCATCTATGAAGATTTTGTTATTACTGCAATCAAGTGTTTTATCTCCACAGTAGGATTAGTAACGGTTTACTACTCCCACTGCATGGGAGACATCTGGTATTCATACACATCCAGCATACACTCAGCTTCTCATAACTGATGCACAAGTGCAAGCAGTTCTAGCATTCACTTCCTCAACTCTTTGAGGTGTTATCCCTTTAAATAGGTCAGTACCATATCTTTAAGGGATGGAAGCCTTTCTTGGTATTTCTAAGAATAGAATACGTCCAAGGTGTATTACAAAATGTGACAGTCCCAATATCCTTTTTCTCTTTGCTTCTGAACAATTTCAGAACTAAGATCTAAGAGGTATCCTTGAGATCATATCTCGAGGTATGGGATTACCAGATTATAAAACACTTATTATTATCATCCTTAGATCATTCCAAATGATCAGGATAATATCTACATTTAGCACGATGAACACAATGGGACTCCCACTAAGCTTCACATGGTTCATCAAGATTCTATCTGAAATCATAACATTTATTATTTCATTAGATCTTATGATCCAACTACAAGAAGCTTATTTGAGTCCAAAGATGGAGATTAGCTTGCACAACTTACTTTCCTCAACCATGAAGCCTTGGGGCTACTTCATATGAATATCCTTAGAGAGGTATTCATAGAGGAATGCAATCTTGACTCACATCATGAAGATATCATAGTCAAGTTGTGTAGCTATAGTTAGCAATATTCTGATGGGTTAAAGCAAGGTCACTGGAGAGCAAGTCTCATCGCAAGCGATGTCTTCTCTTCGGTGTGTAGCTTATGGCTACGAACCGTGCTTTGAAGGTCTCTACCTTATCATCAGGTTCCCTCTTTCTCTTGAAGATTCATCTATACCTTGATGGGTCTTACCCATATAGGTGGATCTTCGAGGGTCCATATACGACACTTGTATATGAAGTCTACTTTAGACTTTATTGCTAACATCCATCTTTCCTTGTTATGATCCTCAGGAATTTCATCACATGAAATCCGATCATTATCAAATTTCTCTGACACATGGAATCCATCCTCAAACTCATTTGAAGAGGTATTAGTGTTTCATCTTTAATTGTCCTTTTAGTTTCCAATTTCAGGAGCCTCGTTATCTTCTCAAGATTAACTGAGTTCCTACACTTCATTTTATCATGATTTTTAAGAGAGTCATCCTCTAAGAATCACATCCTCAGAGATGAGATCCTTTAAGAATCTCAAGGTCATAAAGTAGGTATACAATACCATCCTTTATTTTCCTAATAAAGTAGCACTCTCTAGTGCTAGATTCCAGCTTACATGCATGGAACCTTATTAAGTATATAATGTAGTCTCTACTACATATATACCTTGGAAAGTAAGAGATAATTATGCTAGGGTTAATCATTGATCAAATCATGTCACACATGATTAATTGTATCTCCCTACAACTCTATTGAGTTAAGGTTCATTAGGAGGATTGAGATAGGAATGATATTCATATCTCCATAAGGTATTTCTTGAATTCATCTAATAGGTACAAGCTACCTTGGTTAGATCAAATTCATTTCATCTTCCTTCAAACTTTGGTTCTAAACCAAAATTGTGAAATCTTTGAACATTTCAAAGCTTTCTAAGTGAAGAGAAGAAATTTCATATCATACATAATCATTAACAGATATCATATATCCATAATGTTTACTACGATATAGATTATCTACGTACATCAATATGTATGAGATCCTGAATACCTTAACATCTTAAACCTGTCACAAAGAAGGCTGTATTGGACATTTTACTTTGAATACAATATTCACAAGTATGTGAGATTTGAATCTTTAGACAATCTAAAGTTTCATGTCTTACTAGTCCATTGATCTCATCAACAGACATGTGTCCAAAAATTTGATGTCAGATCATTGTCAAATGATTTTTATCCTCCTATTGATCTTTAAAGATTTAATTTTCAGTATTAGAAATCTTAATGAACCATTCATTAATTTTCTAATTTAGTGGAGTCCACTAGATGTTAGATTACTATCTGAAATATCTCCATCACAACTCTTTATGATAGGTCAATTCCAGATTTCATGTTTATTCCTAACATTTAGAAATAAACAATGAGTGCATTCTAATATCTAGGTCATAGAGACATTCTCTAAGACTAAGGGCTCCCACTGAAAATATGAAGTCTATTGATCCAATGGAAATTGTTGCAACACTTGCATCACTTTCAACATGGATGACCAATAAACCTTAAGATCAAATTTCTAATATTCCAATACATATGCAACCAATTGCAAGTGTCATTAGAAGATTGAGATATAATTATTAGACTTTACCTTATCAAATAAGTAAGTCAATTTCAATTATTATATGTAGGTTATTCTAATGTATTATCTGATTCCTTCTCTAAGGATTCTAGATAGATTTGATAGTCATGCTATCAACACATCAACATATTGCAGTATTGGCATTCATCCAACTCTTTGGATGTCATATGGAAGTCACAGAAGCACAGTCAACTCTTTGATTATACTTCTTACTTGGGTCCAACCCATGCTTCCACTGCGCTCCCTTTATCTATAACAACCATTGCTTAAGACTAAGGATCTCTTATGTTAAATTCAAAAGAATTTAATGTAAGAGCATTTTGACATTTATACATGCTTCACCCAATTCATACAATATGAATATTATGAAGCTTCATGAATGACTAGAGTATAGACAGTAGAATGATGACACTCATCATCTACATCCATCTAAACTCTAAGAACATAGGTTCAGGTAGGTACTCAAACAATTCGAATACATCATCTCTTATAGAGCTACCATTCTACATGAAGCAGAGAACCATGTCATTCATGATTAAATGTCAAGAGCACATATGTATGCCAGAATATCTTTATTGATTTTATTAGGATTATTTGACAATTGTGATCATCATCGACATGTCACTTCCAAAGTACATTCCATGACAGATCAAGACTATAGAGACATACACACATAGGGTTGTAGTCCTATTATCCAATTAATTGTCATTCCTCATTATTATGAGGAAATTTGCACATTGCAACCACATACATTATGTGTCCAATTGCAAGTACAATATCTGGATCAAAAGGTCCAATCCATGATATTTAACTGGTTATCATTGAGTATAACATTGAGTGGGATTAATGAAGGATTATCTGAAATAAGAAATTTGCATAAATATATATAAATATTTAATTTACTTTGATTTAGGAATTTTTATATCAAAGTTGTCTTGCCATGTCAACAATGAAAGTTCATTCCCTTAATCATTTTCAATGTAAGAGATATACTTACCATTATATCTCAAGCAAGATCTGGGATCTCCTTCCTTATCTTTATTACATCCCAATAATATGAGAAACTGTAACTCAGATAAAAAGAAGCGGGAACACATTCCGCCTTGCAAGTCCAACTTGCATCTCCCAATTCAGTCTTTAATACCCGGGCCCACCACCCCTAAGGTGATGTTGACCCGTCATTAATTGAACCAACCGTCAACAGGAATAGAACTCGCTATGCGCAATACAATATCGCCCCAATAATACGAGGATCCGATATTGGGGTCACTACGTATACGGCCTTACTCTTTCGAGAAGCAAAGAGCCCGATCCAGATGCGCTTGCATATAGGAGCTGTCACCTCGGACAGGCGTCTCCTATATACAATCCCTGGCGACGGAACCCTTCGCCTTGACGGGAGACCATGGATGTCACTTATGTGATCCTTCATATCATATTCAAATTATAATTAATCATTATGAATCACATTCATTACAATTAATTCTTCCAAGGAAAATAATAACTCTATTCATAATAGAGTGTTCTTAATTGGATATAATTAACTTAATCATATTAAATTAATTCTCAATCCAATTCAATCAACAAACTTGATTTTACTTGAATATATGATATTATCTCAAATACGTGTTAATTCGTATTTTAATAATTAAAAAAATACAACTTAATCCCTCGGACATTATCCCAGCCCTACCCGCTGTCATGGCCAGTACCGGCGGGAGTGGGATGGACCGCATACGTTGCAACCCACTACCCCAGCGATCCCCGACTAGACACCATATCCACCTCGGGAAAGGATAATGCCAAATTGATTAATTTGTACTTGAGATGATCATCGGTTCTTCAACCGAAATTATACCATATAGTAATCAAAATAATTTTGATTATAAGGAAATTTGCTAGACAAATTCCCATTCCTATTCAAGCAAGGAGTTTGATGTTTGTGTTTCCAATTATGATTTAGATCAAATCTAATCAATTAATTGGTTGAGGCCAAGTCAATTAAGGAAATAATCATCTTCCAATATTTCTCAAATATCTTCCATAATTATTTCTCGAAATTAACAATTAATTTCATTAATTGACAATCACATGGTTCTTGACTAGGAAAGTAATTTTAGCAGTGACTCCTACTTACTAAAATTAGCATATCTCAATCAATTTAAATCCAAATTAAGCAAAGTCAGTTTCCAAAGTTTGTTAATTTGATTTACAACAGAATCTCTGTGATTTGCATGCATTTCGAGGCGTATCTAAACAATAAATAACTCCTTAATTATGTCAAGATTCGCAGTTCCCGTAACAGTGAATACATGTTCATTAAAACAACCATATCTCGAGAATACGAAATCCGATTTACGCAAACTCAGATCATATGGTTTCCTTATTTAATGGGGAACAAAATCCAAGTGCTATTTTCGTGTTTAAACAATTTAAACAGGGCTGACAAATTACACTAAACAGATCTGCGAAATCAAATGCGATAAAAACTTTCGCGACCTTAACGAACCCAAGTCGTCCTCGGTTAGCGAATCATATTCGAAACCGTCAACCTGGCTCTGATATCACTTGAAGGATATGGTTAGATCATCAAGCGCATCACAGAAGCGTGAGCGTCGTATCGAATACGACGAGGATCGACTAGTCGCACTAGTTGCTCGATGCAGCGGAATTTAAAAATTTTTCTTACGACGAAACCACGTGATCCAAGAACACTTCTCGGATCGTTTCGTCCAAACCACAAACAAGTAATAGGATTACCTCTTGAAGCGTGGTTGCGATCAAGTCTCTAAACGAAGAGACCTCCTGTCTCAAGTCCGATCCGACGGAGGAGACGCTTGCGAGCGCAGGGATGAACCGCGTGCTTCTCGCAATCCATGTTGATGATCCAAGCGGCGGATCTCCTGATCTTGACACACGAGATCCGAAGTCTTCTTCACGATCGAGGCACACCGAAGGAGACGGAGATCCACGAGCGGACGAACGGGCAGCATAACGACGATGCCGCGGCGATGGAGAACCTCTCCATGGCATCCATGGTGGACGACCATGAGAGGGAGAGAGAGGGTTGACGTCTAGAGAGAAAGAGAGAGAGAGAGATGCTTCTCAAGCATTATGTGTGTTGTGTAAAATAGAGAGCATGGTATGCCTCTCTATTTATAGGGTTTTGGGATCCATGGATCTCAATCCATGTGACATATAAAATCAATGGATGAGATTGATTTATGTCAATCCAATGGCCAAGATTGTTGTTGGTAAAACCAAAAAATTTAGTTTAAAATATATTTGACAAAATCAAATATAAATTATTCCTAAATCAAACAAATAAATAAGGAGAGAAGATACATGGAGATTTCATCTCCATGTACCTTCCAAAGTGGACGGCCACACATTCCTTATAGGAATGATGTGCCGCCCAAAGATTCCATGGAGATTGCAATCTCATGGAAATCCATGAGATTGCATATCTCCTTGAAAATCTCCTTTATTTATTTCAAACAACTTTTGTTAGCTTTTATTCTTCAAAAATAGTTCTCAATTATATTTGAGAATATTGCAATCTTGCCATGGAAAAAATTATGAATCAAATTCACAACCCAAAACAACATATAATTTACATTATCAATTAATTATACAATGTGTATCCAATACACATAATAATTAATCAACACATATAAATTATAATTAGCTCTCTCTAATACATTATAAATCACATTTATAACATATTATGAATAATTGGATATTTTTATCCACATTATTCTTATCCATAACAATTAAATCACATTTAATTATATTGGATAACCTATTCTCATGTACTCAAATAATATGAATCACATTCATATTATTTACATCTTTGATAATCAAATCACATTTAATTATCTAAGATAACTCTCCTTATAATATGAATCAAATTCATATTATTCATGATAATTAAATCACATTTAATCATCCATTTTCTCAATGCTCGGATACATATATTAACAATAGAATTATCCATGAACTCTTTCAAGGATAATGCGCTTTCTTCGCGAATACTTGGAGATAAGGACAGGGCGATTGTATTGTTCCACATATAGTGACATGGATATTGAGATCATATCTCAAATCCAGATCGTGGGCCTCACATAGATGCTTGATTAAATCAAGACCGCAAATCTAATCTTCTCATTGCATCTGAATCACATTCAGATCAATGTCCAACAATTGGACTAAGATCAGATTACTTCTCTACTGAGAGGAGTCACTAAAATCCAAACCCGTTTCATCACTCCCTAGGAATGGAAGCGTCATGGTTATACAATCATTTATGATCACACATCACCCTCAGGTATTCCTAATACCTGTACATCCTGCATACTAGAAGACTCAGAATATACCCGAAGTATTAGATTAACTTTACACTGTCTACTTCAGGGTTATATCAGTAAGTTTCTCATTCGATCATTGGAAGTTGGTATTGATCATATACTTTCCAAAAGCATATGTCATACCTAGGTCTTGATCATATACTTTCCAAAAGTATATATCAAACCTACAAATTCAGTCAAGCTTCCAAAGCGAGACGACCATGCGCATGGAATTTGATTCTTCCCAATGTCTCATGGGTGAGCTCATGTCTTCCGGTTCAGTAACTGAACCTGTATGATCCCTTTGAGAGATTGCATTACTCATATGCCCTTATATGCACACCAGCGCGCCGGTGTATAGACCTTGATTAGGTCATCAACCTATTGGTCTGCCAAATGTACATACTCAAACATATAGTAACACATCTGTCTCCGGTCAGAGGATGCGTGCCTGTATCGTGACAGCATACGATATAGGACTTTGGTTATCTCGATCTTGTTAAGTCAACTCTTTGACCTAACTAATCTGACACCTCCGAATCTCTATTCCTATGCAGAGGACCTGCATCAAGAGGTCGGTCAGATATCAGCCTTTAGAGAAAGGATTGCCATCTCCTTCTCAGGCTGGAGATCATCTCTTAATAATCATTTGATGGTGATTGATGAGTCCTCAATCTAACTCTTTAGATATTCATTCAAGCACCAGCCTCTATGATTCAATAATTGAATCAACAACTGTATGATCATCAAGATGGCCATGGTACATAACCCTAATTGTACTAAGGGACCTATTATGCAAATTATATATTCTTCTTTTCAGATCAGGGAATGATATTCGCAATAACATTTATTGCATAATGGCTCGTCGTGGGCTCGCATGTCCAACACGATGAGCACGAGGGTCGCTCTGCCTCTCCATATCTATCACAACCCCCTCGCCAGGAGCTCTTCACCCATCACCTTCGATGCCACCGCCTCAGTGGAGTCCTAGATCCGTACGCCATTACCCAACCACCACGCTTGGATCCCTCCGATCGAGGCTTCCCTCGAATCGCCTCCTCCTCGGTGGAGCACCCATGTGCGTCACGTGCTTGCATCCATCAAGCTGCTCACCCTCCATGCCTCATAATACCGCCCCTCTGCCTTTTCATCTTCACCATCAACCTTCCACTGCACGTGGCGGCTAAGTCGTGCGAGGCTCCGCCCAACATATGCGCCTTTGCTCCTCCTTAAGTGCCATACCACTGAACGCACGTCTCGATCCACATCCCAAACTCACGTGCAGGGCATGTGAGGATGGAGAATATTTCGCATGTACCCTTTCACTTCCAGCATATACCGTTGTCGCCCTTCCCCAATAAGGGCATGTGTTGCACACGTGCCCCATTGGTCAAGTTGGAAAGCACTCCCCCAGTTTCTGCATATCACAGGGATAACCCCTGCCAACCAGTGCTCACGTGCGTCACATGCCTTGATTGGAGAAATTGCAATCAAACCCTCACATGTTCTGGTAATTAAAGAAGTGTGTTTTGCATTATTTCCTTTCATTTATTTTAATTTATGAATTTTCATTGATACCCATGTGTTTGTAATTTTATTTGGACCCCATGCGCATGGTCGTCTCGCTTTGGAAGCTTGACTGAATTTGTAGGTGTGATATATACTTTTGAAAAGTATATGATCAAGACCTAGGTATGACATATGCTTTTGTAAAGTATATGATCGATACCGACTTCCAATGATCGAATGAGAAACTTACTGATATAACCTTGAAGTAGACAGTGTAAAGTTGATCTAATACTTCGGGTTTATTCTGAGTCTTCTAATATGCGGGATGTACATGTATTAGGAATACCTGAGGGTGATGTGTGATCATAAATGATTGTATAACCATGACGCTTCCATTCCTAGGGAGTGATGAAACGGGTTTGGATTTTAGTGACTCCTCTCAGTAGAGAAGTAATCTGATCTTAGTACAAATGTTGGACATTGATCTGAATGTGATTCAGATGCAATGAGAAGATTAGATTTGCGGTCTTGATTTAATCAAGCATCTATGGGAGGCCCGCGATCTGGATTTGAGATATGATCTCAATATCCATGTCACTATACGTGGAACAATACAATCGCCCTGTCCTTATCTCCAAGTATTCGCGGAGAAAGCGCATTATCCTTGAAAGAGTTCATGGATAATTCTATTGTTGATATATGTATCCGAGCATTGAGAAAATGGATGATTAAATGTGATTTAATTATCATGAATAATATGAATGTGATTCATATTATAAGGAGAGTTATCTTAGATAATTAAATGTGATTTGATTATCAAAGATGTAAATAATATGAATGTGATTCATATTATTTGAGTACATGAGAATAAGTTATCCAATATAATTAAATGTGATTTAATTGTTATGGATAAGAATAATGTGGATAGAAATATCCAATTATTCATAATATGTTATAAATGTGATTTATAATGTATTAGAGAGAGCTAATTATAATTTATATGTGTTGATTAATTATTATGTGTATTGGATACACATTGTGTAATTAATTGATAATGTAAATTATATGTTGTTTTGGGTTGTGAATTTGATTCACAATTTTTTCCATGGCAAGATTGTAATATTCTCAAATATAATTGAGAATTATTTTTGAAGAATAAAAGCCAACAAAATTTGTTGGAAATAAATAAAGGAGATTTTCAAGGAGATATGCAATCTCATGTATTTCCATGAGATTGCAATCTCCATGGAATCTTTGGGCGGCACATCATTCCTATAAGGAATGTGTGGCCGTCCACTTTGGAAGGTACATGGAGATGAAATCTCCATGTATCTTCTCTCCTTATTTGTTGGTTTGATTTAGGAATAATTTATATTTGATTTTGTCAAATATATTTTAAACTAAATTTGTTGGTTTTACCAACAACAATCTTGGCCATTGGATTGACATAAATCAATCTCATCCATTGATTTTATATGTCACATGGATTGAGATCCATGGATCCCAAAACCCTATAAATAGAGAGGCATACCATGCTCTTTATTTTACACAACACACATAATGCTTGAGAAGCATCTCTCTCTCTTTCTCTCTAGACGTCAGCCCTCTCTCTCCCTCTCATGGCCGTCCACCATGGATGCCATGGAGAGGTTCTCCATCGCTGCGGCATCGTCGTTATGCTGCCTGTTCGTCTGCTCGTGGATCTCTGTCTCCTTCGGTGTGCCTCGCTCGTGAAGAAGACGTCGGATCTCGTGTGTCAAGATCAGGAGATCCGCCGCTTGGATCATCAACATGGATTGCGAGAAGCACACGCTCGCAAGCATCTCCTCCGTCGGATCGGACTAGAGACAGGAGGTCTCTTCATTTAGAGACTTAATCACAACCATGCTTCAATAGGTAATCCTATTACTTGTTTGTGGTTTGGACGAAACGATCCGATAAGTGTTCTTGGATCACGTGGTTTCGTCGTAAGAAAAATTTTTAAATTCTGCTGCATCGAGCAACTAGTGCGACTAGTCGCTCCTCGTCGTATTTGATACGACGCTCACGCTTCCGTGATGCGCTTGAGGATCTAACCATATCCTTCACATCGAGGGTGTTGGAGACAGTGAAGCTTGGAGGAAGGGTGGCACATGAAGGAGCTGCCATGGTGGCATTGTAGAAGGTCGATGGCAGTGAGGGCACGGTCTAGTAATTAGGGGGAGGCCACAGGAAGACTAACATTGGCTTGTGGCATGAATACTTGGTCAATGCATTTGTGTCTTGTTTTTTCCAGAGTACCGATCTGGATCAGGTCATGGCTTGGGTGCTGGTTAGGGAATACGAGACTAGGTGTAGAGGTCACAGAGCTCAGGATTCACCCGCTCCCTCAACATCCTTGATATTACCGCTGCATAGGGCGGAAAGTGTGGGCAACAGGGAGGAAAGGGGAGAAGGGGTGGGAGTGCCACGTGGCACAACTTGGAGATGTGGCCACGAGGCGAGAGGAAATAAAAAACAAAAAATAAAATAATAAATAGACAAATAAATAAATAAATAAATATTAAAATAAAATAATTAAATATTTATATATAAATAAAAGAAAGTAAATAAAATAAAAGAAAATCAAAAGGGGTGACATGTGGCAGCTCCGGGAGCAACCACGTGGCAGCTCCAGAAGCAGCCACGTGTCGCTCTCGAGAAAATAAAAAAATGTAAGGAAAAAGAAAAAGAAATAACAAAAGAGGTCAAATCAAAAAGTGATCAATATGAGACTGTTCATCTCGATGAGATCTACAACTTTCATGAAGGATCCAAACCAAAATAAATCATCTGTATAAAAAGTATTTTTGGCGGTATCCTATAGATATAAAATATCACTTTTTGTGTTTTACGATTTTTTCATTTTTAAAAAATAATAGTTAAAATAAAATCCAATAAAAAATAAATATTTACAACTTAATCTATTTTTTATTTTAATATTTAAGAAAATAAAAATATAAAATGAATAAAATAAAGGGACATATGTACTATATACAATGATGGACCCAAAACCTAAGTTTCACATATGAACTTCGATTCTTTTGAATTCGGTCTTGTTTTAAAGGTAGTTGAATGTACATTAATTCAAAAGTCGGTCGGAGTCCATAGGAGACTGCATGAGAGATATCTTCACGTTTTAAGACTCTTAGTCTCAGACTAGGTTTAGGGTTTTATCGGCAAATTTTACTAGTTAATATTTTTTGATATTTTTCATTTATTAGTGTTAGTGATATATACAATATAGAGTAGATTTTATTCAATTCCGAGTTAGTGGAAAATAGTTAAAAATAAGGAAAAAATATGGTTATTTACCAGGGATTTACCTTCTTATTTAATGCTAATATGCATGCTAAAATGAAAAAAATAATTCTAAGTGCATGAATGGTAAAAATACAGAATAACTGAAAAAATACAGCTAATTAATCATGAACGAAGCTTTATTTTCAACAGACTGATGAATCAAAGATTCATCAACAACCTATACTTAAACCTTGCTCATCCCCGAGCAACTAAAATGAAATGAAAAAAGTGAAATGATTTTGGTTCCATACCAAGATTATGAACAAAAGGTGAAAATGGATATCGACTCGACCTTTGGATTAATAATGTGGCGGAACCTCATTGGGAAGAGGATTTAAGACCTAACATCCTTTAAGTTCCACAAGTCTTTATACAAGTCGCCTCAACAGTCAGGTCAAAACAAGTCTTCATATGCAATTTCTAATGACTATGAATCTTACTTGTACTGTGTAAGTGAAATCTATCTCTCCACATCAGAAATGACAAATAAACAACCTCCTCTAACAAGGTAACCTTAATTCCCCAGTCTCGCAACTCTTTCCTCGAGGAGCGGGGTATTCCCTTCTAAGTCAAGTGCAACCGGCTCAAGAAGAGAGGGTAGAGAAGAGAATGGACTGTGACCAGTGTAGTCACATATTCGTGGAGCTTGATCAGTGTAGCCAAGTCTCCAGTTGAAGGCTTCCTTGGTATGAGACTTTGAAGCATATGCCTTGCTTATTCATATTTTCTCCGTGGGAATTTTTATTTATTTACTTTTTTCCCATCCAAGTTTTTTGGTGAGATTTTTTTTGAACATGTGCAACATGTACATAAGGAGTTTTTATTCTTGAGCCAGTATACTATCCCTGTTTTGAAGCTTTATTGCAACCAACAACATCATATCGTTAGACGTAGTTGCCACTAGACTAGGTTGAGACACACTGGCCACTTATTGTGACTGCGAATGTTTCCACTCGTGAGTTTCCCCAAGCTAAAGGATTCTACCTCCTCACCAACTCATCAATGAAGAGCTACGTGCAAGGTGCTTGTCCAAGATAGGTCATTGTCTAAAAGAATCGTGCATATGTATGAAATATTATATTTAGACCAATCAAGATGACATGTGAACATAGTCGTGTGGACTCAAAGAATTAAGTCGCTCGACCTGAAAAGTCTTAACTCCATTTCTTATCAGGTTCCTATGAAATTAAGTATTAAGGTCAAATCAATTCCATCCTTGACTTATATTCATAACTCGATTCAGAACCCACTAACTTTCCATTTTGCATGTGCAAGATATGCAAATGAAATGCATACGAAATGAAATGCATAGGAATGAAGTGCAAGACATATTTTTTTTACTTTTTTTTAACGAATGCAAGGATGATATGCAAGAATGGATAAAAAAACCTCTTTTTTACAATTTTTTTGATATACCTCCTATTTTACAACAAATTTTTACAAAAGTATTATTTTACAACGTGTTTACAGAATTATACAAGTATTATACATATATACAAATTTTGCAGCTTATATACAATATACATATATACAAGTATTTTATTTTTTACTAATTTTACCCATCCCGTAATTACGGCATAACATATACATAAATACACAAAAGTACAAACTATGGGTAGAGTACATATGTAATATATACACCCCCTATACTTAGCGTGTATTCTATTCTCAAAGCACAAGAAGCGAGGAAAAGACATAGCTCGTGTTAAGCGTAGGAGAGTAAAAAGAAGAAAAAGTAAAGAAGTCAGCCTACCCCCCTATACTTAGGCTTTAGTCAGCCTAAGTATAGAAGAAGACCAAAAATTGGGGTGGTCGAGGTCAAGAGGAGAAATTGATGAACATTTACATAGGGCGGGCATCAGTCCCCCTTATACTTAGGCCCCAGTAAGCCTAAGTGTAGGATATGAGTAAGTGTGAGAACCGATGGAGTTGGAGGATATAAAGAGAGAAAGAAAAAGAAAAGGAGAGACTTAGGTCACTTACCCCCTATACTTGGGATCGGGTCATCCTAAGTATAGCCAAAAAATGAAATGATATGGAGCTGGGGTGAGTGATACAAATCTCTGGGGAGGGAGGGAAAGAAGAAGAAGACTATACAAAATGGATGGAGAATGTATAAGGATCAAGAAGGTTTGTAACGAACCTTCTTCCGTGAAGGGGAGGTGGGAAATATACATGTCTGTCGTTGTTGGAATTGTCCTCAGATGAATAATAATAATGAGGTGAAGGGATCGTAAAATGAGGGTCTACACAAGGCTACTTGCTGAAATAAGGCTTATGAACAGTCGAACTGAGCTCACTCATATAAATAACCTCATCCAGATATGATGAAGTATCCTCAGAAAATTTCTTCTCTGGTATGTTGAAGGAAATTTTCGTAGTCGGTTTTCTAGAACCTAAAACATTGAGAGGGAGAGGAGAGTGACTCTCCATGATGTGTTCAGGGAACACCTCGAGGAATCAATTCTCGACATCCTCTCATTGGATAACCGACTAGAGGATGGAGCAACCATTTTTGGGGTGGGGTTATATTGGTCTTCGTTCTCTCCTTTGTTGAATGTCCAGGTTGTTGTGTTGTGCTGACCATGAGTACTCATCAGATGAGTCACCATACATATTGTAATATTCCTGAAGGGCCAGCACACGTCTCGGGTAGGTGCTAGTGAGCTCAGTTGGCTTGGCATTGGTAGTTTCAGACGTCACATCATCGAAATGGTCAAGACAATCATGAAAACTCGTGTCTGACTTAATGATAGCTTTGGATTGTGAGTCCTTTATTTAAGTTGTCTTAATGGTGGTGATGCAAGCAGTAGAAGTTGTGGACGTGCAGGGAGTCTCTAATCCAATGGTCGGCTCGACGGTTGGTATCTGATGAAACCATGATTCACATCCTTTATTCTTTTATTTTAGCCTAATTCCCTATGCAAAATACCTATAAATATATGTCAAATCCAATAAATTAGCATTGTGCATGCATTTGTTAATATTGTGTAATTAACGCTTATTTATTCAAAATAAAAGAATAAAGAAGAAAAGAAAAAGAAAAGAAATAAAAGAAGGTAAATTGACCCAAACCTTGAGAGAAGGTCAAATATTGGCCTGATCGACAAGGAATAAAGTAGGAAGAGACATGGTCCTTAATGTATAAATATTCAGAAAACCCCAAAAATTCTTGTATGTATTACTCATCATGTGCATTTTCATCGTTGTGTAGATTCTTTGTATATATATTATATTAATTTATTTCTCAATAAAAAGGTCTAAAAATAATTTATTTCCTTAATAACACATGTAAATAACAATATAATAAAAATAAAACTAATTGGAAAATTAGATTGCGTACAATTGTACAATACCTATACTTGTATACATGTATATATTTATTTTGTTTGTATATAAATTGTGTGTATATTTTATTTTTAAACACTTGTATCTATTTCTAATAATTATATAAAACTAAAATAAAATTTGTAAAACACAAAATAAAACAAAAATAAAATTAATTCGTCATTATATAATATCACCAATATTATATATATTATATATATTATCAATTAATTGACACTTGTAAGATAACTTGTAAAAATCTCATAAAAATATTTTTGGATTATTTAAATTATTTTTGTAAATAAATAAAATATAAAATCCAGCATGTTTTTGGTAAAAATAACAAAATAAAAATGCAAGTACATAATATATAGGTATATTATACATGTACATAATACCATATAATGTATATATTATATATATATTCTTAAAAATTATTAAAAATCATAGAAAAATCATTTGTAAAATAGCTAACATTTTCATTATTACAACCTCTTATTTTAAATTCATTTAGTATTTTTAATCGATTTTCCTTTTATTTTTTATATTTCTTTTTTCTGATTGGTCTATCTCGGTTCGTTGACCTGAGTCAACCCATCCTCCTCCCAGATCCGACCCGGTCAACCCTTCTCTGGATCTGATTTCTTCCCATTTCCCAGCGCAACTCCGACCACTTCCTTCCTCAGATTACAAACCCATGTCTTCCCTAGAGATCTGCGATCCTCACGGATCCCTAGGAGGGTTCAAATCATTCTAAGGTTGCGCGCTTTCACTCGATCATTCTGGACCCCTAGGAGCCCTATAAGTATTTTCTTCCCCTCCGCCATGCAAGATAGCTTACGTCGTGCCTCTTTTTCTTCCACCGGAAACCCTTAGGAAAGTGGCATGTAGGGATGCAAATGGACGGATAAGGATACATATATAAGTATTACCGTATCCTTATTCATTTTTGAATATGAATATGGATATTGACGGATATTAAAACTATCTTACCATATACTTAAAAAATGGATAATGATCGCACACAAGTAATGTTAGAAATACTATATAGGATCGACTTAAAATTATACGAATTGGATGGAAAACACATGATATAACTTACTAACTATTTTTGTATCATAAAAATTATACAAAAATGGTAAAAGAATGTATAGAATTATATTATATAGGGTTAAAAGTAAATCTATGGTAGTATTTATATACGAAAACAGATATACGGATACAGATACATATGTTTGCAGATATCAAAATGATATCCATATCCGTATTCATTTAAAATGGATACGGATACGGATGTCAAAATATGTATAAAATGGATGGTGACGGATCGGATACAGATATATCCGTAACCGTTTTCATTCTTAGCGGCAGGGTCCCGAGGATACCTTTGGAGCTTTGATTTGGTGGTGATTTATACCGTAGCTCAATCATGGTCTGAGACCTCCGTCATACGCAACCACCTCGACCTTCCGCAGTTGGGTTGAGGCAATCACCCCGTCGATCACTCCGCCTTACTACGCCATGTACTTTAGCACATTCAGGTAACTTCACCCCTTCACATTTCTCTATTTTACTTCGATTTCATTCACCATCGCCGTCAGGTTCCCTAGCTCCGACCACCGCATCGGAAGCTCATTCAGATCACCTATCTGCACCGCTTCGCACCTAACTTCACCTTCCATCTTCCAACATACCTTGACCACCCTAAATCTTGCTCATCAGAGCGAGATTAAGCTCAGATTCCCTCATTCATTCTCATCGGAAGTTAATCACCATCCCCTCCGCTTCTTTGGCTTTTATCACAAAATAACCCTGGTTGAGGCTTCGCTCTCGAGCTGCGATACCCCTTGCAGGCTCAGGACGCACAGGAGGCTCGAACAGAGCCTCAACTTTAGTGGCGGGGCTGTTCCATGCACTTCGAGCTCCATATCTTCATCCAACAGTCCTTCGCTCCATTAGAGTATTCCAGTCGACACAGAATCTCTTCAGCTTGGCGTTGAGCCTTCAACGAGCCGATCCAAGCCTTGGAGTGCCAGACACCCTTGATTGAATCTCAACCTACGTTACATTCTTCTAGTTCTTCGAGATGCCTTCAACGTCATTGGATGACGAACCCCACCTCCAGATTTGATCTAGACCACACGTCATCTCCCAAAAGCTGACGGCCAAATATTTTCCAGACCACCATCTGATCGCACGTCTGCCACATTCTCCGGGCCATCAGATCTGTCGAGAAACGGTCTATCGGGGGCATACATCAAAACTCCATGCGCGCTCGCCACATGTCCTGTAAGGTATATTTCCCTTTTACCATTGTATTTTATGTTATTTCATTTCAGTACAATAATTGTAATAATTAGTTAAGAACATTCACTGTCAGGACCTTGCATTTTTATTATTTACATTTTAGTCCAGCTGAATTGAAGTCACATGCATGTACATGTGTTTTTGTGGGTATTTTGCAAACTTGACCCTGAGCTTTAGTTGGTTAATGAAATAGAGAAGGTTTTTCATAATTACATTTCTATCCCTCTATGCCCGAATCACATGTGCCACACGTTTTCTCTTGTATTTTTGCAATAGGGACCCCTGCAATTTTAGAGTGTTAATATTGGGCCCCTGGAACTTAAGAAATTGCATCTAGGTCCTTTGTGCTCTATTTAATTTTTGCTTTCTTTTATTAATTGCAATAAAAAACAAAACAGCTCCAAAAATTACATAAAAAATAGGTTTAACTCCTGCTAGTTGTTTTAGTTGTGGTGATTTTTGTTTGTTATTTTTATTTTATTTACTATTACAAAAATTCAAAAACAACCTAAAAAGTCCATGGTTGCCTTATAAAATTTATAAAAAAAATCAAAAAATGCCTTAAAATTCTAAAAAAATTAGAGTAGCCTTATTTTGATTTGTTTGATTTTCCAATTTTCATTCCATTTGCTTTAATAAAACTCTAAAAATTTACAAAACCCTAAAAATCCCATAAAAATTATATAAAATCCTTGAATAGTCTAAAAATTGTGATTTTAGAATTTGTTTGTAGATATTTTCTTATAGTTTTTGTTAAAATTAATTTCCAAGATTTTTGAGCTAATGTGATATTTTTAATTTGAAAAATACCCTTGGTTGTTTACTGTTTGTTCATTTCTTAATTTTTATTTTTAGAAAATCCATAAAAATTCAAAACATAAATAAAAATCAACAAAAACAATATAAAATCCACAAAAATATAGATATTTTGTTTGGAATTTTTGATTATTTTTACTATATTTGAAAAATACAAAAAGAGAGTGTGTGCTCCTTGTTTCATTATTTTTACTCATCCTTTGTACAAAAAATTAAAAATTTAAAAATTTACAAAATTAAAAACCACTAAAAAGAAAATAAAATCCTTTATATCTCTTGATTTGACTACTTAGTTTATCATAGTGCTCCTTGTGTTCAATCCTGGTCGTTATGCCAAGTTAATAAAAGTAGCTTAGACCACTATTTTACTTGCTTGATTTGCTTGTGGTTGAATAATTTTCTTGATTTCGACTCGATTGTCTTGGGTGACAATGACAACTTAATTAATCAACTTCACCCTAGTTATCTGGATCGCTCATCATAAAGGCGCCATTGCCATGGAGCACGGCTAGGTAGTTAGGATTCTATTTTCTCTTTTTTCTGTGTTTATTTTCTCTTTATTATCTTTTATTTTAGAGATTTTTACCCAGCTGACCCTATAAACTTTGTCAATCACCTCCACGACCTTTTGCATAACGTAATTACCCTATCGACCCTATAAATTACCCTAAGAACCCTCATGGCATTCAAACAGAGTAACCACAAGGTTCATAGGGTAAGAGTTGGCAAGTTTACGAGGTCGAGGGGAAAATTATGTTGTTTCAAAGGTCGTGGAGGCAATTGACAAAGTTTATAGGGTCTGTCGGGTAAAAATCCCTTTATTTTATTTGCTTATATTACTCATAACTGTTTCTGACACTATTCCTTTTTCACTTTTTTTGCAAGGTCCCACGAAGCATGGGAGGATATATTCGGAGAGCCGACGCACCTGGGCGAGGCGGAGGCCGGGCATTCTACACTGACCAGTAAGAGAGAGCAGCCGAGGAGACACAGAAGGAGCAGAAGACTATCTTAGAGTTTAGAGTTTATTTTCAGACATTTTGTTTCATTTTTGTATAAACTTGTAATAACTTTCAGAGACTTTGGACGCTCTACTATTAAGGGTCTATTTTGCCGAGTGCCGATGCACTCGGGGGACCTCACCGTGTTTTTATCATCATTTTCACCGCCTTATTTTATTTTGTTTCTTGTGGATTTGAGTTTTTTGACTTTATTTTATTTTGTTTTCTATGTGTGAGCCCTAGACTCAGGCTTTTATTTGGTTGAGTCAGGTAGTGATTAGGTCCAAACACCTAATAGAACATATGTTCCTATAACTTAGTCAAATAAATTGTTAACTATTTGGATTTGAGGCTGCGTGCTGAGAGAGGTCACGTATAGTGCTGGCAGGACCTATTGTGGCGGGCACCGAGCGACATCAAAGACCGGACCTTGGTCTCATTTCTAGATAGTTAACACCTTGTTCTTCACATAATAGAAATCATTGTTTAGGGTGGTTTCTTCTTGTACCATATAGGTAGTTTTATTCCTATCTTTACATTTATGCGTGGATCATATTGCATGTAGACTGCTTGAGCAAGGTACGTCTTCTATCTCGTGCATGCATCATTGATTTCATCGCACATCGACTTTTCTGTCTTCCTCCCTCTTTTTTCTGGACTTAGGAATTAAAAGAAAATCAGAAAATTCATTAGACGTGTCTTTATTCAAAAATATAAAAAAAGTGATAACCTAATAAAATCGGGACCTTTAAACAAACTCGACCCTAAAATAAATATGATGATCGCATTGAGTATTTTGGGGAGTGTAACCCCCTCCTTGTATGTAGGTACTTACCTCTAGACATAGTGGGTGAGGATGTGGCCGCTAAGGATTAGAACCCAAATCCATGGACTTGTGCCATATGCTCCTGTACATTACTCATTGATGTATGGTTGAGATGCAAGCACTTGCCTTCTAGCAGAAGTAGTCTTGTCCAAGTTGAGTGTGCACCGCCAGCTTGGTCATATCCTACTCAAGGTGACCTCACCCATGAGTTTGATTAAGTAACTATATTCTCACTAAACTCTAAAATAGAAAAGATTAATGATCAAGCCTTCACAGTCTTCATTGCGTTGAGTTGGTGAATTGGGGGTTTGTTTTCTCATCATTATTTTTAGTCCATATCTACTCTTCACTACTCCCCACATCACGATGATGGGCAAGTGGTCTCTTAGGCTACCTTTGGTGGCACCACTTCATAGCACACTTGTCCATTCATCTAGGGAGGTTCCTGAGAGGTCAGACCTGCTCTCAGTACCCGAGTATTCCACCTCCTTCTTCGTTAACCTGCCCAGCCCGTCACCTGAGATACAACAACATCAGTTAGAGCAGATTTTTGTTGACTTGATGACACATGAGGTCCTCTCGTTTTCCTTTTCAAAGTCTGATGAGATGGCCCAAGAGTGGAGAGAGGATGAGCAGTCAGATATTCACGACATGATTGATCAGGATACGATCAACAACACCCTCCTGGCATCCCTAAGGATATGCAGAGACAGATTAGGGACCAAGGGTTGCTCATGAAAAAAGAGAGGCAGGAGATGACACAAATGCGAGATGGGAGATCATATGCCAGATTTGAGAGACCCTTGGTGGCACCACCTCATAGCACACCTATCCATTCATCTAGGGAGGTTCCTAAGAGCTCAGACCCACTCTTAAAACCCGAGTATTCCACCTCCTTATTCTTTGACCTGCCCAACCCATCGCCTGAGGTACGACATCAACAATCATAGTAGATTTTTGTTGACTTGGTGACATGTGAGGTCCGCTCTTTTTCCTTTTTAGAGTCTGATGATATGGACCAAGAGCAAAGAGAGGATGAGAAACCAGATATTCATGACATGTTTGATCAGGATACGATCAACAACACCCTCTTAGCATCCCTAGAGGATATGGAGAGGCAGATTAGGGACCAGGGGTTGCTCATGATAGAGGAGAGACGGGAGTTGACACAGATGCAAGATGGGAGATCAGACGCCAGATTTGAGAGACTCGGTGGAGGAGGAGAGATTCTCGAGGACCGAGTAGAGGACAAACGCAGACACTAGCAGGAGGCCCGTGATCCACAGAGACCTTTGCGTACCATGATAGAGTTGCATGACCCTGGTGCAACTCTCACCCACATATGGATTCAGTTGCTAGTCATTCTGGGAGATTTTGACCTTCATCCACAGATGATTCAGTTGTTTCCCAAGTTCCATGGGCATTCCACCGAGGAGCTCCATCTACATCTCCAGGAGTTTGAGATGATCTGCAACACATTCCATGATAGGATAGTGGGCGAGGACACGATCAAGTTGATAGGCTTCCCATTTTCCTTGGTTGACAGAGCAACCTACTGGCTGAAACACTTGGGGGGGGTTGTCACTACCTGAGAGCAGTTGAGGACCGAGTACCTCAGCAAGTACTATCCACTCGGTCAGATGAATGCAACAAGATCAATGATCAGCAACTTCTCCATGATCCCAAATGAGCAGTTACATGAGGCTTAGGATCGATTTAGAGAGCTCACTGACAGGTATCCACATCATGATATCAGTAAGTCCAATCTTGTCCAGAGCTTCTTTTGTGGGCTGACATCTGAGCTGCAGGGGTAAGTCAACACCTCTTGTGGAGGGTCATATTTTTCTAAGGATGAGGACCATGTCCGGGCCATCTATGAGGAAATGGTTGAGAACTACACAGTAATGACCCAGGCATGTGTCTACACTCAGGGGAAGCCTCCAACTAGGCATTGTCTCACCACAGAGTTGCACACATTGAGGTCGGTCTATCTTCATCTTCTACAACAACAACACTAGAAGAGTCATCAGCTGCAAACATGGGCATCATTAGCTAGAAGTTGGACATATAGAGATTATAGAGAAGAAGACATGCCAGGGCCTAGACAAGCTCAACAGTATTGATGATCTGGCCCAGAATTTGAGTGACTTTAAGACACGGATCATGTACCTTCAAGAGGCACAGACGACTTCTTTATCATAATCTAGGTCACATGTTGATCAGGGGAGCAGACCGTCACAACCATCCGCCTCTTACAGACAAGTTCACCACATTCAGGCGGATCATGTTCAAGCACCCTCGCAATACCAGTTGCTTCCACCACCTTCACCAGACATACAGATGGTGGTATATCAGAGTGATCAACCATTGTCGTCCCATCCCCCACCATTTCACGAGCAGACAGAGCCATTGATGGAAGTCAACAGAATTTGGTATCCCCCATACCAGCGACAACTCAATATCCGCTGTGATTACTTAGACTTCAGATGGTCTACTGGAGGTGCTGAGTCCTAGCAGCAGCCTCTAGCACAGTCAGGGCAGGGCACACAGCAACAACAACCCCAGTTTTCCCAACACACCATTCATCGACCCCAGTACTAGGGTCAGCAGCGTAGACAACAACGGCCTTACTCCCAGTTTTACCAGCCTCCCCCTCACTCTTACCTCCAGCAGCAACATGGCCAGCCTCAGCACTTTTAGAGAGGCAACACATCCGTTTCTCAGTAACCCTTGTGTGAGAACCCAGCTTTAGAGGATCTCACATGTATGCTAGCAGAGCAACATACCACTTTCCAACTAGAGATGGATGAGTTCAAGTAGGAAATGAGAGAGATCATGAAGGGCAAGGCCACCATACCCACACAGATCGAGCCAAATCTGAATAATCTGAAGAGGATTTCTGAGCAGGTATAATCTACAAAGTCCAACACTCTTAGTGATGTACTTGATGATATGCATTATTTATTTGATGCTTATTTTGTGACACTTAGGAGCGGTAGGAAGCCAGCAGGAGGTGCCTCATCTAGGCGACAACAGGATACCCCTTCAGGAGAGCCAGATGAGCTAGAGTGTGGTGCTTATGCCATTGATATTGATGTTGATGGTGGTGCTAATGCCACCCACTTTGAGGATGTTCCAATCGACGGTGCCGATGTCGTCCCTTCTCCTGATGATATAGATGGTGGTGATGATGTCATCAGTATTCCATATGACGGGCATGAGCACAGTACCGATGCTGCTTCTTCATATGTTTTCGATGGTATTGATGCCCCCAAGAGTCCATGTACATATACTCCAATTATTTTGACTCATATTCATGTACCTAAGGATGATGTTTTTAGAAAAATACAAAAGATGGAAAAAACTTGAAAAACTAAAAGCTAAATAATGGAAAGGTTTATGTTTCTTCGCTCAGTTCATCTGATGTGATACTTGACGATGCTTATATGGATTCCAACCATTTGCATGCTCAGATACTTATTCCTACTTCAGACCCTAGATTTTTTTAGGAGAGTGCAACCATAGTACAGAGATCCATGTGCTCACTCGTGCCACGTGCTTCACCATCCATAACTGATTGCCAGCAAAGAGACCAAATGCAGGGGCTCCATATGTCAGATGCCACATGCACGAGCAGCGGTTCGATCGTACTCTATTAGACAATGGATCTTTTATTAACCTTCTTCTGTCAGCCTTACTTGACCGCTTCGAGTTTGACCCTCTCAGATAGAGCAGGACAATACTTTAGTTTGCAAATAGATCTATCAAGATGCTGAAAAGGTTACTGAAGGACATGGTCATCACCATTCAGGGCTTGAAATTTCCTGTGGACTTTGTTGTGTTGGACTTGGAGATCCCTAAATGCGTGACCGATACCTCTATCATATTATACTGACCTTTCCTGGCGATAACAAGGGTCGCGTCTGACCATGATAGCGGGAATGTATACTTTCATGTCAAGGGTGAGAGTATACAAATTGAGACGATTGAGGAATTGAGATCCAAAGATTCGGCTGGCTCGGAGTAGGGATCGGAGCAGACGATAGATTCATAGCCAAACATCCACCACGAGTGTGATTTTGTTATTATAGATGATGAAACAGTTTGGGAAGACCTGATTTCATGAGATCTTGTCACACCTTCAGACTCCACAGATTCACAGATGCCAGCTGATGAGAGTTCGGAGAGCACACTTATGGCGCAGAATACTTTAGAGGCTGACGATGCAGGTTCTGCTAGCGAGGTTGATTTCATTTCTTGTCACTCAGATTCAAATCCCTCAAACTCAGACACATATTTTGATTAGCGAGATTTTGATGAGTATTTGTCGTGTTTTATGTCGACAGAGCCTACTACTAGGACGGAGACCATGCTAGTGTAGTTGATAGAGACACCAGTAGGGCCATCTTCATCAAATTTAGATGAGCAGCGAGAGTTCTCACATTCAGATCTGGTAGCATTACGCAACATTTCAAAAGCCATATTTACTAGATCCCACGTGCACAGAGTTGAAGACCTTACCGTATAACATGAAGTATAGATTCCTTGTAGGAAAACCAGGTATGTTTCCAGTCATTATATCGGTGGATTTGACTAATGAGCAAGAATCTCGTTTGATGGAGGTTCTTGAGAGGAACCGCAAGGCAATCGGTTGGTCTGTAGCATATTTCCAGGGGATAAGTTCGGCCATGTGGTCCCACCACATCTATCTAGAGGATGGAGCTAAGCATTTGTGTAAGTTCCAGTGTAGGCTGAACCCGAACCTTCGAGAAGTGGTCATGAAGGATATATTCAAGTGGTAGAGTGCCGATTTTATCTACCCCGTCTCCAACTCCAAGTGGGTTAGTCCTTTACATGTGGTGCCAAAGAAGATGGGTATCACTACAGTTGTGAATGAGTCCAGAGAGAAGACTATTACCTGTGTACCCACTTCTTGGAGGGTTTGTGTGGACTACAGATGATTGGATTACGACACCAAGAAGGAACACTTCCCACTACCATTCATTGATCAGATTATTGAAAGATTAGCTGGGAAGAGTCACTGTTGCTTTCTTGACGGGTACTCAGGGTATAATCAGGTGACCACTGCGCTCGAAAATCAGGACAAGATGACAATCACATGTCCGTTTGGGACCTATGCTTTTAGACGGATGCCCTTTAGATTATGTAATACCCCGGCTACATTCCGAAGGTGCATGCTTTTCATCTTTTCGAACATGGTGGGTGAATGTTTAGAGGTCTTCATGGAGATTTTTTGGTCTACAACGATGGGTTTGATGCTTATCTTTCTTGCTTAGACTATGTGCTTCATCGGTACATGGAGGTCGATACAGCCAAGGTGGATATCATCAAGAAGCTCACTCCACCGTCCAATCTGAGGTAGTTCGATCTTTTCTGAGGCGTGTTGGTTTCTATCGACGGTTCATTCAGGACTTCAATCATATTGTCTGATCGCTTATTGATTTTCTCACAAAATACACTGGGTTCCTTGTAGATGATAAGTGTCTTTTGTCATTTGAGACTCTCAAGGATTTTGTTGTGCAGGCTCCTGTACTTCAGCCACCCAATTGGTCTCTTCCATTCGAGATCATGACAAATGCTTCTAATTTTGCCATAGGGGTTGTGCTAGGAAAGAGGAGAGATGGATTACCTTTTGACATTCACTATGATAGTCGTACTTTGGATGCCACCCAGCGGAATTATACTGTTACTGAGAAGGGCATGCTAGCGGTAGTCTTTGCTTTGGATAAGTTCATATCTTACATTATTGAATCTAGAGTGACTATTTAAACTGATCACACTGCCATCTTGTACTTAATGGATAAGAGGATACCTAGGTACGCTTGACTAAATGGATCCTTCTACTCCAGGAGTTTGATATTGAGATTAAGGATAAATCTGGAGTCAATAATGTGGTGGCGGATCGCATTTCCCAATTAAAGCATCTTAAGGATTCTGAGACAACCACACCTATCACTAAGACTTTTCCAGACAAGGCGATTCTTGATATCACCTCTCTCCCATGGTATGTTGACATTGTGAACTATCTTGTTGCTAAGAAAGTTCCATAAGGTTGGACTAGGCAGCGACTTGAGACTTTCCTTGTGAAGGCCAAGTCGTATCATTGGAAGGATCCCACCCTTTACCATGAAGGGGGGATAGTGTTTGGCGTCGGTATATTCCTCAGGAGGAGCCCCATAGCTTCCTTACCTATTGACACAATCTTGAGGGATGAGGACATCACTCTCGGAGATGAACATCACAAAAGGTTCTCCAAACTGACCTTTGGTGGTCACTCTAGGAGACAGACGACAAAAGGTTCTCCCATCAGATGAATTCGTGAAGCGGTGTACTGACTGTCAGAGGATAGGTAGTTTTAGTCATAGAGACATGATGTTGATGCAACCCATTCACTTCTATGAGGTTTTTGATGCATGGGGCATTGATTTTATGGGCCCATTCCCTAAGAGTCAGGGATTCGAGTACATTTTGTTGGATGTAGATTATGTGAGTTGTTGGGTTGAGGCCATCCCCTCCACCCGTTGATGTGAGTATTGTTTGCAGATTTTTGAGGAATAATATATATTACGATTTGGGGTACCTAGAGTTTTGATTTCTGATGGGGGACTCATTTTATCAACGACAAGGCAAGGACCCTTGCTAACGAGTTCATCATAGACCAGAGAGTTGACACTCCATATCATCCACATATGAATGGTCTTGTTGAGGTTTCGAACTGGGAGATAAAGATGATATTATAGAAGATTGTTCGTCCAGACCGAAAGGACTGGTCACAGCTTCTGGACTCAATTTGTGGGCTTATAGGACATCCTTCAAGACGCCCATTGGTACATCTCCATTTCGACTCGTTTATGGCAAGCCGTGCCACTTACCTGTTGAGATTAAGTCCCTAAGGGAAGTCACAGAGATATTATTGGATCCATGTAGTATAGGAGATCATAGGAGAGCAGAGTTGGCAATCCTGGAGGAGCTTAAAGATACACCCTTTTTTAGTAGCCTACAGTATAAGGACTGAGCGAAGATATGGCATGATACACACATCAGCCATAAGCAGTTTAAGTCGAATTAGAGAGTATGACTATTTGATGCTAGATTGAGATTATTTCCAAGGAAATTGTAGAGCAAGTGGAAAGGTCCATATTTGGTCAGAAAGGTGCACGATAATGACAATATTGATATATCCGAGTTGTCTTTTGAGTCCACCTTTTGAGTCAACGGTCAGCGCCTGAAGCCTTTTCTTGATCATGATCCGTTGATCATTAATGTTGCCCTGATTCATTTTGTATGAGATGTGTTCTTTGATTCTCATCTTTTGCATCTCATACCTGAGTTACACTTCTGCCCAACTCTTTGTATATCTCTGTTTTCTATTTTATTCCTTCATTCTTCCATTTTGTTTAACATCCCATGTCTCGCTTAGGATTCTTGCTATACTTTGGATATGCTTTATCCTAAGTATAGGGGGTGTTGAACCTATGTTGTTCATATTTTTTCTGTTCTATTACCTATGTTTTGTTTCCTATACTCAGGGACATCCGACCCTAAGTGTAGGGGAGGTAATATATGTTTTTCATTTCTTTGATTGTTCCCACACTTGTCCCTCAATTGTTGGTATTTTTTTCTATACTTAGGGATCTCTTACCCTATACAGGGGGAACAAGTTGAGTCGTTGATTTCATGTACATTCTTCTCCTTAGTTTTCTCCTTTTATACAGTCTTCTATACATTAGGATTACTTTATCCTAAGTATAGGGGGATCACCGACTTCTATTAAATTTATTCTTTCATTCGTTGAGTCATTGCAGTCTAGGATTCTTTTCACTTTTCTATACATAACACGAGTTATGTCTTCCATTGTCGCTCTGTTGATGACTATGAGGGCATAGTTTGAACTAAGTATGGGGGGGAGTCGTATATATTGTATATATACATTAACCATAACTCATACTTTAGGGTTAATAACATGGCTATTATTTATAAAATTGCAATAAAAATGTTATGAAAAATGTTTGCAAAATGTGTGTAAATGTTTTTGTAAAATGATTTGCAAAACTTTTTGTTAAGATGCTTGTAAAAAACTTGTAAATATATTTTGTACTATTTTTTGTAAAAATATTTTGTTTATAAAATATTTGTAAATTATTTTATGTACCAAAATTATGTATATGGTACAAAATGTTTGTAAAATGTGTGAAAGAAAAATGTTTGTAAAAACCTTTTTGAAAAAATGTTTGTAAAGTGATTTGTAAAATTGTTGTAAAATTGGTTTTGAAAAATATTTTGAAAATGTTTTGAAAAAATTTGTAAAATGGTTTGTAAAAATGTTCGTAAAATATTTTGTCACATGGGTTATACATTTCAGGTATATAAATTATTTTTATATAGATGTTGTAAACTCTTTTTAAATAAAATCAATACTTATTTGTAAACTTCTATATAAAATTCTTGTATATAAAATCCTTTAATAAAATTTATGGATAAAATGCACTTGTAAAAGTTGTGTATAAAACTAGTAAATAAAACCCTTGTAAATATGTACATGTTTTTGTAAATATTTGTAAAAACTTTCTTTCTTTTCTTTCTTATTAAAAAACATAACATTTTGTAGATAAGATCCACGAAAGTTTGCTAAAATTCTTTGAAAGAAAACTTTACAAAAAGATTTTGTATTTTATTTTCTTTTATTTTCAAATTTTTCGTAAATACCTTTTGTTGCATGTGCATTTGCATTTCAGCATAGTATTGACATTTAACTAGTCTGGAATAAAATTGAAGAATGGAGCTTGGTTAAGACCTTAATCCACTTAATTTCAGAGGAACCTTATAGGAACTAGAGTTGAGACTTTTCATGTCTGGGCGACTTAATTCTTTGAGTCTACAAGACTATGTTATCATGTCATCTTGGTCTAAGTAGAACACTTAACAACGCACGCATGATTCTTCTAGACAATGGCTTAACTTGGACAAGCACTCTACATGTAGCTCTTCATGGATGAGTTGGTGAGGGGGCATAATCCTTTAGCTTGGGGTATCACACGGGTGTGTAACAACTAGTGGGAACATTCATCTTCCTCTAGGGAGGGTAGTGTATCTCAACCTAGTCTTGTAGCATTGAGGTCTAACAACAGGATGTTGTGGGTTGCAATAATGCATCAACAGGATGTTGTGGGTTGCAATAATACTTCAAAAGAGGGATAGTCTACTGGCTCACGAAGAAAAACTCCTTGTGTACACGCTACACCTTGTAGATGTGTTGTATATATGTCACAAAAAATGCAAATACACCAAAAAAGGGGACATGCCTGATTGAAAAGTAAATGTCTACCGGAGTGTATAAAGCAAAGCTTATGTGATACATTGTCTCATCTCATGGAAGCTTGCAGTTGGAGACTTGGCTACAGTGGTCAAGCTCCAAGGGATATGTGGCTACACCGGCAATGGTCCATTCTCTTCTTTCCCCCTCTTCTTGAGCTGGTTGCACTTGAACTTAGAAGGGAATAGCCCACTCCTCGAGGAAAGAATTGCTATATTGGGGTAATAGAGTTACCTTGTTAATGGAGGTTGTTTCTTTGCCACTTTTGAGGTGGAGAGCTATATATCACTTACACAGTACAAGTAAAGATTCATAGTCATAAGAATTTGTGTATGCAGACTTGTTCTGACCTGATTGTTAAGGCGACCTGAATAGGAATCTTGTGGAACCTATAGTCTGTTAGGTCTTAAATCCATTTCCCAATAAGGTTCCATCAAACTAATAATCCAAAGCTCTTATCGAGCTCTATGCTCTAATTTTATGAAGATAAGTCTAATAATCAATTTTGTTCTAAGTTCTTTGCTTTTTCTTTTCTTATTTTTCTTTTTCACTTCTTCTTTGAATAAGTGTTTGCTAGAGGACTAACAAAGGTTAAATATAGGGGGATGATGAATAAATGATTCACGTCCTTTATTCTTTTACTTTAGCCAAATTCCCTATGCAAAATACCTGTAAATATATGACAAATCTAATAAATTAGCATTGTGCATGCATTTGCTAATATTGTGTAATTAACACTTACTTATTAAAAATAAAAGAATAAAGAATAAAAGAAAAAGAAAAGAAATAAAAGAAGCATGTAATTATGCAATAAGTACAGACTGGCCCAAACCCTAAGAGAAGGTCAAATATTGGCATGATCGACTAGGAATAAATTAGGGAGAGATAGGGTCCTTAATCTATAAATATTCAGAAAACCCAAAAATTCCTTGTATATATTGCTCATCATGTGCATTTTCATCAATATGTAGATTATATATATATCAATAAAAAGATCTAAAAGTAATTTATTTCCTTAATAAAACTTTTAAATAACAATATAATAAAAATATAAATAATTGCAAAATTAAATTGTGTAAAATTGTACAATACATATACTTGTATATATGTATTTATTTATTTTATATATAAATTATGTGTATATTGTATTTTTAAACACTTGTATATATTTCTAATAATTATATAAAATTAAAATAGCATTCATAAAACATAAAGTAAAACAAAAATAAAACCAATTCTTCATTGTATAATATCACCAATATTATATATATTGTGCACAATATTGACTAATTAATGCATGTAATTAACTTGTAAAAATCTCATATAAATATCGAATTCATTTAATTATTTTGTAAATAAATAAAATATAAAACCTAATATATATTTTTATAAAAATAACAAAATAAAAATACATGTACATAATATATAGGTATATTATACATGTACATAATACCATATATTCTATATACTATTATATATCCTTAAAATTTATTAAAAATCGCAGAAATTTATTTATAAAATAACTAAGATTTTTCATTTTTATAGCTTTTTATTTTAAATTCATTTACTATTTTAATTGCTTTTTTTAATTTGTACATTCCTTTTTTCTGATTGGTCTACCCGAGTCAACCCTTCCTCCTCCCAGATCCGACCCGTGCATCCCTTCGTCGGATCTGGTTTATCCCCATTTCCCAGCATAGCTCCGACTACTTCCTTCCTTGGTTAGCTAGAGATCTACGATCCTCGTAGATTCCTAGGATGGTCTGAATCATCCTAACATTGCACACTTTTACTCAATCTTTCCAGACCCCTGGGAGCCCTATAAGTATTCTCTTCCCCTCCATCGCGCAAGGTAGCTCGCTCTGCGCCTCTTTTTCTTCCACAAGATGCCTTTAGGATAATGACAGGGTCCCGAGGATACCTTCGATGCTCGATTTGGTGGCGATTTGAGCCTATCTCAATCGTGACCGGAGAACTCCGTGACGAGTAGCCTCCTCGACCTTCCATAGTCGGGTTGAGGCAATCTCCCCGCTGTTCACTATGCCCTCCACTTTAGCACAATCAGGCACCTTCACCCCTTCACATTTTATGGTTTTCCTTCGATTTCATTCATCATCGTCGTATACTTCCCCAGCTCTGACCACCGCGTTGGAAGCTCATCCAAAGCATCTATCCGCATCGATTTGCACCCAACATCACCTTCCATATTCCAGCATACCTTGATCACCTAAATCTCGCTCATTGGAGGGAGATTAGGCTCAAACTTCCCTCCTTCATCCTCACTGGAAGTTGATCATCATACCCCTCTACTTCTTTGGCTTTTATCTCAAAATAACCCTGGTTGAGGCTCTGCGTACCCCTTGTAGGTTCAAGAGGCTCGAACCGAGCCTCAACTTTAGTAGCAGAGCCGCTCCATGTATCTCGAGCTCCATATCTTCATCCATCGCTCCATCAAAGTATTCCAGTCGATGCGAAACCTCTTCTGCTGGGTGTTGATCCTCTCAATGAGTCGATCTGAGCCTTGGAGTGCCAGACACCCTTGATCAAAGCTCGAGATGCATTACATTCTTCTAGTTCTTCGAGATTCCTTCAACATCGTTGGATGAGGAACTCCACCTCAAGATTTGATCCAGACCACACATCATCACCCAAAAGCTGACTGCCCAATATTTTCCAGATCATCATTTGGTTGCATATCTACCACATTCTCTGAGTCGTCAGATCTATCGAGCAACGGTCCATCAGGGTCGTACGTTAGAACCTCATGCAGGCTTGCCACATGTCCCGCAGGTTATATGTCCCTTTCGCCCATGTCTTTTACGTTATTTCTTTTCAGTACATAATTGTAATAATTAGTTAATAACATTTGCAGTCAGGGCCTTGTATTTTTATTATTTGCAATTTAGTCCAGCTAAGTTGAAGCCATGTGCATGTACATGTGTTTTTGTGGGTACTGTGTGAACTTGACCCTAAGCTTTTTAGTTGCTTGATTTCCTTGTTGTTGAATAATTTTCTCGATTTCGACTCGATTATCTTGGGTGACAATGACAACTTAATTGATCAACTTAACCCTACTTAGCCGGATCGCTCATCAGTATCTCAAATGCAACAGAGATGTGAGACTCGTCTACCTCTCGATGGTCACGACTGTCGGCAGCTTTGTGGATTACCTTAGAGTATCGTGTGTCAAAGAATGGGTGAGGTCGGATTGCTCCCGATGTTGTAGAATTGACAACTCGAGTCTCACAATCTATAGTCACCTTAGCCACGACTAAGAATGACTTCCCGAGAATAATTGGAGATTGGGTGAACTCTACTCGATGCTCAATGTCAATGATCATAAAGTCTACTTAGAGTAGAGCACTTGGAAAGTAATGATGACTGAAATGGTTCCTCTCAGCCATTTTATAGATCGATCAACCAGTTGAATGATCTCTCTCACCTTCTTGATTGTCCCAAGTTTGAGCTTGTCAAACACGAAGATCGTGAGGATATTTATCGACGAGTCATCATCGATTCTAGCATGGGTGAATGTAGTGTATTTAATTTCACAATCAACCTGAGGCAACTGCTTCACTCTGTGGCTCTTTATCTTTCTCCCCATCAGTAAGGAGGTGGCCATAGACACTAGATGTTTATCAGTCCTTGTCCTCTTATTGCCCGACCTCTTAGGCATCAATTTACTTCTCACAAATCTTTTGAGGAGGAAAAGTGTTCTATGGCTTTTATTAAGGGAAGCTTTAGAACCAGTTCTTTAACAATCATTTCCCTAAGGGCAGGGTCCAATTTTTTTAAATCGTTTTCAATTTTTATGAGTTTTTCCGGTTTTCCAATTTTTTGATCTTTTGGGATTTTTGATATTTTTGGTATTTTTAATAGGTGAAGGAGGAGTAAGAGGATGTCCAGACTCTAGATTGGAAGGTAAGTGGTTAGTAGAAGAGGGAGGTTGAATGGAATCCAGTTGTACAGAGTGTGTATGTTTCCTCGTGTCCTCTAGATTTTCAACATTGAATCCGCTTATTTGATTATCCACTTCTAGACCTAAGCTTGCATAAAATGAAATTAATCAGCCAGTGACATTTCTAAATTAATCCTCAATAGATTCAGATCTCTTAATGATCCTAGAAATGTCATCCTCCAAAAATTTCTGATGACAAATCATGGGAGTAGTCTATTTATATGGAGGATACTAAACATACTTAGACTCTAGCATGTAAAGTTGGGTCGAGTATAGACCATCCTGCGGAAGAAATTGGTCAGAGCCTCATGTGGTGGAGTCAATAGACAAGGGGTTTCTAGATCGAGCTCATAAGTCCAATCCCATGTATGTGAATGCTCTTCGAATGGGTGGTACAAAGGCTGATCAGAATGGGATCTTGATCACTAAAGTCAATCAAGTCTGGAAAATCATAATGTGCAGACCTCTCTATTCGGGTCATTCGATCGACCAAGTTGTACCCTAAGGTGAAGTTAGGATGTGTATGTATGATTCCTTGACATGTCCCATCATTCATATGAAGGGGAGATGAAGTGTGTGGGGTTAGGTAATTTTGCCAGTTATTCGTCTCAACAGTGGCTTGCACATTGAATGGTTCTTTAAGACCAGCTAGCTCTTGAGAATATGATGTGTAAGACCAAGATGGAAGTGGATCAGGAGTTTTAGAATGTGGAGTAGGAGAGAAATGCGAAGAAGTGGAGAAGTCAGTCAAAGTTCTGACTTCATAATTAGGATTTGGTGAAGTCGACCATGGGTAAGGGACTCTCACGGATGATTGAGGATACATGAAAGGAGAAAGTGAAGATGAACGATATATGGCCGAGGAGGAGTTACCAGAGAGGTCAGGGTATGGGGAACAATATCCCGACATCTTCGAGAGATGAATGTAAGTGGATGGCGGTCGAAAACATGCAATTGCACAAAAGGATACACACACGGACAGACGCAAAACAAACGCAAGAGCAAACCCTAGTTCAGCAAATCAACACAATGATGGTCACAAAGGTCCTAGTGTTACCTTTTAGATTTTATTTATGAGATAAAACAAGATATAAGCCTGTTTACGTAAGGTTCAGATGTGGATTTTGGGCACTATCATAAGGATGCGTCCTCACCTCTCAACAAGCAATATAAAATACGTACAATGATAAGGTAGCTCTTCCGAAGACAATGCTTAATTTTAGCCAATTTTTTTGTCAAATTGTATTAGAAGTCCCGGTATTAAATTTGATTTTCACTGAATTTAGTCCACCACACAAGGCATGCCTAACGAACAGTCCCTATTTCCTTTAATCCTAAGTTGTAAAAAACAAGGGGAATGGAGACAAGAAAAGCTGATGCAACGATAGAAATTAATGATGCATGCCCATTTCAGAAGACTACAATGATCCTCGCGATCTACATGCGGGATGCGATATTGAATTGAAAATTTTATGTCATATGGAATGCAAACAATGAAATCGCACCTAGTAGAAACTTCTATTAGTCAGGAAGAATGTGATTTTGATTTGACTAGATAGAACGCTCTATGGTGTGTATTATTAAATGTGAATGTATGATCTTAGATTTTATGAGCACAACCAGATAAAAACCTATAAAAATCTTTAAGAGTCGCAAGTGCAGGTCTAACCTTCAAGCCACTCAAGTCGAGCCCCACCCTCACCGGAGAGTGAAACAGGTCTCGACACACGACAAAATAATGTCTAAAGTCCAGTTACACATGCTAGATTCCAAATGGAATCTACTAGAAATGTGCAATTAGTACAAAATAAAATAAATACAGAAAAATAAAATCCTAGACTCTACACTACTCTCTCACGACTCGACTTGATATTAATTTTAATGCGAATCCTTCAATCAGCTTAATTCCGAAAAAACCCTGACCTCCAATGCTCCTAAGATGCTCGACCAACTAAGTGGTCGCTCTGTCACGTCGGGTCCCTCGCATGAAAAATAAGATGATGGTCAAAGAGATAGATACAAAATAAAAGAAAATAAAGCTAACAAAATAAATAAAAAATATAGGAAAATAAATAGAAAAAAATTACAAGAAAAACTAGGGATTAGACTACCCGGGGGTGGAAAACCTAAAAACTAGATTTTCTAAAAATCAACATAAGTTGTGCCTCCCCTGCAACAATGTCATTTGACAAAATAGAAATTACCCTTGCTAATAGTGTCGAGTTGCTGTAGTATTCGGGCAATCAGGATTAATAAAAAACAACCACTTAATTAATTTATCGATTAATACGAACGATCAATTTATCTTTTTACTTGGACAAACCCAAGGTCGAAGTCAAGGAGGCAGTTGTCTCCTTAGGTTGATCAATAGGTGATCTAGAACATAGGTTTTCAAAGAGGTATTTTAATTTTTTTTATGCAATTAATAAATACAATAAATTCGGGCTAGTTTAAGGACTAAAATGCAAATTTCGATCAAATCAAGTTTAAAAGTACTCAAACTTCGCCATAAGGTGAAATATGATGAAGTTAATGCTCTGTATTGTTTTTAAAATTTTCTGATACAAAAAAATTATACGAATTAAATATGCATGCAAGATGATTTTTCAAAGAATAATTTTAGTAAATCGAAAACCTATTTATTTTCATGAACTAAAATATTCCTAGATGTATTTGATAAGGAACTATCCAGGAAAAATTCTAGACCCTAAAAATATTATGTTTGCAGTCTATTAAAAATTATTTACTCCAATCACTGATTATTTTATTGGGATCTTGATATGCATGCAAATGTCATGAAATTAGGGCACATTCTAGAACACAATAAAACCTTACTACTATGAATTTTGAGAATTTTCAGAGCACTAATTAACTTAATATCAATTTAACATCTCACAGCGGGCAAAATATATAATTTCCCACAAAATTATTTATATTAAATAAATCGCAAACCACAAAAACTATATTAAATACTCACGAGATAGAAAAATAATTGTTATACATAGTGCAATTTTAGATAAAAAATGATGACAAATAGAGGTCCAAATAAAGTACAAACACAAGGGTATCATTGCAAATTTGGAAATTAAAATAAATGAAAGGTAATATCGCAAAACATGCTTCTTTAATTACCAGAACCCCCAAGGGTTTGATTGCAATTTCTCCAATAGGAGAATATGATGCATGTGAGCACTGGCTGGCAGGGGGGTATCCCTATGATATGCAGAAACTGGAGGAGTGCCTTGCAACTTGATGAAGGGGGCAGCACGTGCATGCCCTTGTGGGGGAAGGGCAGAAACGGTATATACTGGAAGTGTGGGGTACTGAAAAATATTCCCCATCCTCACATGTCATGTATGTGAGGTTGGGATGAGGACGAGGGCATGCATTCAGTGGTGTGGTGCCCAAGGAGTAGCGAAGGCGCAGATGTCCGGCGGAGCCTCGTGCGGCTCAGCTGCCAAGTGTGGTGGAAGGCCGATGGCAAGGGTGGCAAGGCGAAAGGACGATGCTGCAAGGCATGGACGGTGAGAAGCTCGATGTAAGAGGGCACGTGGTGCACGTGGGTGCTCGGTCGAGGATGAGACGATGTCGAGGGCGGCCTCGATTGGAGGGATCTGCTCTAGGCGTGGCGATTGGGAGATGGTGTATGGATCTGGGTCTCGGCCGAGGCGGTGGTATCGAAGGCGGTGAGGGGAGAGATCCTGGAGAGGGGGTGTGCGATAGAGATGGAGAGGTGGAGTATCCCTCGTGTGCATTGAGGGTGTTGGAGAAGGTCAAGTTTGGAGGAAGGGTGGCACATGAAAGAGTTGTTGCCATGGCCTCATGGAAGGTCAGTGGCGGTGCGAGCATGGCTGGGCAATGGTGTAGCAGCTGGTGGAGGATGCTGGGGTTGGTGATGGAGACCTCGGCCGGCATACGGCCGAGGAGGTGGAGGCAGTGGCACGATGGAGGTGAACGTGTCTGGTTTCTTCACCTGAGAGTAGAGCAATGTTGCGTAGCTCTGATGATTACTTCAAGAGGCTGGTGAAAAGATGGCCTCGAAGCTTGGCAGAGGTTCGATGAGGCTCTGCAGCAGAGAGTCAAACTGCCCGGATCACGCCCAAATGAAAGGAATAGGTCATCGTCGCTCTACCTCGTCACGCTTTCGCTATCACCTGAAGTGTGAGAGGGGGTTGGGCCTTGATACGATCAATGGTGGATGGGTGGTTCAGGAGGCGAAACAAGCCCCTTTAAGGGCAGTTGGAGAGGGAAGCGGAGGTGGTTGGCGAGGTGTGAGTCCTACGGGTAGAGAGGGAGACATGAGGGAGAGGGGAAGGAGGGTTGGCGTAGTTGGGCTAAGACACACGGAGGACGCATGCGCGAGGAGAGAGGGAGGCAGTTCCAGGCGGTGTGCGCACCGCCGTGTGAAGCAGGGTGGCTAGTTGTCGCTGCATAAGGCGGAAGGTGCAGGCAGCTGGGAGGAAAGGGGAGGAGAGGGGTTCCACGTAGCACACCCTAGATGTGGCCATGTGGTTAAAGGAAATTTAAAAAAACAAAAAAACAAATAATAATAATAAATAAATATAATAAAAATAAATACATAAAAATAATAATATAAATAAAATTAATAATAAAACCAAATAAAATCAAATCAAAGGGGGTGACAAGCGATAACTCTAGAAGTTGTCCCTTGTCGCTCCCAGAAAAATAAAAAATTAAATGTAAGGAAAAATTAAAAAAAGAAATAACAAAAAAGAAATAACAAAAGATGTCAAATCCAAAAATGGTCAACATAAGAATTGCCCATCTCGACGAGATATGTGACTTTTGTGAAGGATCCAAAATCAAAATAAATCATCTGTACAAAAAGTATTTTTGGTGGTATCATATAGATATAAAAGACTACATTATTGTGTTTTGTGATTTTTTATCATTTTTAAAAAAAGAACTCAATATAAAATCCAATACAATATAAGATGAATATTTACAACTTAATTTGATTTTTTGGATTTTTAATATTTAAGAAAATAAAAAGATAAAATGAATAAAATAAAGGGATATATGTACAATACATAATGAGGGGTCCAAAACCCAAGTTTTACATACGAACTCCGATGCTTTTGAATTTGATCTTCTTTTGAAGATAATTGAACGTACATTAATTCAAAAGTGAGTAGGAGTCCATTGGAGACTGAGTGAGAGAGATATTCACATTTTAAGACTATTAGTCTCAAACTCAGGTTAGGGTTTTATTGATTAATTTTACAAGTTAGTATTTTTTGGTATTTTTCGTTTATTAGTGTTAGTAATATATACATTATAGAGTTGATTTTATTCAATTCTGAGTTAGTGAAAAATAGATAAAAATAAGGGAAAATATGGTTATTTATATGTGATATTTACAAGGGAATTTCCCTTCTTATTTAATGAAAATATGCATGCTAAAATGTAAAAAAATAATTCCAAGTGCATGAATGATAAAAATGCAGAATAATTGAAAAAATGCAGCAAATTACTCGGGAATGAAGCTCTATTTTCAACTTTTAGAGTGATGTACCACAGATTCATGAGGCGATTGTACATTCCTATGTATAGTGACTTGGATATTAAGATAATATCTGAAATCCAGATCTTAGGAATCTCTCAAATATGTTTGATTAAATCAAAGACGTAAACCTAATCTTCTCATTGCATCCGGATCATATTGAGATCAACATCCAACAATTAGACTAAGACCAGATTACTTCTCTACTGAATGAGTCACTAAAATACAAACTTGTCTCATCACTCCCTCAGAATGGAAGTGTCACGATTATACAATCGTTTACAATCACATCACCCATGAGTATTCTTAATACCCGTACGTCTTGCATACTAGAAGACCTAGATTAAACATGAAGTTTAGATCATATTTGAATTGTCTTCTTAGGGTTTTGTCATTAAGCTTCTCATTAGATCGTTGGAAGTTTGTATTGATCATATACTTTCCAAAAGCATATATCATTGATAACTGCCCCGCACCCTATGTTAATTCGGTCAAATTAATGTCCAAATTAATTAAATTTCGTTCGTTGCAGCCAGATACGAGAGGCTAATCAAAAACCACTATTAATTAATGTCAAGTCAATTTCAAGCGGCAATTTTTTTTTACTTGGTGAAGTCCAAGGTCGATCTCAGGGAGGCATCTGTCTCCTTAGGTAGATTTTGAGCAAACATCCAAGTGTTAGATTTTCGAGGAATTATTTTTTGGTCTTTTTAATTTCTATGCAGACTCGTGCAAAATGCAGGCCAATTTAACGTTTAATTCAATTAAGATGTCAAATGGAGTCCAAAAATTATGAAAATTGGCCAGATGCTTAATTATAATGAAAATGATCTACCCTAATTTGTTTGGAATTTTTAGACACTAAATGAATTTACTGTGAATTAAATATGCAGACAGGGTGATTTTCACTATTTAATTTTTAATAAATAACAACTCACAATTTCATCAAGAAATAAAATTATCCTAGATAGCACTAATGATAAGGAATCCAGGAAAATTGACATATCTTAATTTCACTATGAAATGAATTAATTAAAATTAAAATAAGAAAATCACTCAATAATTTATTTAGGCCTCGATATGTGTGCAAATGACATGAAATTTTTATGGCATGTTGAGACTACTGTCCTTAAGCTATTGTGAATTTTTGAGGATTTTTGGAACCACAGAGAATTAACTACAAATTAAAAGGTGTCAGTGGGCAAAATATTCCACAAATTATCCAATTAATTCATTAAAAATTCCACTGTAATTACAAAAATATGACACGTGGCTCAATAGACAGAGGACAAGTTTCTCAACAAAATGCAATTTTTAGATTTGAAAAATGATGTAAAATGCGACCTAGGGATGCGTGCAAACACAGGGGTGTAAATGCAATATAGGAAAATAAAAATACATAAAGCAAATATGCTGACAGGGATTAAAATGCAATTACCTATAATGCTGGGGACTCAAGTGCAATTTCTCCAACAGGCACGTGCTCCTCACGTGGGCGCAGCTTCACAGGGACCTCTTTGTAATTATGAAAGTTCCCGGGGCTTCTGTGCAATTTACCCAAGGCGCACGTGCTTCTCACGTGGAGCACCTAGGCTCGGATGACGAAGGCGGCTCGGATCGAGGCTCGGGCTCCTTGGAGGTCTGGAGTGAGGTTCGGAGAAGCTTCGGGCTGTCTGAGCCTAGGGTCGGGGAAGAGGCTCGGACCCTTTCTGCGTGGCTCGATAAGGACCGTTGGATCAAGCTTGATCCAACGGTGATCTGGACGTCGATGAAGATGGCGACGTGGCTCGCTGCGAGCCGTTGGATCACTGATCGATCCAACGGTTGAGTGATGATCTGGGCGCGGATACGTGGACGTCGTGGGACCGTTCGATCAAGATGATCGAATGGTGGCTGGACCTCCGTCCTCAACGGTCCTCCGCCTCCTGCGGAGGAGTTGGCGGGGCTCCGGCGAAGGGGTCGTCCCTCCGCCCGTTCCTCCTAGCGTCGATGAAGCTCTCCGATCGCTCGGAGCTATCCCAGAAGGTGCTCGAAGGTGCGGCGAAGGTGATGGTGGCCTCAGGAGCTGGAGATGGGCGGTGGAGCACGACGGTGGCGAAGCTCAAGAAGAGCCCCGGTGAACTTCCGATCAGTGGACGAAATAGTACCTGCAAGTGTTAGATAAAGAGTCGAAGCTCGTGCGTGCACTCGTGGAGAAGTGAAGGTGATCGGAGAGGCCTAAGGGGTACTGAGGGCGTCTGGCGAAGAAGCTCTGGCCCAGTGGCAGAGCTGGAGCTTGCTGGCAGATGAAAGGCGTCGTCGGAGGATGTAAAGCGGACCGCGAAGATGGGAGCTTCGATGCGAAGCTCGGCGGGATGGAATGGAGGCGAGGGAATGACCGGAGGCGGAGAATAAAAAGCTAGAAAATCGAAGAAGGAATTAAGAGAAGATCGGAGAAGAATGGAAGAGTCACCTGGGGTTTGGAACTCCTTCCTGGGTTCTAGGTCGTCGCTCGAAGGGCCGGTGGTTCCCTGAGCTCGTGCAGCGTCGCGGAGGGAAGCTGCGACACGGCGGAGATGCCGTGGATCTCGCCGGAGAAGACGCTTGTCTTCGCTCGAAGAGACGGCCAATTGCTGTCACCAATCGAGAGCTCTGAGCTCGGGGGTTTCTCCTGTAATGGCGGATGGGGCTGAAGTTGGCCGGTGCTCGAGTATTTATAGGAAGAAGGTCTCGGCAGGGCTGGTGATGGGGCGAAGTTCATGGAGGTCGTGGAGCGTCTATGGTGGAGGTGGTGGCAAGTGGGGTAGCTGGCAAGGATGAGTTGCGAGTGGGGAAGGTCGTGGGAGAGTTGGCGGACGGTGAAGGTGGCTGACGTGCGGCCGGAAATAGAAAGGGGGCGCCCCTCCCGCAAGGCAGAGAATGTGGGAGAGAGGGGCACCCGAGGTAGGCGACGAGGCCCTGGCCGTTGGATCTTGTGATCCAACGGCCCAGATCAAAGTGTGAAGGAACGTCTAGGATTAGATCAAGGCGGGGTGATGTGAGGCCGTGATGGCGCCACGTGGAGTGAGTTGGGCGAAGCGCGAGCGAACGGTTTGGATGATGGGTTGAGGCTAATCGAGCGGTTAGGATCCGAGAGCGGATTGAGCGGCTTGGATGAGAAGATCGCGGGCGTGATCAAACGGTGTACACGCCGCCACGTGGCGAGCTCTGGAAGAGGCGCGGACGGGCGGATCAGATGAGGCCCTGGAGATGATCTGATGGTGTAGATTTGAGGCCCACGTGGAAGCAGCTAAGCCGTTGGATCTAGAGGGTAATCCAACGGTTGTGGCTGCGGGTGGATGAGACAAGGGCAGCGGGCCACGTGGTGCAACCAGAGGGCGCCACGTGGCCTGCTGTGAATGGCTGGAAGAAAATATATGTGTAGAGAGAAGAGGGGGCCGAATTTGGAAAAACTCAAAACATGAAAGTTGTAGATCTCGATGAGAGCTACAAGTTTCATGTTGACCAAAGATGGAGATGAGGTCAAATATGATACATAAATACAAAGATACAAATATACATATATGTAGTATACAAAGTGGCCCAAAAACCCAACTTTCTCATACGAGCTCCAAATTGGATGAAATTAGTCTCATTTTAAAGGTCTTTTAATGTGTAGTATTCTAAGAGTAAGTAGACCTATTTCGGAGTTTGTATGAGGGATTTATGTGCATTTTAGTGTACAGGGGTTCTAAGGCTTTATTGACTAATTTACAAGGGGATTTTTGGCCTTCTTCCCTATATTATTAACTAAAGAGTACATATTATAAAGAAGAGGTTATTTTAGTGAGTGAGTATTTTACAAGGGATGTTGGCTTCTTATTTGAATGCAAATGGACTGCTAAAATGAATGTATTATGTATGTATGCATGAATGCTATTTATGCATTATAAAGGGAAATATGCCTTTATTTACTCGGGAACAAGGCTCTATTTTTGACTTTTGAAGTGATGAATCACATATTCATCAACCCCCTATACTTAAACATTGCTCGTCCCCGAGCAACTAAATGGAATGCAAGAGTGAAATGATTTTGGGTTCCATACCAAGGTCATGAACAAAAGTTAAAAATGGAGCTTGACTCAACCTTTGGATTAGTTGTGTGGCGGAACCTTATTTGGACCTGAACTTAAGACCTAACAGACTTCAAGTTCCACAAGTCTTCTATTCAAGACTCCTCAATCGTCAGGTCAGAACAAATCCTCAAACGCAAATTTCTGATGACTATGATTCTTACTTGTACTGTGTAAGTGAAATGTAACTCTCCACATCAGAAATGACTCGGAACCAGCCTCCTCTAATAAGGTAACTCAATAACCCGGTCCAGTAACTCTTTCCTCGAGGAGCGGGGTATTCCCTTCTAAGTTCAAGTGCGACCAACTCAAGAGGAGGGGGTAGAGAAAAGAATGGACGGTGGACAGTGTAGCCATCTATCCCAGGATGCCTGACCAGTGTAGCCAAGTCATCCAGCTGCATTTCTTTACTATTATATAGACTCCGACAGGTATTTTATTTTCTCTTGGACCTGTCTGATTTTTTTGGAGTTTTTGCTTTTTTTTCATACTGTGCAGCATGTACATCAGGAGTTTTTCCTCTTGAGCCAGTAGACTATCCCTCTTTTGAAGCATTATTGCAACCCACAGCATCCCGTCCTTAGATGTCAACACCACCAGACTAGGTTGAGATGCACTACCCTCCCTAGAGGAGGACGGATGTTTCCACCCGTGTGCTACTCCAAGCTAAAGGATTCTACCTCCTTACCACCTCATCAATGAAGAGCTACGTGCATTGTGCTTGTCCAAGTTAGGTCACTGTCTATAAGAATCATGCGTAGGCACGAGATATTATACTTAGACTAATCAAGATGACATGTGAACATAGACTTGCGGACTCAAAGAATTAAGTCACTTGACCTGAGAAATCTTAACTCCAGATCCTGTAAGGTTCCTCTGAAATTAGGTGGATTAAGGTCAAATCAAGTCCATCCTCAATATCTACTCATAACTTGGTTCAGAACCCACTAGCTTTTCACTTTGCATATGCAAAGTATGCAGATGAGATGTCATGCTATGAAGATGAATGAAAATGCAAGACTCTTTTTCTTTTCTTTTTAGATGCAGAGACGATATGCAAGAGTAAATAAGAAGCCTCTTTTCATTTTCATTTTCATTTTTTTCCGATTTTTACCCACCCATAATTATTGTAAAATATATACAAAAATACGTGAAAATAAGTGAAAGTACGAGCTATGGGTAAAGTATATATGTAATATATACACGCCCCCCTATACTTAGCGTGTGCTATGTCCTCAGAGCATGAAGAGCGAGGAAAAAGGCATAGCTTGTGCTAAGCGTAGGAGAGCTGAAGTAACAACAATGTATAGAAGTCGCTCCGCCCCCCTATACTTAGGCTCTGGCAGCCTAAGTGTAGAAGAAGATCAGAAATGGGGCAGACGAGGGAAAGACGAGAAGTGGATGAATATATACAAGGCGGGCATCGGTCCCCCCTATACTTAGGCTCTGGTCAGCCTAAGTATAGGACAGGAATGAGTATGAGGACCAATGTGATCTGGAGAATGTACAGTGAACCGACTCAAGTGACTCCTCCCCCCTATACTTAGGATCTGGTCATCCTAAGTATAGTCCAAGATAGTGATGTAATGAGACGGGGATGAGTTACTAGAGTCGCGGGAGAAAGGATAGGATGTACAAGAATGATGATATATACAGATGAGTCGGTCTGAATCTTTCGAGATGCTGCGGATGGCTGGAGTTCACTGCTGCAAGGTCTCATACGCGGCTTGAGGTGTATCTGCTGTATCTGTCTCGTGCATGAATACAATCTCCTCAACATGAACTAACTGCTCATTGGATTCGACGAAGTGCTTCAACAGTTGTCCATTCACTAGGAATGTCGGTGCGTCATCTGCGAGATCTGAGATCTCGACACATCCACTATCATGCACCGTACGGACGATAAATGGGCCCGTCCACTTAGACTTAAGCTTGCCCTGGAAAATCTTCAGCCTAGCATTGAACAACCATACCTTCTGTCCATGAACAAAGGTCTTTCGTCTGATATATCTATCATGCCAACGCTTCACCTTGTCCTTGTACACCAAACTATTGTCATATGCGCGGTTTCTGACTTCCATAAGCTCATTCAGATCCATGTCTCTCTACTTCTGTCCCAGGTGTGTGTTCCAGTTGACCATCTTGATTGCCCATTCTGATTTGTGCACTAACTCTGCGGGCAAATGGCACGGCTTTCCGAATACCATTCGGAATGGGGAGGTGCCTAACGGTGTCTTGTAAGCCGTCCTATATGCCCAGAGGACTTGATCCAAGATCTGAGACCAGTCCTTCCTGTTCGGGCGGACAAGCTTTTGCAATATGGTCTTCACCTCCCTATTTGACACCTCAGCCATACCATTGGTTTGTGGGTGGTAAGGACTCGCGACACGGTGTTCGATGTCGTAGTCCTTCATGAGTTTCTTCACCTCCCGATTCACAAAGTGACTACCCCCGTCTGATATCATCATTTTGGGGATCTCGAACCTAGAGATTATGTGCTCTCTGATGAATTTACAGACAGTCATGTTGTCTGCGGCTCGGGTCGGGATAGCCTCCACCCATCTGGACAGATAGTCTACCGCAAGAAGGATATATTCAAACCCGTGGCTGCCAGGGAATGGGCCCATGAAATCGATTCCCCAGGCATCAAAGACATCACAAATGATGACCGGCTGCATTGGCATCTCATCCTTGGAACCAACGGTTCCTCCCATTCTCTGGCAAACTGGGCACGACTTCGCGAAGGCGGTGGCATCGCGAAACAGAGTCGGCCAGTAGAAGCCACACTGGAGTACCTTCCATGCGATCCTCTTCCCGGAGTGGTGTCCTCCTGCCTCCAAGCTATGGCATAAAGAAAGGACACTCTGGTATTCCTCCTGAGGAATACAACGTCTCCAGACACAATCCGGTCCTTCGAAGAAAAGGATCAAATCCTCCCAATGGTAGTGTCTAGCGTCCGACTTTAGTCGGTCGATTTGGCTCTTGGGCCAATCTTCGGGAACTTTCTTGGAGACAAGATAGTTCACGATATTGGCGTACCATGGAAGTGAGTCGATAACAAAAATCGACTCGTCAGGGAAGGAGTCTCGAATTGGTGAAACCTCGGAAGTATTAAGATCTTCGAGACGAGAAAGATGATCGGCCACTACGTTCTTCTTTCTAGGTTTATCACGGATGTCCAAATCAAACTCCTGGATAAGTAAAATCCACCGAAGAAGACGCGCCTTCGCGTCCTTTTCTCCATTAAATACCGTAGTCCCGTATGGTCAGTGAACACAGTTACCTTGGATCCGATTAGGTGAGATCTGAATTTGTCCAAGGCAAACACTACCGCAAGCATTTCTTTTTCCGTAACTGTATAGTTATGCTGAGCAGTATCAAGCACTTTGCTTGCGTAGTGAATTGCAAACGGGACGCCATCTCTTCTTTGTCCCAACACAGCCCCAACAGCATAATCAGAGGCGTCCGTCATGATCTCAAAAGGTAGAGACCAATCTGGGGCTTGTAGGATGGGTGCATCCATAATCATTCCTTGTAAAAGCTTAAAGGCCTCAAGACATTTGTGATCTACAATAAATTCCATGTCTTTGCCTAAAAGCTCAGTTAGCGGTCGGGCAATCTTAGAAAAATCCTTAATAAATCTCCGATAAAATCCAACATGCCCGAGGAACGACCGCAACTACCTTACGTTGGTTGGTGGCGGGAGTCGTCTGATCACGTCCACCTTGGCAGGGTCAACCTCCATTCCTCTCTTGGAGATGACATGCCCCAACACTATGCCCTCCGTCACCATGAAGTGACTTTTCTCCCAGGAGAGCACCAGATTAACCTTACAACATCTCTTGAGGACTCGGTCCAGATTCCTAAGACAGGAATCGAAAGAATCGTCGTGGACCAAGAAGTCATCCATGAAGACTTCCAGGAATTCGCCGACCATTTCGGCGAATACAGCAATCATGCACCTTTGAAAAGTACCTGGAGCATTGCATAGCCCAAAAGGCATGCGCCTAAAAGCATAGGTACCGAAGGGGCATGTAAACGTGGTCTTTTCCTGGTCCTCTGGAGCTATGGCTACTTGATTGTAGCCCGAGAACCCATCTAGGAAGCAGAAGAACTCTTTCCCTGCTAGTCTATCTAAGATCTGATCAATGAACGGTAGGGGGAAATGATCCTTCTTCGTCGCGGCATTCAGGCGTCTGTAATCCACACAGACGCGCCACGACGTGGGTACTCTCGTCACGATCTCCTCTCTGTCCTCGTTGGTGGTCGTCTGAATTCCCGACTTCTTCAGGACAACATGGATTGGGGCCACCCACTTAGAGTCGGAGATTGGGTGAATGAAACCCGCGTTGCACCATTTTTCTATCTCCTTTTTCACAACCTCTCGTAAATTTTGATTCAACCGGCGTTGGAATTCACGAGAGGGTTTGGCCTCATTCTCCAAGTAAATATGGTGCGAACATAGAGCGGGATTTATCCCGTGGAGATCGGAAATGCTCCAGCCTATCGCCTTGCGGTTTTTCTCCAGGATCTCTAGCAAGCGAGATTCTTGCTCCTCGGTCAATTGCGAACTGATGATGACTGAAAATTTCTTGTCTTGGCCCGCAAGGAAGGCATATTTTAAGGTTGTGGGTAAGGGTTTGAGCTCAGGAATAGTGTGATCGTCTAGGAAATCTGGCTCAATCTGATCTGGTTCAGTGTTGGAGGTGGCTGGATCGTTTTCTGTGATAGCTGCCACCAAGTTCAGCTCTGGAGTCGGATCGTCAAAGGTCTCCATACAATCGGCAAACACCTCGTCCGAGTCATCATCCTCATCTTCCGATTGTCCTAGAGATGTAAGGACTGACAGGCCCAACTGAGCCTCTATGTCATCGAAGATGTAGGGCGATGCAGGCTCAGAGCTGTACTCGTTTCTGAGGATCTCGCAGACTGACTTATGCACTGGATCATCTTCGGAGGAGATGGACACATCGGTGCTGGCTGGGTTCTGTCTCCATGGCCCAACTAAGTCTACATGCTCGCAGTATGTTCCGGTAGAAGAGTACTCGGTGCTGGATTCTGAATCCGGTCTCTGCCATCTTGTCTGCTTCATTTCAAGTTCCTCATCTCTGCCTGGAGTTTGGAACTGAATCTTCCCATTCTTATAATCAAATAAGGCCCCTGCTGTTCTGAGGAAGGGCCTACCTAGAATAATCTGGGAATCTCTCCAATTACGAGGGGTTTCCATATCCAGGACAGTGAAGTCCACCATGTATTCTTGCCCCTCGACTTTGATCACAATGTTCCTTAATTCTCCTTGGGACCTCTTGGTTGATTTGTCAGCAAACTGTAGAAGAGCTCTAGATTTCCTAAGAGGTCCGAGATTAAGCCGCTCATAGAGGGTTGTAGGCATCAGATTGATTGAGGAACCATTGTCTAGGAGAGTGCGTGCAAACGCGATGTCATCGACATGACTCACTACATACACCCATGTCTCTTCGTTTCTGAGGAAACGAGTTCTTTATTGCACAAGTCGTGGCTACTGATAAAACGTGTTTCTCAACATGCCTTTTGGTCTTCCTGCTAACCCTAGTAGGTGTGCATCTCACCTTAAGGTATTTTTGGAATGCAGGGGTCATTTCCACGAACTTGTCAAATGGGATTGTGACCTTGATGTGTTTATTGCAGAATTCAGCCATCTCAGGGTCATCTTTTTGGATTTTTTTGGTTTTCTTCTTTCCACCCTTGAGAGCTCGGGGGAAAGGGATTATTGACTCAAACTCAGGTTCGGAAACTGAAAGATTCTCATTACGATCAAGAACTGAGTTATTTACATGACTCTGACTCTGACTTTGAAACAAACTAGGACTCTGACTCTGACTGCAATGAAAATGCTGAGGTGAAACCGGTGACGCTTCTTCCGCGACTGCTGGACGATCCTCCTCAGATGGAGGTGCGGGCTCTTCGTCGGTTTCGCTGGACTCCATGCGAATGCGAGAATGCTGCTTCGAGGACTCAGATGTCCTCTTCTTCTACCGGCGATGGTGGTGGTGATGCTCCTCCTCTTCTTCCTCCGAGTTCTCCTCAGGTAGAGTCTCGGCGGCTCCTTCCTTCTGCGCCCGTGCCCGATCAGGTATGGTCACGGTCCTTCCGCTCCTGAGGGACATATGATTTACATTATCGTACGAAAGGATCTCATGTTCAGATAAATAATTATCTGAATAATATACCTGATCTCGAGGTCGGTTCTGGCCCTGGTGTAAGTTGTTCGGGTTCGCCTGAACCTATGCGGGAATTGGGGTCTTTGGCGCCGTCTGTTGGTCCTGGTTACGAGAGACCCGATTGATGTCGGTTCTCATGTCCAGGTAGTCATTCTGCATCTGTTGGACCCTATCAGACAGGGTCTGGATTGCCAAGGTGAGAGACTCCAATTCGGTGGGCTGGACTTGCTGTTGTGTAGATGCAGTTCTGTATTGGCCCTGCTGGCCATGCCGATATTGCTGCTGCTGATGGGACGGTGCTGGCCCCTGCTGATAGGTGCGCTGCTGCAGCTGGTACCCCTGTTCTGGCCTAGACTGAAAGCGCGGAACGGGCCTGGTTTCTTGGTATACTGGGGATGGGCGGTGTGGCTGATCCTTCCCCATTTCGATCTGCCGGACAATCGGGTCACGGCTATACCAAAGCCCGTTGATCTCGTATACTGGCGGAGGCTCCTCGTATCCCGTCTCCACTTGAGGGGGTGCATGCTGGTTCTGCTGGGTGTAAGTCTGGTCCCAGCTACTCTGAGACCCTGGTGCCTGTTCCTGTACAAGATGGACTCGATGTACAGGTACAGGTGGTGCAGAAGGGGTAGGTAGCTTGATCTTAGCTACCTTCTCAGAGAGTTCCTCCACTTGCTTCAGTAGGCTAGAAAGATACTCCATCTCCGCGACTCTCTTGTGGATCTGCTCGACCATGGTAAGCTTGTCGGCAATCATCCCCATGCTGGGAATGAGATCCTCAGTCAGATCTGCTACAGTCCTTCGGGTTGTCTCATTGGATAGGATTGAGGGAGACAACTGATAGGCCCTTGTGGCCTGTGACCTACCGGTTTCCGCCATCTGCTCTAAGATCTTCCATACGGCGTGCTCGTTTTTGTTCAGATAGCTTCCTCCACAGGCGGCGCTGATTAACCCCTGCATCTCCGGGGTTAGACCATAGAACAAGGTCTGGACTAAGATCGCCTTCGAAATGCCGTGGCATGGGCATTTCTGCACTAAATCATTGAACCTATCCCAAGCTTCATGGAAAGGTTCACTGGGTCCTTGAGCGAAGCTGGCGATCTTCGTTCTCATCTGGTTAGTCCTACTGAGAGGGTAGAACTTTTTTAAGAATAGGTCCTTGAACTGCATCCAGGTAGTACATACCACCCCTAAGTTCTTCAGCCAATGAGCAGCCTTGTCTCCTAAGGCAAAAGGGGTGGCCTTCAGTCGGATATAATCTTGGCCAATATTGGGATGGCTAAGATTGTTGCACACCAGCTCGAAGTCATGGAGGAAAGTGTATGGTTCTTCATTGAGGTTTCCGTTGAACTTCGGAAGCAGACTAAGAAAGTGGGGCTTCAGCTCGAATGCCTGGGCGAGAACTGCGGGTGCTAACCAGTTCTGAATCTCGTTCTCCGCCGGGTTGTAGGTATCGACCATTGGTCGGTCGATTCCTCCAGCTACTATTATTTGTCCCATCCGCGTCGTGAGATCTGCATTCTTCTGTTCGGCTTCGGCGAGGCGAGCAAGAATCTGTCGTATTTGGTCCTCATCCGGTGGCATCCTTGGCGGCATCTTGTCCTCTAGTTCTGGGTTTGGAAAATAAGATCGGTGTTAGAGGGCAAATCAAGGAAGGGATTACCGAGGCAATGGTCTTCCTCGGTAATCTCGGAGGAGATGAAAGGGTTGGTTTGAGGGTAACCACCCTGAGCATGAGGGAACCAGGACTCAAGAGGGTCATGAGTCCTGGGTGGTCCAAGGTGCGCTTGGACTGATGAAGATGAATTACTTGGGGGACTCATAGAGAGATCGGTGAATAATGCTTCGAGATCTCCCCAGTCATTCACCTTGATGGGGCTAGAAGAAGATAGTGTTTCACTCCTACCTGAAGCAAGCAAAAATCAATCCAAGACCCTGGGTTCACACTCAACACCGTGAAGGACTCGAAATCGAGTCCAATTAATCATGTAGTTTTTAAGTGTGATTTTCAAGCAAAAATAGCAAGGATTACGCGGCCTATAGGGAAGTCGGCTCAGAGCCGGATGCGTCTTCCCTATTTAACCTGTCGCCTAAGATACCGCCGCTCCTTCCTTTCTTCGCTCCTATCCCAAGCCGATGGATTCAACGACCACACCCCTATCTACCTGCAAGCAGGCGGAGGCTGACAAGGCCGGAACTTCACCCCGGGGGGTTACTGGCAGCTTGTCGCAGAGTACCGCAATTTCGCCCCTATCTACCTGAGACAGGCGGAGGCTACTTGGTACTAGTCAAAGAATCTGAAATTATTCGGCTTGTGATATTTGCTAGGATCAGTTAGAACGTGATATGGAAGGCGGGGATTTGGGCTCTGCCTTAAGGTGTTCACACACACTCAAGTACCCTCACTCAGCCTGAAAACAAGGTCGGGGATTAATCTCCCGCAAACAATTTTCAAATTTTATTCCTTTTTTTTGTCAATACTGTTTAGCAGTCCCGATTTTAAGTTAGGTTTTCACTGATTAAGTCCACCACACAGCACGCCTATCAGACAGTCCCAATTTCCTTTTTAATTTAAATGTGAAAATCAGAGGGGGAAATCGAGAAAAGCCGATGCAAGTTGAAATCGATGATGTGTATGCTGAGTAGAGAATACTTACAGTGATCCCTTCGCTTTTTTTATGCAGGATGCAGAACAGAATTGAAAACTTTATCTACATGCAAATGCAGGCGATGAAAGCCGCTCCTAGACAGGCAGTTCTATTAACGTGAAGAACAGGTTAATTTGGCAAGGTACTGCGGTCTAAGTGCGTCTTTTAAGTGAGTTGTGTGGTCCTAGTGATTACGAGCACAAGCAATTCCTAGATTGGCTCGGGGAGCCGCTAGTGCAAGCTAATTTACATTCACTCACAGCACATGGGACACAGTTCCACTATACTTACACGTGCGAGATCCCAAACGGGAAACGCTGGAAATGATGCGAAAAATAAATAAATAAATAAAAGTACAATGCCTCTCTAATCACTCAATTAAAATGCTCGATTGTCGAAGCGTCCAAGACTCCTCGTGTTCCTCGCACAGAAAAAGAGTGAGGTCAGAGAGTGACTCTAAAAAAATGATGCAAAATAAAAGAGAGAATAATTACAAGAAAACCGGGGGTTAGACTACCCGGGGAAAGAAAATCAAACACTCAAAATATCACTAAAAATTAACCTAAGCCGTGCCTCCCCGGCAACGGCACCATTTTGATAACCGCCCCACACCCTATGTTAATTCGGTCAAATTAATGTCCAAATTAATTAAATTTCGTTTGTTGTAGCCGGATACGGGAGGCTAATCAAAAACCACTATTAATTAATGTCAAGTCAATTTCAAGCGGCAATTTTTTTTTACTTGGTGAAGTCCAAGGTCGATCTCAGGGAGGCATTTGTCTCCTTAGGTAGATTTTGAGCAAATATCCAAGTGTTAGATTTTCGAGGAATTATTTTTTGGTCTTTTTAATTTCTATGCAGACTCGTGCAAAATGCAGGCCAATTTAACGTTTAATTCAATTAAGATGACAAATGGAGTCCAAAAATTATGAAAATTGGCCAGATGCTTAATTATGATGAAAATGATCTACACTAATATTTTTGGAATTTTTAGACACTAAATGAATTTACTGTGAATTAAATATGCAGACAGGGTGATTTTCACTATTTAATTTTTAATAAATAACAAATCACAATTTCTTTAAGAAATAAAATTATCCTAGATAGCACTAATGATAAGGAATCCAGGAAAATTGACAGATCTTAATTTCACTGTGAAATGAATTAATTAAAATTAAAATAAGAAAATCACTCGACAATTTATTTAGGCCTCGATATGTGTGCAAATGACATGAAATTTTTATGGCATGTTGAGACTATTGTCCTTAAGCTACTGTAAATTTTTGAGGATTTTTGGAACCACAGAGAATTAACTACAAATTAAAAGGTGTCACTGGGCAAAATATTCCACAAATTATCCAATTAATTCAGTAAAAATTCCACTGTTTTAATTACAAAAATATGACACGTGGCTCAATAGACAGAGGACAATTTTCTCAACAAAATGCAATTTTTAGATTTGAAAAATGATGTAAAATGCGGCCTAGGGATGCGTGCAAACACAGGAGTGTAAATGCAATACAGGAAAATAAAAATACATAAAGCAAATATGCTGACAGGGACTAAAATGCAATTACCTATAATGCTGGGGACTCAAGTGCAATTTCTCCAACAGGCACGTGCCCTCACGTGGGCGCAGCTTCACAGGGACCTCTTTGTAATTATGAAAGTTCCCGGGGCTTCTGTGTAATTTACCCAAGGCGCACGTGCTTCTCACGTGGAGCACCTAGGCTCGGATGACGAAGGCGGCTCGGATCGAGGCTCGGGCTCCTTGGAGGTCTGGAGTGAGGTTCGGAGAAGCTTCGGGCTGTCCGAGCCTAGGGTCGGAGAAGAGGCTCGGACCCTTTCTGCGTGGCTCGATAAGGATCGTTGGATCAAGCTTGATCCAACGGCAATCTGGGCGTCGATGAAGATGGCGACGTGGCTCGCTGCGAGCCGTTGGATCACTGATCGATCCAACGGTTGAGTGATGATCTGGGCGCGGATACGTGGACGTCGTGGGACCGTTCGATCAAGATGATCGAACGGTGGCTGGACCTCCGTCCTCAATGGTCCTCCGCCTCCTGCGGAGGAGTTGGCGGGGCTCCGGCGAAGGGGTCGTCCCTCCGCCCATTCCTCCTAGCGTCGATGAAGCTCTCCGATCGCTCGGAGCTATCCCAGAAGGTGCTCGAAGGTGCGGCGAAGGTGATGGTGGCCTCAGGAGTGAGATGGGCGGTGGAGCACGACGGTGGCGAAGCTCAGGAAGAGCCCTGGTGAACTCCCGATCAGTGGACGAAATAGTACCTGCAAGTGTTAGATAAAGAGCCGAAGCTCGTGCGTGCACTCGTGGAGAAGTGAAGGAGATCGGAGAGGCCTAAGGGGTACTGAGGGCGTCTGGCGAAGGAGCTCCGGCCAAGTGGCGAAGCTGGAGCTTGCTGACAGATGAAAGGCATCGTCGGAGGATGTAAAGCGGACCGCGAAGATGGGAGCTTCGACACAAAGCTTGGCGGGATGGAACGGAGGCGAGGGAATGACCGGAGGCGGAGAATAAAAAGCTAGAAAATCGAAGAAGGAATGAAGAGAAGATCGGAGAAGAATGGAAGAGTCACCTGGGGTTTGGAACTCATTCTTGGGTTCCAGGTCGTCGCTCGAAGGGCCGGTGGTTCCCTGAGCTCGTGCAGCGTCGCGGAGGGCAGCTGCGACACGGCGGAGATGCCGTGGATCTCGCCGGAGAAGACGCCTGTCTTTGCTCGAAGAGACGGCCAACTGCTGTCACCAATCGAGAGCTCTGAGCTCGGGGGTTTCTCCTCTAATGGCGGATGGGGCTGAAGTTGGCCAGTGCTCGAGTATTTATAGGAAGAAGGTCTCGACAGGGCTGGTGATGGAGCGAAGTTCATGGAGGTCGTGGAGCGTCTATGGTGGAGGTGGTGGCAAGTGGGGTAGCTGGCGAGGATGAGTTGCGAGTGGGGAAGGTCGTGGGAGAGTTGGCGGACGGTGAAGGTGGCTGACGTGCGGCCGGAAATAGAAAGGGGGCGCCCCTCCCGCAAGGCAGAGAACGTGGGAGAGAGGGGCACCCGAGGTAGGAGACGAGGCCCTGGCCGTTGGATCTTGTGATCCAACGGCCCAGATCAAAGTGTGAAGGAACGTCTAGGATTAGATCAAGGCGGTGTGATGTGAGGCCGTGATGGCGCCACGTGGAGTGAGTTGGGCGAAGCGCGAGCGAACGGTTTGGATGATGGGTTGAGGCTAATCGAGCGGTTAGGATCCGAGAGCGGATTGAGCGGCTTGGATGAGAAGATCGCGGGCGTGATCAAACGGTGTACACGCCGCCACGTGGCGAGCTCTGGAAGAGGCGCGGACGGGCAGATCAGATGAGGCCCTGGAGATGGTCTGATGGTGTAGATTTGAGGCGCACGTGGAAGCAGATAAGCTGTTGGATCTAGAGGGTAATCCAACGGTTGTGGCTGCAAGTGGATGAGGCAAGTGCAGCGGGCCACGTGGCGCAACCAGAGGGCGCCACGTGGCCTGCTGTGAATGGCTGGAAGAAAATATATGTGTAGAGAGAAGAGGGGGACGAATTTGGAAAAACTCAAAACATGAAAGTTGTAGATCTCGATGAGATATACAAGTTTCATGTTGACCAAAGACGGATATGAGGTCAAATATGATACATAAATACAAAGATACAAATATACATATATGTAGTATACAAAGTGGCCCAAAAACCCAACTTTCTCATACGAGCTCCAAATTGGATGAAATTTGTCTCATTTTAAAGGTCTTTTAATGTGTAGTATTCTAAGAGTAAGTAGACCTATTTCGGAGTTTGTATGAGGGATTTATGTGCATTTTAGTGTACAGGGGTTCTAAGGCTTTATTGACTAATTTACAAGGGGATTTTTGGCCTTCTTCCCTATATTATTAACTAAAGAGTACATATTATAAAGAAGAGGTTATTTTAGTGAGTGGGTATTTTACAAGGGATTTTGGCTTCTTATTTGAATGCAAATGGACTGCTAAAATGAATGTATTATGTATGTATGCATGAATGCTATTTATGCATTATAAAGGGAAATATGCCTCTATTTACTCGGGAACAAGGCTCTATTTTTGACTTTTGAAGTGATGAATCACAGATTCATCAATCATACATATAAATTATGTTAAGCTTCCAAAGCGAGACGACCATCCCAATATATTTTGAGTGAGCTCGTGTCTTCTGGTTCAGTAATGAACATGTATGATCCCTTTGAGATATTGTGTTATTCATATGTCGTCGCTTGCACACTAGCTCGCATGTGTATAGACCTTGATTAGATCATCAACCTATCTATCTGCCAAATATACATACTTAGACATATAGTAACAAATCTATCTCCAGTCAGATGATGCATGCATATATCATGACAATATAAGAAATAGGTTTTGATTAATTCGATCTTGCTAAGTTAACTCGTTGACCTAACTTATCTAATACCTAGGAATCTCTATTCCTACGTAGAGGACCTGCATCAAGAGGTCGGTTAGATATCAACCTTTTGATAAGAATTGCCATCTTCTTCTAAGGTTGGAGATCCTTTCTTAATAATCATTTGATGATACATGATGAGATCTCAATCTAGCTCTTCAGATATCATTAAGCACCATCTTTTATGATTCAACATTTGAATCGACACATGTATAATCATTAAGATGGCCATGGTAAATAACTGTAATTGTACTAAGGGACCTATTATGCATGTAATTTATTATTTATTTCAGATCAAGGAATGATTTGTAATAACATTTATTGCATAATAGCTCATTGTAGGCTCGTATATCCAACATGGTGTCCACTCCATATTAGGAGGAGGTTGTGATGCAATCTTTAATTCACATCAAATTAAAACATGTTGCATACTTTTAACTAAATCAGAATAAAAATAATTCCAAATTATTTGTGACAAATGCAAGTAGACCGTTGATAATTACAAATCATATTCAACCATCCAAAAATAAATGTAAATCATATTTACAGTTAACTGTATAATGTGAATCCAATTCACGTTAATATTTAAATTGTGAATTCTATACTCAATTAATTCTCTCTCTATGATATTTTGGATCATATCTACATTATCAATAATCATTGTGTATAGTACTATCTATATTAATTTGATTTATAATGATTAATTCTAATTTAACTATCTAAGATGTATCTCTATGTATGTAAATGATGTGGATCACACCTGCATTATTTATTATAATTGAATCCAATTTAATCATCATTATTTCTCTTTATTTTCTAATAGAACGATTCTTGAACTCTTTCAAGAATAGTGTGTCTTGCCTGTGGATACTTGGAGATAAGGACGAGGAGGTTGTTCGGACTCACTCTAAATGTACTGAATTTGATGGGTGGGAGGAATGCGTAAAGATCTCCGTACAGGCTGGGAGAAGAAGGATGCAACTGCTGGTACTGAAGTTGTAGTTCGGTCACCTTCTTTGTCAGATCACTCAACCGTTGAGGGAGTGATGAGAGTTTCTCCAACTCTCGCAACGGTTGTAAATTCTGAACTTGCTTATGAATCACACCGATAAGTGGTAGCTTTTCACTAATGAATCCCATGTCAGATCGGGAATCAAACTCTGAAACATGTGCCACCTTATGATGCTCTCTCTGGTGTGGTAGTTGTGGGCCCTTCTGGAATACCCGAGTAGAGTCAACTACATATATATTCTATACCATCCCCTCAAAGATGGGCCATCCCTATTCAGATAATTGCCACCACATGTGGTGCTCACTAGACCCTGAACATCCCTTGGAGTCCTCCAAAATAATTCTGAACAAGCACCTTTAAAGGTATCTCATTATGAGGGCATCTCTCAATCAAATCCTTGAATCTATCCCATGCCCCATGGAATGATTAATGTGGAAGCTGTGTGAAATTGGAGATCTGACTCCTCATCATATTGGTCCGTCCTAGAGGAAAGTATTTACGGAGGAAAGTGGACTTCAGATTGTCCCATGTATAAATCTCCCTCCCTAAGTGACTCAACCAGTAAAGCACCTTATCTGCTAAGGTGAACTGGATGGCCTTGAGGCGTATAACCTCCTATATAACTCATGGATAACTTGTTGTACCACATATCATCTCGAATTGTTGTATAAAGTTAAACGACTCCTCAGAAATGTTCCCAAAGAACATGTGAAGTAGTGAAATAAAGGACGGTCTCAGCTCATATGACCCTTGATTTGATGGTAACTGAATCCAATGGTGCAGAATCCTAGCTCTTGGGTCACACTCATCTCTCAATGTCGCGGGAACCATGATAGGTGGTGGTGGGTTCCCAGCTCATGCTCTCAACACGGTGATCTTAACTCTAAGCTCATCCTGGACTCTACACTGATCTATGATTTGTATACTTATATGTTGAAGTGTGTCTAGAATCCCCACATTAATATCCGAAGCTCGACCAGGTATCACGTATGTACTCTCTCGTCATCATGTGGTTTATCCTCATCAATTCTGTCCTCAACTAGTGCCTTCCCTCTAGCCATGATCCTCGAATCCTCTGGAAAGGAAAAGGTCTCATAAGAACTCAGTGAAAAATAAGCATGAAAAATAGGCAAAAAGCCGAGGCATGGGTTTTCCTCAATTGAAGGGCTGGGAGACGAGAGAGTCTGGGTCTGACTCACCTCATGACTAAGTGGGACTGACTCGGGAAGAGGGGCATCCTGAGTCTGTCAAGACATATGGTAGATGGTGGAAGATCGAATGCTCACGGAGTCTGAGCGCAAAATCCGTCTAGTCGTCATCCTCGATGTCAAAATGTGTACAGGAGAGAATACGATAATCAAGTCAAGAGAACGAGTATGAAAGCATATAAGACGCGAAATAAGACACACCCTACAAACAAACACAATGCAGATTCACCAACTTCACGTGATGAAGACCGTAAGAGTTCGGTCTTTTATCTTTTCAAACTTATTTGTGGTGATCAATCAATTGTATTAGCAGACTCACAGGTGGTGCCGCCCTGTTGCCCAGCATACGTCCTTACAATCCTCCAAACAGTGATACCATCTGCTCGAGCTATCGGGTTATATCAAGCCCAAAGGGAACTGTGAGGCAGGGCACACCAAAACGACTTTCTATGGTCGGAGGCAAGTGCTTACGGTTGCAACCATGCATCGAAAAGAGATGCACAAGTACTTAAGTCACAAGTCTTGAGTGTAAATACAATGAAGGGTTAGCACTCCCAATACAAGTTATGTCCACGTATTTTTTTATTTTTGTCAAGTTTTTAAAAGAGAAAAAATATTTTTTATGTTGATGGTTTTCACTTTTTTATATATATTTTCGACAATATCTAACGGGATGTCGATTTTCTTTAATTTTCAAAAATGTGCCTCACAGAGGGGGAACACCGAATGCTACAGAAAACGATGATGAATGCTAAGATAGAAGGCATACCTTTCTCCAGCACTCTGCATGCAAGTGATCCGTGCAGAAGTGTAAAACCTAGTTTAATGCATGAAAAGTCGAGAAAAACTGAATCCTAATTCATCAGCTTTAGCATAATAACATATCAATTTTCAAAAATCAGTTATTTATGCTTCAGTGTGGATCAAGGATATAGGTTTTACTTTACTCATCTAATCAAATAGGCACGTGACCCTAGGCTCCACGAAAATGCGTGAAACAAAGAAAAATCGATGAAAATTGAGAATCGCAGTAAGGTCTGCTAAGTACACCAGCACATGGTGAAACAGATCTCAAGAAAAAGTCAAAATCCGTATACAATCAGGATGTCCTAAGTGGACCCCTTTCTACAAAAAGAAAAATGGGCAAGCGCCCATTCCTTTCTAAAAAATAGAAAAATGGGCAAGTCCCCTCTCTTAGAAGAAAATAGAAAATATAATGTCTGAAAAAATGAAGCACACAATCTATCTGGATAACCAGCTCTGCTCCTCTACAACCGGCTCGTAGGAGACTGAGTCATTCTCTGCACTCTCAGCTAAGTCGATTTAAGAAGTCAGTTAATCTTGTAGGCCCTACAAAATGGGTTAGCTCAACACATAAAGGGAAAAGGTCAAAAAAACTCAAATACAAGGAAAAAAGACTCAAAAACCAAGAAGAAAACTCAATAGTACAAAGTCGTAAAAATGAGAAAACAAAATTGAGAAAATCAAGAAAAATAAAAGAAAGAAAAATGACTCAAAAACCATGAAGGAAAAAAAGAAAATAAAGAGAAAAAAATCAGGAGAAAAAGAAAACACACAAAAATCGAGAAAAACCAATGAACATCGAAAAAACATGAATAGGAAGATAAAGAAGGAAGAAAAAATATCACAAAAAAATACGACTCAAAAATCTCAAATGTGGTTACGCCTCCCCGGTATCTACGCCATCTTGATAACAAGGGTTTTGCTCGCGGTTAAAAATAAAAGATAGATGTCAGTTGTAGAAAACCACTCCAAGCAAAACCATAATTGATCAAACAAAATTTAATACCAATTAAGAAAGTTGGTGTTCCACTATTTATTTATCTAGGTAAGTGTGCTTGGGTCGAACAAAAGGAGGCAGAAAATCACGCTCCTGATTTTTAAGGGCAGAAAATATTTTTTGTGATATTTTTATCTTTCTTTTCTTCTTTTGTGATAAAACTCTTTTTGAATTTTTTTTTGTTTTTATTCTTTTTATTTGATTTTTAGTTTTTCTAATTTTTTAAATTTTCAAAAGGAATATTTTTTGAAACAAAGGTGGTCTACAATATAGTAGTGTATGTTAGAATTATATATAATGACACAATATAGTAGAACCACAAGAGTGACTCAAGCAACGTGCTCGAAAAACAACTCAAAAAGAAAACAAAATGTAACTATAAGTCGAAGAATAAAACCTCGAGAAATGTGATTAAAATACTCGAAATACAACTAGAAAAATAAAATGGTAGAAAAATACTAATAGAATAATGTCTACGATTATCCAAAATAGTCCGAGTCTATGTAAAAATGTATAACAAAATACAAGTATAAAAATGGACTTTCTTGTAATTAAGTCCCTGGTCAGGGACCTTAAGAAAAATTTTGGATTGTTATACTTAGGTCCCTATTCGGGGACCTAAATGCAATATAGAAACTTCCAGAGGCGCTTTTGAATTTTGGAGCTCTTCAGGGCTTCTTATCAATTTTCACACCCCTTCGATGATGTACGATTGTGATTAGAAGAGGGTGATGTGATTCTAGTCATTCACTGGCTACACGTGGCAACCACTAGTGGCTTGTGTTCTTGGGGGTTGTTCTTCCCCAAATAAGAGAGTGGTGACGGCTATTCTTGATTCTCCTCGATCTCCGATGGCTGTGGCGACAACGACACTCCTGTAGGGCCAGAAGGGGATTGCCTACTCCCTTCGAGCTCCCTTGATCGGAGAAGGCAACGAAGCTATGAAGCTTGGTGGTCCTTCCAGGGTTGGGCTGAACGAACCAGCTGCTCTTGGTTGGTCGATGAAGAAAAACTCCAACCGATGAGTCCAATTGATGAAGATGGAATGCTCCAGACAGTGGATTGGCCTGCAAGTGAAGATGATGCTCCATTCTAATAGAATCAGCCGAAATTATGAGGTAATTTGCAGATCAAATAATAGGTTGGCATATAAGATTGAATTGAGGGTGATTCGATATGGAATTGAATGAGAATGTCGACTATGGTTTGAGATGGTGATTAATAGGATCTAGTCATGCAATTAATGGTGCTAATTGGTGAATGAATACCGAGAAAATCAAATGGAAATGGAGGATGAACTCAGGGGTTGAGAGTATATAACTCTTAGTCGTAGCTCGAAATTGGTGTTCGCTGGAGCTCAACGTGGCAGAGCAGCCATGATGCAAGGCTTATAAAGTCATGGAACTTCCTCTCTGATTACCCTCCTTCCACGCAAAGACCTCAAAAGTAATTGTAACCTCCTTGGTTGGCCAGAATCAAGAGAAGAAATTGGGTTGACGGTCAGGTTGTTCTGGAGAAATGAGGAGTTGGTTTTGAATGGTGGATCTTTCGGGAATTATATAGAAACGATGGAAAGATGTCAGGGAGGGATCCAAGGGTTGGTGTGTATTAGGTTTGTAAGAACTTTAGAATTGATGGATTAGATCAGGCTTCGGTAGTAAGGGAATGCGTGGAAAAATACGTGAAGTGAAGGCATTGGAACAAACTTCAACAAACTATTCTTGAAGAAGATGACCCAAGTGCTAACGCATGTCAGCAACTAGTTGGTCAGAAGGGATAAATATTGTATTAAATATATATTAATCAGTAAATATGCTTATTTTAAATAGATATGAAAATAAAAAATATGTATAATTAAATTAACTAATTTATTGTATACTTTATTTTTAGAAATAATAAATATCTAATGAAATATAAATATAATATTTAAAAATATGTATATAGTATACTTAATAAATAGGTTTTTTATTTTTAATTTATTAAATTAATAAATAACATATTAATTTTATATTTTATTAATTATAAGGATAATAAATAAGAGATGTGTGGATTTTTATGGATTCTAATAATTTAATTTAGATATATAAGTAAATACATGTATATGGTATACAGTTCAAATTCATCTATAATAAGGGTGTTTTATTTATTTAAAATATTCAATAATATCTAAAAATTTATACACAATCTACAACATCAAAATATAATTAGAAATTATAAAATCACTAAAATATAAATAGATATTCTGAATAAAATAAATAGCCATGAAATCTAGTTGTCATTAGGTCCCAAAATCGACTTTTTGCACACATACTCCGATTTTAATGAAATCACATTCATTAATTGGAGAATATTATTTTATGAACTTTAAAGGTAAGTAGATTGAAATTAGAGTACATGTGAAGAAATTATGATGTTCAGTTGAGAAATTGATAATTTAAAAGTTGGATTTCTTGGCATATATACGTGTTCGAAATTTTTTAGGATTTTTATATTTTTATATACATTTAAAAAATAAATTGGAGAAGAGTTTGGTAAAAATATATATACAAATGAATTAATTAAAATCATTGAATTTTGAGTAATTATTGGATAAATAATGAATAATGTGTAAAATGAATAATTAATTCTTTTATAGTTTTCTTATTTATCTTTCTCTACGGGCCAATCCATGCTGACTTGATCACGGGGGTTAGGTTATATAATATATCTTTCATCTGTATTTATATTTATTTAGTCATACTGCACATATATATACATATTTACAGTCCGCCTCTCTTTTTATTTTCTTTCTTTTCATTTCTTTTATTTATTTGCATGTTTTTGATGCATAAAAATGCATTTTTATCCATGAGTGATGTTTTGATAAGATATGTGAATTAAGGGATATTTGCATGCATTTGTTAAGGGTTTTAAGATAAAATACAACAGAAAAGTTAGTGAATCATGGATTCATCAATATACCATGTACATTAACTTGGATAATGATATCTAATCTCATATCCATATCCGGAAGACCTCTCAGAGATGTCTAATCATGCCAGATAATATATACAATACTCTCATTGCAACTGAATCACATTCAGATCAATGTCCAACATTTAGACCAAGACCGGATAACAAGTATACTAAGTGGAGCCACTAAAATATAAACATGTTTCATCACTCCCTCGGAATGGAAGTGTCATAGTATATAATCGATTAAGATCACATCTCCTCCAAGTATTCCCAATACCGTACATCCTGCATATTGGGAGAGCTTGACTAAACCAGAATTTTTGGTCTTATTTTAACTGTCTTCCTCAAGGTTTTATCATCCAATTGTTCAACGCTGTATTTTTATTATGCCCTTCTAAATGTAATGTTGGCTCTCACAATTATGTCCCCGTCTACTAAAACTGCTATAAATGTTTCAAAAAGTAGGCATACGACATACAAAAAGCTCGCATCCTTATTTATCTCTAAAGATGGGGTGTCCTAACCAATCAAAAACTATTCTATGTCCAAAGGCAAACTCATGGAATACCTCTTTATCAAAGATAAATAGACATTGTATAACTTCATTACATTGGGAAAAAAAGAACTAAACTATATACTATAGTACCTTAAGTACCTAGTATCCAGCCGACCTCTTGATGCAAGTCCTCTGCACAGTACTAGAGATTCAAAGGATTTGGATGACTTAAGCAAAAGAGTTGACTTAGTGAGATTGAGATAGCTAATACAATAAAGCAAAACAACTATCCATGGAAGTTGGTTGGTCCCAATATCTCATGACTGAGATTATGTCTTCCAGTTTAGTAGTTAACATTTATGATCCCTTCGAGAGATCATATTATTCATATGCCCTTGCATGTACACCAGCTCACCAGTATATAGACATTGATTAGATCATAAACATAATGTCCAATTTAATGTACATATTTAGACATTCAAGAGAGATAGAATTAACCTCTCTTTTTATAACAATTTAGATTGTGGAGATGCACTCCTAATACACTTCTAATAATGATCAATGATTGAGATCAAAATATTATACTTGTGCTCCAAGTATAATAGAATCTAGAATTAATAAATCAATTAGTAATTCATGCTTCAAAATTTAATCTCAAAATAAATCTTTTTTCTCACGAATAAACAGCAGAAGAGAGAGCCTCCTTCCAAACAAGGGGAAAGAAAATAGCCACCTTTCTCATTTATAGTGCATACCCACCAAAGTCACTCTATAATATCCTTTAATGTAATATTATTACATTAAATATTTATTATATGAGTATTTTATCAATAAAATATCACCAACAATTTACACATTATTTGTAACAATTGGAGAAAGACCATTGATATTTATGAATCGCATTCATCCATCCAAAATGTACACATTTACATTAATTTACTCAATATGAATCCAATTCATATTATTATTTTGTTGTGAACACTATTCACGATTAATTCTATCTATGATATTGTGGATCGCATCTACATTATTAATAATTATTGTGGATAGTATTATACACATTAATCTCATCTATAATAATTAAATCTAGTTTAGTTAGCTAACATATCTTTCTACACGTCTAAATAATATGAATCATCCACCTTACTAATGATAATTAAATACAAATTAATTGTCATTATTTCTCTTTATTTCCACTGCTCATATATTTTATCCAGTCGAACAATTCTCGAACTCTTTCAAGAATGGTGTGCCTTCTCCGCGGATACTTGGAGATAAGGATGAGATGATTGTATAAGCCATGTATAATGACTTAGAGTATGAGATCTAATTTCATTTACAGATCTATAGGACCTCTTAGAGATGTCTCGTCATATCATACATGATACCCAATCTTCTCATTGTATCTGAATCCAATTCATATCATTGTCCAACATTGTGATCAAACCTGAAGTTGTGATCCCATTTTGGATTGTCTCCTACATGGTTTTATTGATAAGTTTCTCATTCGATCATTGGGAGTGAATATCAATCATATGCTTTCCAAAATCATATATCATACCTTCAAATCATATCGTGTTTCCAAAATAATACAACCAACATTGGAATTTGGTTTATACCATTATCTCATGAGTGAGCCCATGTCTTCTGGTTTAGTAGTGAACATGTGTGATCTCTTCAAGAGATCGTATTACTCATATGCCCTTGTATGCACACCAGCTCATCGGTGTATATACCTTAATTAGGCCATCATCTAATGTATGCCTATGCACATACTTATACATACAGTAGCATATATGTCTCGGGTTAGAAAATGTGTGCATTTATCGTAATAACATATGATACATGTCTTGGTTATCTCGATCTCGCTATGTCAACTATTTGGCCTAACTCATGCAACACCTCTGAATCTTTATTCCTATGCAGAGGACCAAGACCTGCATCAAGAGGTCAGTCAGATGTTAGCCTTTGAAGTAAGGATTGTCGTCCCCTTGCCATACTAGAGATTCCTTCTTGTAAATATGATTTGAGATTTGTAAAAAAATGACGTGAGTTTGTAAAAAACAATCCGAGATTGTAAAAAAATAGCATGAGATTATTAGAAATTGATAAAATTGATAAATGTAAAAAACAAACTGATATTGTAAAAATGATTTGAGATGTTAAGGAACGAACTCATATCGTAAAAACATACCTGCAATTGTAAAAAATGAGATTGTTAGAAATTTATAAAACAAATAGTAAATGTATAAAATATAGCATTGTAAAAAAGATTTGGCATTCGTAAAAAAAATTTGATATTGTAAAAAAAGACACGAGAATGTAAAAAATGATCTCAGATTGTAAAAACTGATCGTACCCTCCTCCGCCTGCATCCCTCCTCCACCGGTACCCACCTCTACCTTTCTCCTTCATGATCCACATCCTCTACATGCACCTTCCTTTACCCTTCTCTTCCATGTGCATTCATCGCCTCCACGCGATGTCACCTCCATCGTTTGCAAGAAAAGAAGCTTCAAGAACCAATCTTCTTTACCTATGATCTGAAGATCGAAATAACACCCACCGTCACGGGAAGAAGCCGTTATACATCTACAGAGCAACACACCATCACCGGCCACCACAGAGCATCACCTTGCATGCATAGCCTAACATTCTCCCTCCGCCATCTTTGCACGCCATCACCAGTGTGCAGCGACCTCCTACCCGCACGCCACCATCGAGAGAGAGAGAGAGAGGATATTGTTGTGGAGATTATTGTGGAGATATTTGTTACATTCTAAACATATATTATGTCACACACACACATATGGGGCCTTCTAAAGAGGCGACACCTTTCTTTGATTATAGAAAGGCGCCAATTTGGGTCGTTGGATGATGAATGTACACACCAGATTGAAACCACCATGTTGAACGAATTCATTTTCGAGCCAACCATACTTCATAAAAGGGTAATTCCCTAATTAATATTTTATTATTGAAATCCAAAAGACAATACTTGCAAAAGATAAAAATATTTTATTATCAAATTACAAATATTGATTGTTGTTTTACAAAACCCTTCAGCCAATTACAAAAATATATGCAATTCTGAGCATTGTATTTTTTATGTATCTATGTTTTTTAATATATAAGGTTCTTAAGTAATGGGCTAATTGATTGATGTGCATGTGGGAAACATTCCTAGAATGAATGGATTTTTGTTACAACTAAAGTCCTAATAAATCAAATGGCATAATTGTGAACAAACTAAATATGGTGGATATCATATGCCTATTATTTTTAAGATTTATTAAATGTATTGTGTATTTGTTTAATTCTCAAATTAAAAAAATACATGAATTGGTACATGTTATATTTCAAATATGATATGTCTAATTTTAGTATTTTTCGTAATACCCTATTTTATTATATTTAATTTCGTTTTTTGCTAACATTATGTAGAGAAATATTTGTAAATTGTGAAGTTTTTTTGTAAAATCATGGTCTATTTTGTAAGCTGCATGCGAAGTTTATAAAATCAAATGACAATATCTGGTTTCGTTTTCTGTCAATATTCTGTAGGAGCAATGTCTGCAAACTGTGATATTTTTCTGTAAATTTTGTGATCTCTTTGTAAGTTGCATGTGATTTTTGTAAAATGAAATGTGTGTTAGCAATGTATAAATTATTTTTATATTTCCAGCCAACATGTTTAATAATATCATGCATCCATCAATATTTGATATCCTTTTGTAAAGTTTTTGTGGCTTTTGTATAATCTACACTCTCATTGAAAAATTTATGCGTTGCTCTGCAAAATAAAATGTTAATTAGTAATTAATCATATATTCTTCAGAAAAGGATAACATGTAAAAAAAATTTAGAATCATGGAATCTTAAAAATATCATGAATTGAAATCTTAGCAGAAACATGAAATTTGGGATTGAATCCTTTAACAAACACATTCATCGTCGTTTGAGACATGTGAGGGTAAGAAAAAAGCCTTAATATTCGTAACCAATGATACTTACCTCTAAAATATCACAATTTTTTGAGAGATGTTGCATGTGGCATGCACGGATCTGACAAAAAAAATGAGATCCATCGATCTCGATGAAGAATGAATGGAAAATGGAATTATCACAGATCTCTTTCATGGAGGATACTAATTTTAGCAATAAATGATGTCAATGAATAAGTAGCATGTAAAACGAGATAAAAAGGGAATACAAAAAATATTTCTTAAAAGAAGAATATTATAGGCCTTTTGAAGGGTGGTATTTGGGTGGATCAATGGTTTTACTGTGGACAGTAGATCAAGATCAAACAATTAATATAAAGTGTCTCACATAAAGCATGGTAAGTGATGAATCCACGATTCATCATCTCAATATCTTGATCTTAGCAAAATCCCCAAGTAAAATCACAAATAAATGTACATAAAATCAATAAATTAATAAAATGACTCTTGTAAATAAAACACACTAATTATTGTATATTAGATTGTACAAAATAAATTAACAATAAAAAGCCACAAAATTAAAGGAGTTTTTCACCTGTAAATAGCCCAAAACTTCATGTATTTTTAATAAATCAATTTCAACTCCTTTTTGGCTAATTCTTTCTCTAACTTGTTCATAAAATTGATATAAAAATACAAAAATACAAAATGAATTTTACCTCAAATAAATGCTCCTAGATCCCAAAGGCAAAAAACCATAAAGTACAACTTCCAAGCTAAATTCCCGCTCCGTATGAACTACGAATTCACCAAACTCACTTTTAAAGTTCAAGTTCGAAAGTTATCTATCCAATGGAAGTAGTTTCATTAAAATCAGAGCTAGTTTGCAAAAGTTGGATTTTGGGACCTAGATGTACATTGTACATTATGTATATATTCATTCTTTCTTCATCTTTTATTTTTTTCTTTCTCAATTACTTAAAAATCCAAAAAATCATTGTTGTGTTGTATTTTAATTATAGTATTTTATTGTATTTTTCCATTGTAAATATCTCTTATTAAAAGATAAAAAATATAAATTAGAAAAGTAAAAAAATGTACATGGTGTTTGTCTTCTTTGGTAAATTCTCCACTATTTCTATTCTCTTTTTATTTTATTGTATTTAAAGTAGCCTACTTTATTTATTTATTTATTTATTCCCATTCTCTACAATAACTTCCATTTTCCTCCATTAACCACCAAGTCTTCATCCAACCCCCATTCCACTCCACCATCTCTCTAACCTCCCATTCAACTCCACCATCTCTCTAACTCCCATTCTTCTTCTCGTTTTATTCTTCCATTCATCTCCATTTTTTGCATCCGGCATTCTAATAGAAAAAGGAGAGAGCTTGGAACGTGGTGTCGGTGACAGCACCTTATCATCTTCCTTAAGCGACGACCTCCTTCAGGCAAGATCCGCAACGACCACCATTGCCGCGTCACGAGTTCCCCATCGAGCTCGCATAGCCTCTCCGATTTTATTTTGCCAATTGGATAGAGGCGACGATAGGAGTTCAGCGTAGCTGCTTCGCAAATCCGATGAAGATTTTGGTAAGTATTCCCACTCAGTTTTCTTGTTATTTTATTTATCTAATAGTCTGTTTCATCGTTGTCTCATCACCATACCATTTTCGTATTTTTTATCACAACACCACTTCATCTTCACCATATTATCACCTGACCACACTATTTTATATTTATATTTTTTCCTTCTGTCTAAAAAGTTAAAATCTAAAAAATCAATCAAGTCACAATAAAAAAATAAAAAAATAAAACAAAAACAAAAAAATCAGCAGGAACCGTCGGCTCCCCTTTCTCCAGCACCACCGGCGGTTGTGTCCACCACGCCACCAGCCGTTGGCCGCTGTCGTTGCCTCTCCTGTGCATGGCGTGTGTGCCCGCCAGCGGCGCTCCTGCGCCCGCGCCGCCTGCGCTTTGCCTCCCACGCCATCAGCTCACTGCCAACTCCAGGTCATCCGTCACCAATGCGCGGCCCTCTCCACTGTAGCAACGCGCAGCCCTCGTCGTCCCGCGCTACTTGCGCGGCTACCCTCTGTCGCCCCACGTCGCTTGGGCTTCTCCCCTCGTTGCGTGATGCCGTTCTCTCCACCGTGTGTGGCGCCGGCGCCGCCCTCTCCTCCCTTTTGGGTTCCGCCCTAGCTGCTCATGCAAGGAAGACGGTCAAAATTTTCATTTTTTTATTTTGTAAAAATTGCACTTTTTTGTGTTGAGAAACTAATTGTCTACCATATGACTTTTTCCTTGTATTTTTGTGGTCTTTCGGTAATTAATTAAAAATGTTTAACTGAAATATTGCATATTTTACCCATTTTGAGCACTTAAATTCACATCTCACTCACTGGTGCTCCAAAAATTCCATAAAAATTAGACATGATGCCATGAAATGTGATTGATTTGCTATCCAAATTTCTTCCAAAGTCGTGTTGTCTTGCGCCTGAAATAAATTGTAGAGTGATTTTAATATTTGATTTTTAATTAAATCCACGTACACCATTTTTGCAAAATTTTAAGTCTCCTGGATTTCATATGAAAATACCTTTTTGGGATAATTCACTCTCTGGCTAATTTGATATTATGGATTAATTAAGAATTAATTACTCACTATCACTCTGTTTTCACTAAAAAATCCATAAAAATTTATATTTTATCAAAAAATTCCAAAAAATGTTGTAGTCTCATTTCATCATGTCTGACAAGTCACTAGATACGATGGTTTAATTCGGGTACTTTGTAGTACATGTACTTAGCGAATCAGTCAGAACCGAGAGAAGATCTCCATGAAGAGTGTCTCGGCTTAATTTATATCCCAGGCAAGTCTGGGGTCGAACACAAGGAGGCAAAGGAACAATTTTGGGGTTAATTCGAAGATTAAGATTTAGATTTCCTATGTGGTTATTTTTTATATTTTTTAGGGGAATAGATGCCAAAATGCACAATGTGGATGAATTAAGTTACTAAGAAATCACACAACTTATCCAAATTAATTTTTATGTCAAATCAGTTCAATTTAGCCTAATTATATTTTTTCAGTAAACTTAATCCAATGATGAATGCAACATATATTTTTTTAGAATTTTAGGGGTTAAAATGCAACAAGTAAAAATACACACTTTTTATGGGTATTTTCGTAATTTTTAACACAAAGAGAATGCAAAAATTATAAAAAAAATTACTGGAATAAAAACATGATGAAATGAGACTACAATATTTTTTGGATTTTTTGATAAAATATAAATTTTTTATGGATTTTTTAGTGAAAACAGAGTGACAGTGAGTAATTAATTCCTAATTAATCCACAATATCAAATTAGCCAAAGAGCGAATTATCCCAAAAAGGTATTTTCATATGAAATTCAAGAGACTTGAAATTTCACAAAAATGATGTACGTGGATTTAATTAAAAATCAAATACTAAAATCACTGTATAATTTATTTCAGGCGCAAGACAACTCGACTTTGGATGAAATTTGGTCAGCAAATCAATCACATTTTATGGCATCGGTCTAATTTTTGGAGAACTTTTGGAGCAACAGTGAGTAAGATATGAATTTAAGTGCTCAAAATGGATAAAATATGCAATATTTCAGTTAAACATTTTTAATTAATTACCCAAAGACCATAAAAATACAAGGAAATAGTCATATGGTAGACAATTAGTTGCTCAACACAATGACATTTTTCGTTGAATAGAATGACGCGAGGTTGAAAAGTAGGTTTTGGGCACTATCCTAGGGATGCATCCTCACCTCTCAACAATCACAATTAGCCAAGCATACAATGTGGGTTTTGCTCTCCCAAAACAAGTGTTAGTTTTAGTCCTTTTTTTTGGTCAATTCTGATTAGCAGTCCCGATTTTATGTTTGATTATCACATGATTAGTCCACTAAACAAAGTACGCCTAACGATCAGTCCTGATTTCCTTTTATCCTAAGTTTCAAAAACCAATGGGGAGGGAGTCGAGAAAACCGATGCAAATAGTGGAATCAATGATACATGCCCAGTTCAGGAGGCTTACAATGATCCTCGCGCTCTACATGCAGGATGCAAGGCAAAATTGAAATTTTATACTATATGATGTAAACGAGAAAACCGTTCCTAGACAGGCAGTTCTATTAGCGAGCGATGAACAAGTTAAATTTGACTAATAGCCCTGCAGTCTAAGTACGTCTCGTTAAATGTGATGTGTGGTCTTAAAAAAATTACGAGCACAAGTAATAAAGATATTCTAATAAAAATATGCTCTAAGAGCTGCGAGTGCAAGTCCTATTTTACGTCAATCAACTACACGACAACGAGAGGGTCTAAAGTCCAGTTCAGATACAAGTGCGAGCTCTCAAACAAGAGCTGCTGTAAAGAAGGAATTACCTAAATTATTACAACTCAATATTGACAAAAAATTGCTCTCAAAATAAATTCAATTCCTGCTCTTCAGCAGTCGGCGCGCTTCATGTCCATCGACCTCTGATGTACTCCAAGTCCATCAGGCCCTAGCAAGGAAAATAAAATTTATGTTAAAGAATTCAACAATAAAATATATACAAAAATGAGAAGGAAAAAAATAATTGCCAAAGAAATGGAATAAATACAAGGTGGCTCGGGAGTCAGACTACCCGAGTAAATGAAAATCTAAATTTAATTTTTTAAATTAATCCCTAAGCCGTTTGCCTCCCCAGCAACGTTGCCATCTGACGATTCGCTAGATACGATGGTTTAATTCGGATACTTTATAGTATGTGTACTTAGTGAATCAGTCAGAACCGAGAGAAGATCTTCGTGAAGAGTGTCTCGGCTTAATTTATATCCCGGGCAAGTCTGAGGTTGAACACAGGGAGGCAAAGGAACAACTTTGGGATTAATTCGAAGATTAAGATTTATATTTCCAATGCGGTTATTTTTTATATTTTTTATGCGAATAGATGCCAAAATGCACAATGCGGATGAATTAAGTTACTAAGAAATTACACAACTTAGCCAAATTAATTTTTATGTCAAATCAGTTCAATTTAACCTAATTATATTTTTTTCCAGTAAACTTAATCTAATGATGAATACAACATATTTTTTTAGAATTTTAAGGGTTAAAATGCAACAAGTAAAAATACACACTTTTTATGGGTATTTTAAAAAAAATTCACACAAAGAGAATGCAAAAATTATAAAAAAAAATACTGGAATAAAAACATGATGAAATGAGACTACAGTATTTTTTTGGAATTTTTTGATAAAATATAAATTTTTATGAATTTTTTAGTGAAAACAGAGTGACAGTGAGTGATTAATTCCTAATTAATCCACAATATCAAATTAGTTAGAGAGTGAATTATCCCAAAAAGGTATTTTTCATATGAAATCTAGGAGACTTGAAATTTCGCAAAAATGATGTACGTGAATTTAATTAAAAATCAAATACTAAAATCACTCTACAATTTATTTCAGGCGCAAGACAACTCGACTTTGGATGAAATTTGGACAGCAAATCAATCACATTTCATGGCATCACTTTTAAACCTTGCGTAATTGGACTTATATCTTGATTTATCACCTAATTAAAACTGAAAAGATAAACGATCGAACTTTTGCGACCATCACTGTGTTGAGTAGGTGAACTCAGGGTTTGCTCTTGTGTTTGTTTTGTGTGTTATTCGGTGCACTTGCACGCTTTCTTCCTCGATCCGCTTCATTCTCCCATTTCCCTTCCAAGATGTCAGAATACTGGTCACCATATCCATGTCACTCTTCCTCGACCTTATTCCGATCATCTCCACCTTCTTATTCTTCTTCATACCTACACCCCGATCGCGAAGTCAGAACTCCAACTGACTTCTGCACTTCTTCGTCCATCTCACCTACCCTACATTCTTACACCCATGACCCACAACCACCATGTATTGACTCACCAAATTATTGTCTTCTTGCTGGAATGAACGAACCAATCAAAGAGCAAGCCACTGCTGAGATGAATGATTGGCAAAATCAGTTGACCCTGCATACCTCATCGTCACCTCGAGTTGGGACCGGGCAACCATTGACCTATACACATCCCGACTTATCCTTAGGGTACAACAAGGTTGACCAAACAAACCGAATGGAGAGGCCTACACCATACGATCTTCCTGACTTGATTGACTTGAGTGATCAAGCCCACATTGACCAGCCTCCATATCACCCATTCGGAGAGCCAACATATACAGGGGATTGGATTCATGCGACCAATTTACAGACCCCCTGTCTACTGACTCCACCTGATGAGGCTCCGACCAATATCTGCCATACAGATGGGCCATACTCAAACCAGTATTACACGCCTAAGTCAAGGTGTGTTGAGTATAAGAGCCCGAGTTCTCAGCGGTATCCTCCAACTGAGCAGACTTCTCTCATGATGTGTCATGAGAACTTATTGGAGGATGACATCTCTAGACCGATCAAGAGTTCAGGTAGGAATGTGGATCATGGATTTTGCATATTGAATTTTAAAAACCTGGAAGGCACCGGATTGACCACACGTCATAATGTACAGCTGGAGTCCCTTCTACCTCCCTCTTCTACTAACCACTTTTCCTCCAAACTTGAGCTTGTAAATTCTCCTATTCCTCATTCACCTATCAAAAAGATCAAAAAATAGAAAAAAATCAGAAAATACCATAAAAATTGAAAAAGGAAAAGATCTACAAAAATAGGATCCTGCACTTAAGGAAGCATTGGATAGAAAGTTGATTTTTGAGCTTCCCTTAATAATGGCCATTGAACACTTTCCCGACCTTAAAAGATTTGTGAGAAGTAAATTGATGCCTAAAAGGTCGGGCAATAAGAGAACAAGGACTGAGAGACATATAGCATCTATGTCCACATCTTTGATGATAGGGAGAAAAACCAAGAGCCGCAGAGTAAAACGGTTGCCTAGGTTTGATTGTGAAATCAAAGATACCACATTATCCCATGCAAAAATCGATGATGACTCACCGATTAATATCCTCACGACCTCCATGTTTGCCAAGTTCAAACTCAGATCTGCCAAGAAGTCAAGAGAGATCATTCAATTGGCGGATCGGTCCATTAAACGGTCGAGTGGAACCATTTCTGTCATCATTACTTTCCAAGGTGCTCTACTGGAGATAGACTTCACGATCATTGACATTGAGCACCGAGGAGAGTTCACCCAGTCTCCGATCATTCTCAGGAAGTCGTTCTTAGCTTTGGCTAAGGCAACTATAGATTGCGAGACCAAGGATATTGATTTCACTACATTGGGAGAACTTCGACCTCACCCGATCTTTGAGGACGCACAATATTCCAAGGTAATCCACAAAGTCGCAGACAGCCGTGACCTTCGAGAGACAGTTGAGTCATGTCTCTCTACTACGCCTGAAATACCGACTGTTCAGACGATCATTGGTTCAGAGACTCCCTACACCTCCACATCACTCACTGCTTGCACATTCGATTATTTTTTAAAAAGAATAAGAATATATCTAATCAAAATGCAATCGAGCTTGTTGAGAAATTCAAGTATAAATCCATTGTCAAGACATTTTAAGTATTTGTTGTTGATATATAGGGAATTGCCAATATAGTTGATATCCCCGTGTTAGGGATGAATGACCTACCATAACTTCGAGTTAGGCTATGAAGGTGGCTATAGTAAAATGAGTAGTGTGTCCCTTTCTAGTAGAAATATTGATTTATTAGCTGGGATATAAAACATAATCGGTTATCGACCATACATAGTTTGAACTAAGGATAACATGTAAGGGTTCGTTTGGTTGCAGGGTTGGGCATGGTTGGGTTGGGTTGGGTTGGGTGAATAGTAAATTGGGTGAATAGTAAACTGTGAGGAGGGGGTACCCCTGTAAATAGTACCCCAACCCAACCATGCCCAACCCTGCAACCAAACGAACCCTAAATGTTCTGTAAATGAGAGACTTTCTATCAAATCATGATTGAAAATGATGCGATGATGATCTTGCTGCTATAGATCGATTAGAATGATGCATATAAGAAGCTCGTGAATTAATTCATGGTAGTGTAATATTATATCACCGTCGATGCAAATGCATGGTAAAGTCGATATTAATGAATGGAGTGCAAGACAAAGAAGATCAAGACGCAATAGACCAATAGGTTGGAGATGAAGACAAAAGATATTAACATGAAGCCTGGGAGGAGGAGGATGAGGGAAAGCAAGAAGAGGTGGGTCACAGAGACGTTCTAGAGAGGCTGTGAGTTATGATCTCACAGTCAAAATTCTCTAATTCGATCGATAAATAATGAATAAAATTATAATCTTTAAGTTAATTATGGGGTGAATTTAAATCCAAATGAAGATTTTCCACACATCTTCAAAAATGGTGCTTCGATTTTCAAATCATTTGCGAGGAGATAACTTTTATAGACAAAAAAATCATATAGACAAATAGAAATCGCATAAGAAAAGTGATAGTTCTTTGTTTCTCTAACTAGAACTTGTGCTTTTCTCTTCTTACTTTATCTCTAAACAATGACGCATGCTTATCGTGGGTCACCTGCATAGTATACATCTTTGACTTACAAATTTACATGTTATTTCAACATTCAAGAAGACATCAAAATATTAAAGACCTTCTTCAAGAAACTTCACATTTTTGTTGTAATCATGTAGTGTAATTATATTGCAAAGTTTATTTTTTGTTTGATTATTAACTGTAAGCTTTAGATTGACGGTAAAACTTTCCTAATTTGAACCAGCTTAGAACTTTCTCATGATCGACCAACTTCTAGCACCCGATCAATCAACAACTAATTGACCAATCTTGATCATTAATTGATCAATTCACAAGGGCTTTTTATACCGTTTCGATCAATTACTTCCTAATCGACCATCCATTTGTTGTTGATCGAATGCTTCATGATCAACAATCTCAGTGCCCTGGTTGACATTCTTTGAATGCAAATCGACGATCTCTTAAGAACTACTTTTGATGGTTCGGTTGAAGTTTACATGGTCAATCAACCGTGTCGACGATCAAACATATGCAGAAAAATCGATCAACAAAATGATATCTTCATGTTTTGTTACCATATTTATTTCCAACGGTCGCATTTTCTAAGTATGATCCTACCACTATATAAAGAATCACATATCTATTTTTAGAAGACACACCATAGATCACAACAAAAAATAAAAATATCTTAGAGTTATCTTCTCTATATATCTCTAGGTATGTTCTTCAAGTTCTTAAGCATTCTTAGAGAGACTTGATATCATGTCCCAGATCTCGAAATACGAAAAGATAGCAGAAGCATCCTAAAACAATGAATATTTTTCAGGTTCAAGAGAGAGACAAAAAACTCAATGATCCATTAGCCATAATCGGAGTGCAAAACAAAATGAAAGAAACAAAGAAAAATAACCAATAATAAAAAAAACTCATTAGGTCTCTTATCTATAAATAAAAATAAAAAAATCCACCAATATGTTCCATACATTGACTTAAGAAAACTTTATTAAAGAAACGACCTCTCAATCCAGTTAAATGACTACACCCGACTCCACGTTAAGCCGTAATGTTGTAATCAATATTAGTCAAATGAATTTGACTAAGTATGCATTAATAAATTGCGATGCATATATGATGAATCTGTGATTCATCGCTCTAAAAGTTGAAAATAGAGCTTTGTTCCCGAGTAATTAGCTGCATTTCATCACTTATATTGCATAATTAGCATTCATATATGTGTAAATAATATCTGCATTTTAGCATTCAAATTTGCATTAATAAGAAGCCTGGAATTCCTTGTATATATTCATTTGTATATTAGCCAAATTAACCTTTTCATATCTATTTTATACTAACTCCAAATCCAATAAAATCAACTCTATAGTGTATATATTACTAACACTAATAAAGGAAAATATCAAAAAAAATACTAACATGTAAAATTGTCTAATAAAATCCAAATCCAAGTTTGAGACTACGAACCTTAAAATGTGCATATCTCTCTCATAGAGTTTCTGATTTAGATCTACTCACCTTTAAGTAATATACGTTCAAAGACCTTCAAAACAAGACTAATTTCATGAAAATCGGACATCATATGTGAAACTTGGGTTTTGGGCCCCTATTGTATATTATACATATTGACTAAACTAGCCTTCATTTTATCTTTTTATTTTCTTAATTATTGAAATCCAAAAAATAGATTAAGTTGTAAATATTCCTTCCATATTTTCTATAACTTTATTTTGATTTTTCTCGAATTAAAAATGACAATTATTTTTTGCAAAAGATAAAAATGTGGTATTTTATATCTATAAGGTACCCCAAAAATACTTTTTGTACAGACGACTTTATTTTTGATCCTTCACGGAAGTTGTAGATCTCATCGAGATGAGCAATTTCATGTTGACCACTTTTTGATTTGACCCCTTTTGTTATTTCTTTTTTATTTTATTTACATTTAATTTTTTATTTTTCTAGGTGCGACACGTGGCAGCTCTTGGAGCTGCCATGTGTCACCTATTTTTTTATTAATTTATTAATTTTGTATTTCATTATTTATTTTATTTATTATTATTTATTTTAATTAATTATTTATTTATATTTATTTAGTTTCTTTTATTATGTTACTTCATTATTTTAGTAGCCTACTTATTTACTTTATTTATTTTCCCTTCTCCTTTTACTTCCTCTACTCTAACTTCTCATCCAAGTCACCACTTTCTCCACCACTCCTCCATTTTCTCCACTTCTTTTTTATCTTCCTCCTCCTCTTTCTATCCTCATCATCCCCTTCATTCATCTTCATCCGCCATTCTACGAGAGAGAGGCTCGAGCCCCATTTAAGCCGTGAGGTGACAGCTCCTCCTTAGACGTCAAGCGACGATGACCTACATGAGAGATCCGCAACGACCTCCATCCTCACGTCGTTGTTCTTCAGTGGAAGATAGCCAAGCTTTGTGGGAGTCTTGCTGACCCGTTCGAGGCGATAACTCCATCCAAGGAGAATCTTTAGTTGGTCGATTCCTATGCATCAACATCCACTCACCATCAGGTATAATTCCCTTTCTCTATCATTACTTTCTCATTTTTTTATCGAACATAATATATTCATTATCTTATTGATCGCCATTACAATCACCATGTATTCTTTTTTTACCACCAAATAACACCACCAATCATCATCATACATAATCATCACCACCCTTTCATTTCATTTCTACTTTTTTTATTTAAAAAAATACAAAAAACTTTACAAAAAAATAAAAAAGGAGAGCAACTATAGCTGCCGCCCCTGTTCCAGCGACGACCCTGGCCAGCGGCTCCAGCCGCCCTCGCTGCACCGCGCATAATCGGTGTGTGCCCCCTCTTCCCGTTCCAGTGGCGGCCAACCGCCAGCCCCCGCGCGTCGTCGACTGAATCCAGGTCACGCTCTCATCCTCACGCCAGCACGGCTGAGCACAGCCACCCCTCCAATGGCTCGCTTACGCGGGTGTTGCACGCCCGATGTCGGTCGTCGGCCTTCAGCCACCTCACAACCGTACGACGCAGCCCACAACCTCTGCCTCCCCCACGGTGTCCCGCCCCAGCCACCTGCCAGGTGCACTACCGCGCCACCCCTCGCGCGGAGCTGCCCCTAGTTGCCACCTCTATTGCATCTTCAGCCCTTGACCGCGCCTCCAACGTCTCCCATACCTTCCATCCACGTCGCCCTGAGCCACCTACTACCAGCCCTCCATCTCCAGGTCCCCGTGCTCCAACGGCCATGTGACGCAGCCCACTGTCATGCCTCCCACCGTCTCCAGTGACCGAGCCTCAACTGCACAGCATCCCGCTTCCCCACGCCTACGTCGCCTAGGGTTGCGCGTCTCCGGTCACTCGCCACCACCACGCCGACCTCTCCACCTACGCCGCTCGTGCACGTCCACGCACTTTCCCGCTGCCATGCCATCGTGCCCTTACCACATTCTCCAAATGTCGTTCTTATTTTTATTATTATATTTTTTGTGAAAATTGCATTTTTCATCATTTTAAGTTTCTTTAATTGCAAAAGTGCCCTTAAGCATAATTTATTTATTTATTTTATTTTCTGTATTGCAAAGACACTCCTGACTTTGCATAATAAATTGGATATCATTCTTGCATATTTTATTTAAATGAAAAATATCACATTATTCAGCAACTAATTCTTTATCATTTGGATATTTATTTGCATTTTTGTGAGCATTGGATAATTTATTAGAAATCAGAGTTTGAAATTCAGTGATATTTTACCCATTTTTCTCTGAAAATTCGCACGTAATTAAATATTGCTCTAAAAATTGTGAAAATTTCAGATTTGATGCCTCTAGTTGCTCTTTAATTACAGTCCAAAATCCATCTAAATCAGAGTTGTCTTTAGCCTAAAATAAATTGTTGAGTGATTTCTGTAACTAATTTTTATTTTAATCCATGAATATTATTTTTGCAAAATTTCAAGTATCTTGGATTCCTCTTTTAAATATCTATTTGAAATAATTCTTTCTCTGGATAATTTGATTTCATGGAGTTATTAGGAATTAAATACTCATAATCTCTTTGTTTTCAGTAAAAAAAATCATAAACAATCATTTATTGTCAGAAAAATCCAAAAAATACTATAACGTCATCTCATCGTGCTTAAGTTCCAATAAGGTTTTCATAATTTTTGCACTCTTTTGCATGAAAAATCGCATCAAACCCCCAAAAAAAAGTTTATATTTTTCATTATTACATTTTAATCCCAAAAATTCCAAAAAAATACATGTTGCATTCATCATTGGATTAGATTTTCAGGAAAAATATAATTGGGTTAAATTAGATTAATTTCTCCTTAATAACCTAGTTCAATCACATTTGCGTGTTTGCATTTTTATTGCATAAAAAATACAAAAAATACTGCTTGGAAAACCGTAAGCTGATTCGTATAATTTGATCCAAAGTTGTTCCTTTGCCTCCTTGAGTTGACTATGGGACTTGCTCAGGTTAAAAATACATCAAACCACACATTAGCTAATTCATTGATTCACAATTTTGTGCGGTTAATTTTTGATCCATTATGATTGCCTGACTACAACAAAACAACACATTTAAATTAACAAGGGCATTTTAGCGATTCATCAAATGGCGTCGTTGCCGAGGAGGCAGATAGCTTAGGATCATTTTAGAAAAATTAAATTAAGGTTTTCCATTCAATCGGGGAGTCTGACCCCGGTGAATCTACGTTTCATCATCTTTATTCTATCATTTTGGCCTTAAAACCCTAAAAAATGCGTGTGAATACTGTTAATTCGGGCATTTTAGCATGCATGCATTATTGTGTAAATAGTGTATAAAATATAATTTTTAAAGCTAAAATTATAGAATAAAGAAAAGAAAAAAAGAATAAAATATAGTAAATATTTTATGTCCCGAAATCCCGAGACCTAGGCATCTCGATGACTAGGTCGACGAGGAATAAGTAGGGGGAGATAAGGGCCAAAATACAACAAAAATACCTTTTATTTTGTTCGTTCTTTATTCATTTTGAGACCTATTTTTAGTTCCACTTTTTATACTTCAAATAAAGAAACTTTGAATGTGAAAGTTGTATATAATTAAATAAATAAAAATACAAAATTGATTTCACTCAAAAATAATGTAGAGATAAAAAGGTATGATTTGAATAAAATTCCAGAATTCCAACTTCCCAGACATGTATCTCCCTAATAAAAGCTCGAAATGCATCAAACTCACCTTTAATTGTATATAATTTAAAATAAGCTATTTAATGGCGGTGGTTTCGCATTTGGTGGAGCTACAGTTTGAAAGTTGAATTTTGGACCCTTATTGTATGCTTGTGCAGATTGAAATATTCATTTTATTATGTATTCATTATTTTTAGAATTTTATATTTTTAGAATTTTGTAAATATTATTTATAATATATTTGTACATTAAAACAAGAATAAAAACACAAAGAAAACATAAAAATAAAATGTTTGTATATTACACATAGGTATAATACCAATCAATACACCTATAAAGAACATACATCTATTTATTTAAATGTATAAAACACTTCAGGAAAAATAAAATAAAAATATATTTATGTATATAAAAATATTCTATAGATTTATAAATTAATAAACCAAAATAAATAAAGTAAATATACAAAATAAAAATAAAATATTAAACATACAGATAAATATACCTACATAGCCTATAAATGGTAACTTGTATTTTTATACCTCATACAAATAATTAAAAATCATAATAAAATAATTTATAAAATAATAAACATTTTTTATGTTAAAACCTAAAATTAATAAAATCATTTTTTATTTTTAATTTAATTTACAAACCATTTTTTACTTTTTATCTTTTTGCGGATGACGTGGCCCAATAAGGCCACGCCATCCGTTGACCTGGGGTCAACTCCATGACCCCAGGTCTGGGACTGCTGGATCTTAAATTCTACCCTCTTTCTCAGAATTTTCCCGCTCGCATCTTTCCCTATTGAGCCTAGGCCCCTTCTTGACTTTTGTTGCCATTACACTAGGCTTACATGCCCAGGTATTATCTCATGGATTCGCCCATCGGTTTGCGAGATACATCGAGTTCTTTGCTCCTGTTCGTCAACTGTATGTCGGCTACCTCCTTCATTCTAACACGTTCACAATTTCGGTCACTATTTCTCGATTTTTTTTGCCATGATGCATTGCTTGAGGTGACGTCGACCCTTCATGAAAGTTACCCTATGATCATCCCTACTCCACACCAGGTGCACAAATCTCCCAAAATCTCACCGCAATAATCGCAAATCCTCCTTGAACATTGTGCCATAATCCTTCTGTGCATAACCCCCCGCTCACCATTTTGGCTCGTTGGTTTTTCACCTACCCGATTCTTCCACCTCGGAGTAGCCTAGGATTGAGCCTTCGTGACAGGGAGTGTTCTCCTTGCTCCAGGCACCCGAAGGAGAGGCGTAGGGGGTCTACCCAACCATCGCAGGACCGTCGCTCCTGGCGGTTACATCTCGCGGCCTTTGGCCGCTCGAGGTCGTATTCTTTTCATTTTCTCGTCGTTTAGTTAGCTGATAATCTTAGGTTCGGTTTCGTGCATTTTTCTTGTTGCTTCATCGATTAGTTAAATTAGGATCCACTATTGAACATCTCGCCCGGGCTTTGGAGCTCCGGCGACCACCTTCACCACTCCACACCGCCGATATTTTGCCAATAAAAGTTAAGTCTTTTCTGCATATCTCTGCAGTGTTTCTCTTTTATTTGTAGGGCTTGAAGGGGGCTTCTGCGCCCCATCTGAGACCTGGAAGGAGCTCCAGGACTGTTGGTACGTCGTCAAGTTTCAGGGGCCCGCCGTTGGTCCCCGGACATTTCTGGTGGTGCTGACAGCTTCGTGGCGATGTGAAGAACATGTAGAGACCCTTGGTTGAGCCCCAGCTGTTCGGAGACGCACGTATCGTTGATTTGAAGCTCGCCATGCGCAAGTTCGTAGGGCGTTCTTGCTGACCAGCTCCGAGCTGTTGGATCAAGAACTGTTCTTCGCGTACGCCAGGGGACGTCCAATCTGACCAAGCACTGACCGTCGGATCTGACTGAAGGATCTAATCTCTGCCGTGTAAGGTGAATCGTCATCGGCCCCTGAGATCGTGACACGTGTATAAGTGAAGTGCGCCCTGCCGTCCGATCTGCTGGCGAGGGAATTTTGCAACAAGTGCCCTCGCCCTTTTTTTTTATATCAAACCTTTCCTCGGTCGTTCATTAAGTTTTGTAAAAATTACATAACGACCCAAAACGTAATACTAATTGCATACAGGTCCCCGCCTGGCGTGTGCGAGTCATGTGTGCCTTGGCAATTTTATGGGAATACCCTTGGGATTTCTGATATTAACGTTTAGTCTAGCAATTGTTTTAATTAGTTGTATATTTTTTGGACAAATTTTATTTGGATCCATGGACGTTCCGCATATTACATCCATACCCCTACTAGGCGAGCGTGCCTACGCACGTGGGCTTGGCGTTTTGGCGGCCATATCCCTCGTGTTTTGACTGTTTCTAATTGGTCCAGGAAATTTTAATTGTCGTATAATTTCTGGGTAAATTACATTCTAGCCCCCGAGCTTTCACATAATTACAAAAATGCCCTTGCCAGCTGTGTAGTTTCTTTTTGCTATATCTATTTATTGTATGCATCTATAAAATGCTAAAAAACCACAAAAATTGCATAAGTTCGTGTTGCATTGTAGTTTCACGGCATATTTTTATTTTGCATTTTTATTACATTTTAATATTTATAAAAAATCAAAAACAACCATTTTCAGCACTGTTTGCATCAGAAAATACATAACAATTATAAAAACACCTTAGAAAATTTCCAAAAAAATATATGTTGAGTCTTTTAGTGTCTTTTAACATCAGTCCAAAAATCACTAAAAAATTATAAAAGAAAACTCCTAAAAATTATAAGCTCTAAAAACCTTCACAAAAATTTATAAAATTCGTAAAAAATCTAAAAATTGTGTTTTCTTTTCATGAGTTTTCTTTATTTTGTTATCTTTAATAAAAAATTAATTTGGAGAATTTTTGTTACTATTTTCTATTTTATTTCTCCATTTTAGTTTCAACTCTTTATTTTATCTACTGTTTTCAGTATTTTTGACTTTAAAATTACCAAAAATAGGAAAAATCTAGAAAAATCATAAAATTATTAGAAAAGTATCAAAAGCCTAAAAATATTTTATTTCCTGATTTTTGCTTATTTTTACTTACTTTTATAAATACCTTATCCTTCTCTTTTCTTATATTATGTATATATTCTATTTATAGAAAAAAGAAAATATATAATATAAAATACAAAAAAGAAAACATAAATCAGAAAATTAAAATCAAAATATAAAAATATAAAATTAAAAATAATAAAATATAAAATTAACAACCCACAAAAAAATAGCATAGATAGACATTTGATCACAATCACATTTTTGAGCATTTTGCCCCGTTCTACCTGTCTGCTCCCTGTGTTCGACCTCTACACATACTTGCACCTATACATATCTTGTTGTAGAGTTATAATAAATTTTAACTCCACATTCACCTCATTGCCTTATTTGATTATTATGGGTTAATTGTTGATTGATTGAGGTTTCTTGAGCGGTCGCTCAGCGACACTGTGGTCCCGCCTTGTGTGGACTACTTTAGACCCTTGCCAAATCTCGGTTATCAAATGGTGCCATTGCCGGGGAGCAACATCGCTTAGTTCGGGTTTTTGTTTGTGCTTGTGATTGTTTGTCTATTTTCACGGCTTTTATTTTTATTTATTTTATTTTCCTTATTTTTGATATATCTGTTGAGCTGTCTAACCTCCTCTTTTATTGATTTCGTGCGAGAAACCGCGGATCGAGGGAGGCGCTCCACCCTAGGCGCTTGGGCACCCACGTGAAGCCGGCTCTGCTCGCCTTGCATCGAAGGAGACGAAGAGAGATTTTTGAAGACCAAGCTCTACCTTAGTTGTTGCATTTATTCCTTGTATTTATTTCTGTAATTGTAGTGATAAAGAGACTTTAATTTGTAATAATATAGGTACATCGAACTCTGGACATTCGGGCCTAATTTCCAAGTGATTGTTCACTTGGGGGCTCACCGTTGTTTTCTCGTGTTTTCTTTATTCTTTATTTGTTTTTTGATTTTGTTTTCTTTCTTTTGTGTGATTGAGCCCTTAGCCGTAGGAGTTTCTTGACGTAGCATTAGGTCCAAACACCTAATATAATTGCATGTGCCTATAGTCTCGATTGGACTTAGTCAAATTTTGAAAAAAAAATGTGCTTCACGCTAATAGCAGCTTCTCACACTAGGGCGATTTCATTGGCTTTGCATTTGCATATAGATAGATTTCAATTCTGCTGAGCATCCTTGCAGGTAGAGTGATGGAAGCAAGGTGAGCATTTATGCTTTAGCATCCATCATCGTTTGCTGCTTGCATTGCTTTTCCACTTCTACCTCTGATTTTGATCACCTAGGTGCTTAAAGGAATCGATTCCTCGTTAGGCGTGTGCATTTCTCACTAAAAATCCCAAAAAAGTGATAACAAATAAAATTGGGACTGCTGAAATTACTCGACCCTAAAATCTACCAAAAAGAAAAATTCTCTTGGGGCGAGTAATCCCCTCATTGTCTTCGCTTTTACTTGTTTGCGCACACCCTAAGGACTAGTGCCCAAATCCCATTTCAGCCCCCTAAGTGTGTGTGCAATTTTTGACTTCACACCTAACTCTAAAACAGACAAGATACAAAGATCCACTTTTCGGTCTCTACCGAGTTGAGTAGGTGAATTGAAGGTTTGTATTGTGTGAGTTTTGCTTGTGATTGCTCGTGTGTATACTAGATGGCTTCTGCGTACTTGCACCTTTCTTCTCACTTCTCTTGACTTGACCTTCGTGTTCTCCTCATCATTTCCTTTTATTTTCGAGATGGACCCCTGGAGCGTATTTCATCCAGACTTTGTGGATCCTTCATTCACTCCAGTCGGTCCACCTCTATTTTACCAGGAGGACTCTCCTCCTACTTTTTCTGACTTTTGTACATACCCGCCTCAGCCGTAGTATCAGATCTCGGACTTCTACCCACAACCACCTCCACCTCCGTATTCTCCACCTTCACATCCACCGAGATTGACCTGTTGAAGTCACCTCTCACGATGTCCACACTTGATACCTTGACCCAGTTCATGGAGCAAATGAATTCGAGGATTGATAACCTCACCTGCATGAATAAGAGCCACATTGATGCTTCACGATCTGATGATTTGGAATCATTTGAGGATTTCCATGAGAGCTTGTAATCGCCCAAAATACAAAAAAATGAGAAAATTTTAAAAACACAAAAAGAGTTACTGCTCTTGGTATGCCTCGTGTATATGCTGATTCCGACTTCCTCCCTTGTATGGAGGAGGTCCAAAAATTCAAAAAAATGTTGACTGAACCCGAAACGGTGGCCACCATTCATGAGATCATCCGTGCCCCACTTCAGCAGGCCATGACCGATTTATCTGCTCCTCTTCCCAAGAAGAGAAAGCAGAGGAGCAGATCTAAGCGTCATATCTTGACCATGGCCACTGCCCATGCCATCACACACCGTCCCATTCCTAGGAAGAGGAACATTGCCACACCTTTCATTAGATGCACCATCTCTGACTTTACATGTGATCACACTCTCCTAGACGGCGGTGCTTCGATTAGTATCATACCCTTCTCGCTGGTATAGTCTCTTCACTTAGGGACTCTCAACAAGACTAGGATGATCATATAGTTTGATGATGGATCAATAAAGAGGCTGAAGGGTATCATAGAAAATGTTGTCATCTCAATTCAGGGCACGAGGTACAATGTTGATTTTGTCGTTTTGCCCATGGAGACCTCCATGAGGGAGCACTCTCCAATCATCCTGGGACGACCATTCCTTGCCTCTGCGAGGGTCGTTATTGACTATGGATCAGGAGAGATTCGCTCCCGTCTTGTTAAGAGAGCGAAGTGTCAATCACCGCACCCACAGTTGAGCAGACACCTGCACCTGATGCGACTACACCTATCTTGGCTGACCTCGAGGACCATGACCTTGATGATACTATCAGAGAGTTTTGTTGTTCATTGGATTCCACTGAGACCCGAGAATTCCTCCCCGTGGAGGAAGACTCAGAAAGCATGGACCTCAGAGTTCCTTCTTCTGGAACTTGGCGTTGTGTTGATGACATCTGCGGGATTTACACGATTAACACCATTGAGCGGAGGGCAGATTTAGAGACTAGACAGGATGGGCATGTTTCGACTTCTTTCACTGATGATCCCGCTCTTGTTCACTTAGATTCAGATGAGAAAAAGGTCGAATTTGATTTGATTGCTTTTATTCGGGAATGCAGGCCTTTTGATGAAAAAGATGATCCGGTTGAGATTATAGAGGACGAACAGAGTTCGACTACTTCCACTGATGAGTTCGTTCCTTTTGGTTTTGACTTGGACGACACCTCGCAGGACGACACTGACTACACTTCTTCTGATGATGAGGAGTTCGTCCCTTTCCACTTTGATATCAGCGAGACTCCCAAGGCCGGACCTAGCCGTACTTGTTCCACTCACCTGTCTGTGCCTTCACACCCTAGGGCCCCTGAGGATACACAACCCGTCGACCCTGATCGGATTCCGTCCACTATGGACCCCGATGTCGACCTGCACCATACCAGATCCATTCCTCAGCGGTCCTGCTAGAAGGTTTGCTTTCTACCTTCTTGATCATATGTACATCCATCTCTGTTGAATATTCTCTCTCGTGTATCTCTGTCCATCTCCTGTTTTGTTCGTCTACCCATTCCTCGTGTTTGCCTTGCTTAGGATGTACTTTGTCCTAAGTATAGGGGTGGATGAGCCGAGTGTTCATTCGTCGTTCCGTTTCATTACTCCGGTTGTTTCCTATACTTAGGGCTTATTTTACCCTAAGTATAGGGGGAGTGGTGTGTACATCCTCACGATCTCTTCTCTTCCATCTTCTGATTCCTTTTCTTCTGTTCTTCTTTTCTATTTTCTTTATCTATCAAAAAGGTGTCGCCCCTTGTTGACAGTTTTTTATACTTAGGATGTACTTTGTCCTAAGTATAGGGGGTGTGCACCCCGAGTTTCTCCATTCTTTGATCCTCTCCATTGTCTCCTCTTCTTGTCTATACTTAGGGATATCTTACCCTAAGTATAGGGAGAGACAATCTGAGTACGATCTGTTCATTCCCACCCTTGACCCTCCCTGCTTTGTGTACAGTCTGCTATACTTAGGATTATTTGATCCTAAGTATAGGGGGACTTTCAACTTCTCATTCGTTCATTCATTTCTTTATTTATTTATTCTTTAGATTTTCCTATACTCAGTACGAGTTATGTCTTCTCTTTTCTCTCTGATCTATGAGGACATAGCTTAAGCTAAGTATAGGGGGTCGTATATACTATGTATATACTTTAGCCATAACTCGTAATTTCGTATTTTCTTAATAATATGGCTAATAATTCTTTAAAATTCATTAAAAACCCTAATAAAAAGATGTTATCATTCCTCAAATTCTTTTTATATTTACTGATTAATAAATCAGGTGAAAATGTTTTTTGCAAAATGTTTGAAAAATAGTTTGAAAATCTTTTTGAAATTTTTTTTGAAAACTATTTGGAAAATATTTTGTTACATGCTTTCAACCTCTGTAAAAACATTTTGTTTGAAAATTTATTTTCTTTATGTGAAATTAAAATGTTTGAAAAATGATTTGCAAATGGTTTGAAAAATGATTGTAAAAATATTTTGAAAAATCTATCTATACTGTTTGAAAACCTTTGCAAAATGATTTTCAAATGTGTGTACATTTTTTTTAAAATTATTCGTAAAAATTATTTTGGACTATAGTTTTCGAAATTTGTTTGTAAAATGATTTTCAAATAAGTTTGAGGAATACATACATCACACTAAAATCTATTATATACTTATAAAATTGATCACTTATCCTTGTAAATTCTTAAAATCCACTTCTTGTAAATCTAAGAAGCAGGCCCGTGTAAATATTTTTACCCTAATTTTTATCCAAAAACTTTTTGTTTGCAAAAATCCCAAAAACATTTACAAATTTTAAATACCAAAAACATTTGAAAAATCTTTTTGAAAAATCCAAAAAATGCATATGCATCATCTTTCTCAAAAATCCATAAAAAGTTCAAAATCTTTGAAAATTGCATCACAAAAATATTTCCTGCATTCTGCATATCATTTGCATAGCATGAGCATTTTTCGGATTGAGTTTGATAGTTGAACAAGTCTAAATAAAATCTGAAGATTGGAGCTTGATTGGAACTTAAAATCTACCTAATAACAGGAACCTTATAGGAACCGGAATTGAGGTACTTCAGGTCTAGTTGACTTAATTCTTTGAGGATCATGGGACTTAGTTCAATGGATTCTTGATTGCCTAAGTAGAGTATTTCGGAGCACACGCACGACTCTTGTTGATAATGACCTAACTTGAACACATGCACCTTTCACATGGATCAACTCAGTTGGGGTGGTGAGGGGATTGGATTTGCCGGTATGAGACGCATACAAGTGGAAACACTTGTCCTCCTCTAGGGAGGGAAGTGCATCCCAACCCGTCCAGTGATGACGAATTCTAAAGATAGGAGAGCGTGGGTTGCGATAAAGCTTCAAAAGAGGGATATTGTACTGGCTCGAGAGGAAAAACTCCCTATGTAAATGCTGTTGTATATAGTATTTCAAAAAAAAAAGAAAAAAATGGCAGGCCTGTATAAAAATAAAATGCACGCAAAAGTATGTACATATGTTGTAAGTCAATAAGCAAGCTTGAGCATCAAAGTCAAATTATGTGAGCCTACAGCTGGATGACTTGACTACACTGGTCTTGCATCCTATGATAGGTAGCTACACTAGCTACCGTCCATTCTTCTCTTCACCCCCTCCTCTTGAGTTGATTGCCACTTGAACTTAGAAGGGAATACCCCGCTCCTCGAGGAAGGAGTAATTGGATTGGGGAATCATTGGGTTTCCATGCTGGAGAAGTCAGTCCCTTTGTCATTCTAGTTGGGAAGAGTCACTATCACTTACACTGTACAAGTCAGATTCATAGTCGTAAGGGTTTGCGTATGAGTTGAAGTATTTCTGACCTGGCTTTTGAGGAGACTTGAGCAGAGTTTTGGGATTCTCGAAGGCTGTTGGATTTCAAATCTGACTCTCATTAAGGTTCCGCCCACACTTAAATTATGAAGGTTTGACTTAAGCTCCAAACTTTTTGATTTTGTGAAGACAAGTTTGATAATTAAGCTTAATCCATATTTCTTCTTTTTATTTTCTTTGTTTTTCTTTTCTGCACTTATTGCGTAAGTGTTTTCCAGGGACTAGCAAAGGCAAGTATAGGGGGATGATGAATCTACGTTTCATCATCTTTATTCTATCATTTTGGCCTTAAAAACCCTAGTAAATGCATGTGAATACTGTTAATTCGGGCATTTTAGCATTCATGCATTATTGTGAAAATAGTGTATAAAATACAGTTTTTAAAGCCAAAATTATAGAATAAAGAAAAGAAAAGAAAAAGAATAAAATATTGTAAATATTTGTGACCCTAAACCCCGAGACCTAGGCATCTCAATGACTAGGTCGACAAGGAAAAAAGTAGGGGGAGATAAGGGCCAAAATACAACAAAAATACCTTTTATTTCGTTCATTCTTTATTCATTTTGGGACCTATTTTTAGTTCCACTTTTTATACTTCAAATAAAGAAACTTTGAACATGAAAGTTGTAGATAATTAAAAAAATAAAAATAAAAATTGATTTCACTCAAAAATAATGTACATATAAAAAGTTATGATCTCAATAAAATTCCAGAATTCCAACTTCCCAGACCTGTATCTCCCTAATAAAAGCTCGAAATGCATCAAACTCACTTTAATTGTATATAATTTAAAATAAGCTATTTAATGGCAGTAGTTTCGCATTTGGCGGAGCTACGTTGAAAGTTGAGTTTTGGACCCTTATTGTATACTTGTACATATTAAAATATTCATTTTATTATTTATTCATTATTTTTATAATTTTATATTTTTAGAATTTTGAAAATATTATTTATAATATATTTGTACCTTAAAACAGGAATAAAAACACAAAGAAAACATAAAAATAAAATGTTTGTATATTACACATAGGTATAATACTAATCAATACACCTATAAAGAACATACATCTATTTATTTAAATGTATAAAACACTTCAGAAAAATAAAATAAAAATATAATTAAGTATATAAAAATATTCTATTGATTTATAAATTAATAAACCAAAATAAATAAAGTAAATATACAAAATAAAAATAAAATATTGAAACATATAGATAAATATACCTACATAGCCTATAAATGGTAACTTGTATTTTTATACCTCATATACATAATTACAAACCATAATAAAATAATTTATAAAATAATAAACTTTTTTTATTTTAAAACCTAAAATTAATAAAATCATTTGTTATTTTTAATTTAATTTACAAAACATTTTTTACTTTTTGTCTTTTTGCGGATGACGTGGCCCAATCATGCCACGCCATCCGTTGACCCGGGGTCAACTCCATGACCCCAGGTCTGGGACTGCTGGATCTTAAATTCTACCCTCTTTCTCGGAATTTTCCCGCTCGCAACTTTCCCTATTGTGCCTAGGCCCCTTCTTGACTTTTGTTGCTAGTACACTAGGCTTACAAGCACAGGTATTATCTCATGGATTCGCCCATCGGTTTGCGAGATACATCGAGTTCTTTGCACCTGTTCGTCAAATGTACGTCGGCTACCTCCTTCATTCTGACACGTTCACAATTTCGATCACTTTTTCTCAATTTTTTTCACCATGATACATTGCTCGAGGTGACGTTGATCCTTCATGAAAGTTACCCTATGATCATCCCTACTCCACGCCAGGTGCACAAATCGCCCAAAATCTCACCGCAATAATCGCAAATCCTCCTTGAACATTGCACCATAATCCTTCCGTACATAACCCCCCGCTCACCATTTTGGCTCGTTGGTTCCTCACCTACCCGATTCTTCCACCTCGGAGTAGCCTAGGATTGAGCCTTCATGACAGGGAGTGTTCTCCTTGCTCCAGGCACCCAGAGGAGAGGCGTAGTAGGTCTACCCAACCATCGCCGGAGCGTCGCTCCTGGCGGTTACATCTCATGGCCTTTGGCCGCTCGAGGTCGTATTATGTTCATTTTCTCATCGTTTTGTTAGCTGATAATCTTAGGTTCGGTTTCGTTCATTTTTCTTGTTGCTTCATCGATTAGTTAGCTTAGGGTCCACTGTCGAACACCTCGCTGGGGCTTTGGAGCTCCGGCGACCACCTTCACCACTCCATGCCACTGCTATTTCACCAATAAAAGCCAAGTCTTTTCTACATATCTCTGTCGTGTTTCTCTTTTATTTGCAGGGCTTGAAGGGGGCTTCTACGCCCCATCTGAGACCTGGAAGGAGCTCTAGGACCGTCGGTACGTCGTCGAGCTCTAGGGGCCCGCCGTTGGTCCTCGGACATTTCTGGTGGTGCTGACAGCTTCGTGGCGATGTGAAGAACAAGTAGAGACCCTTGGTTGAGCCCCAGCAAGTTCGTAGGGTGTTCTTGCTAACCAGCTCCGAGCCGTTGGATCAAGAACTGTTCTTCACGTGCGCCAGGGGACGTCCGATCTGACCAAGTACTGACTGTCGGATCCGACTGAAGGATCTAATCTCTGCCGTGTAAGGCGAATCGTCATATGCCCCTGAGATCGTGACACGTGTATAAGTGAAGTGCGCCTCGCCGTCCGATCTGCTGGTGAGGGAATTTTGCAACAAGTGCCCTCACCCTTTTTTGTAATATTTTATTAGTATCGAATCTTTCCTCGACCGTTCATTAAGTTTTGTAAAAATTGTATAACGACCCAAAACTTAATACTAATTGCGTACAGGTCCCCGCCTGGCACGTGCGAGTCACGTGTGCCTTGGTGATTTTGTGGGAATACCCCTGGGATTTCTGATATTAACGTTTAGTCCATCAATTGTTTTAATTAGTTGTATATTTTCTGGACAAATTTTATTTGGATCCCTAGACAAATCGCATATTACATCCATACCCCTGTCAGGCGCGTGTGCCTATGCACGTGGGCTTGGCATTTTAGCGGGCATATCCTTGGTGTTTTGATGGTTTCTAATTGGTCCAAGAAATTTTAATTGTCAAATAATTTCTAGGTAAATTACATTCTGGCTCTCGAGCTTTCGTATAATTACAAAACGCCCTTGTCAGCTGTGTAGTTTCTTTATGTTATATCTATTTATTGCATGCATCTATAAAATGCTAAAAAATCCACAAAAATTTACGTAAGTTCCTGTTACATTGTAGTTTCACAACATATTTTTTATTTTGCATTTTTATTGCATTTTAATATTTATAGAAAATAAAAAACAACCATTTTCAGCACTGTTTGCATCAGAAAATACATAATTATTATAAAAACACCTTAGAAAATTTCCAAAAAAAATTGAGTATTTTAGTGCCTCTTTTAACTTCAATCCAAACTAAAAAATATAAAAGAAAACTCCTAAAAATTATAAAACTCTAAAAACCTTCATAAAAGTTACAAAATTTGTAAAAAAAATCTAAAAATTGTGTTTTCTTTTCCTGAATTTTCTTTATTTTCTTATCTTTAATATAAAATTAATTTAGAGAATTTCTGTTAATGTTTTTTATTTTATTTCTCCACTTTAGTTTCAGTTCTTTATTTTATCTACTATTTTTCAGTATTTTTGACTTTTAAAATAACAAAAAAATTAGGAAAAATCTAGAAAAATCACAAAAACATTAGAAAAATATAAAAAGCCTAAAAATATGTTATTTTCTGATTTTTTCTTATTTTTACTTGCTTTTATAAATACCTTATCCTTCTCTTATCTTATATTGTGTATATATTCTATTTATAGAAAAAGAAAATAAAAATATAAAATCAGAAAATTAAAATCAGAAAAATTAAAATCAAAATATAAAAATATAAAATTAAAAATAAAATTAAAAATTAAAAATTAAAAATCCTCAAAAAATAGCATAGATATACATTTGATCACAATCACATTTTTTAGCATTTTTCCCCGTTCTGCCTGTCTGCTCCCTGTGTTCGACCTCTACACATACTTGCACCTATACACATCTTGTTGTAGAGTTATAATAAATTTTAACTCCACATTCACCTCATTACCTTATTTGATTGTTATGGGTTAATTGTTGATTGATTGATGTTTCGTGAGCGGTCGCTCAGCGACACTGTGGTCCTGCTTTGTGTGGACTACTTTAGACCCTCGCCAAATCTCGGTTTTCAGACCCCCGAACCACCCTGTAATTATTTCATTTTTATTCCAATTATTTTTCTATTTATTTGTGTCTTTTTTCTTGTATCTTTCTATGAAATAAATTTTATCTTTTTGTGCGAGGGTCCGGTGGACTTGGAGCGACTTTCTTGAAGTCGATGCATCTCGAAGTGCATCGGAGGCCGATGATTTGTGCATCAAGTCGGATGTTGAGATGCCAAAAAGATTTTTATTTTTGTTAATTTGTAATAACTGCATTTAAAGTGGTTTCCGTTTGGGTTCTCGCGTGTATAACCGCATAAAAAGACTCTCTGTGTTGCGTGATTGCTTGACGTAGAATAGAACCTGCACTCGCAGCTCTTACAGCTTACTAGGAGTGTTTGTGCTCGTAATATTTAAGACCACACTTCACCATTAAAATACGCACTTAGACTGCAGGACTGTAGCCAAATTTAAACTTGTTCTTCACTCGATAATAGAACTGCCTATCTAGGAGCAGCTTTTCATCGCCTACATTCATTTAGTGTAAAAAAATTCAATAATGTTTTGCATCCCGCATATAGAGTGCATGGATCACTATAAGTCTTCTGACAGGGCATGCATTATTGATTTTTCATTGCATCGACTTTTCTCGACTTCCCCTTTGGGTTTACAACTTAGGATTAAAGGAAACTAGGACTGGACGATAAGTGTGCCTTGTATGTTGGACTAATCAAGTGGTCATCTAACTTAAAATCGGGATTGCTAAACAAATTAACCAAAAAATCAACATAAAACTGGAAATTTTGTTTGCAGGAGAGTAACCCCGACCTTGATTTCAGGCTGAGTGAGGGTACAGAGAGTGTGTGTACACACTAAGATAGAGCCCAAATCCCTGCCTTCGATATCAACATACCTCACTCTTAGTGCATATCATGGGTTGAAGTATTTGAGTTCAACTGACCAGCACCCAAGTAGCCTATGCTTGCCTCGGCAAGTAGATAGGGGTGAAGCAGCATTGCGCCGCGACAAGTTGCTGGTAATCCTCCAGGGTGAAGTGATAAGCCTTGTCAGCCTCCACCTACTTTGGTAAGTAGACATGGGCATGTCCCTGAACTTCATCGGTATTAATCGAATAAGCCATTGATAGGAGCTAAGGGAGGAAGAGCGTTGGTATCTTTGGTGACATGTTAAACAGGGGAGAAGCATCCGGCATTGAGCTAACTTCCCTATAGGTCATCACGTAATCCTTGCTAACTTTGCTTGAAAATTACAATTAAAATCAACCAGATTAACCAGACTCGGCTTTAGGTCCTTCACTGTGTTGAGTGTGAACTCAGGGTTTGCTCTTGCATTTGTTTTGTGTATGTCCGTGTGCATTATCCTATGTACTTGTATGTTTTCACATCAATCTTCTCATTCCTTCTTGAAGATGTTGGCTCACCAGTTTCCGCACTGATCATCTTCATCATCTTTCTCCTCCATGCACCCTCTCTTCGAGACAGTTTCTCCACAGCCACCCTTTCTCTCCATCTCATCTCGATTATGGGGTCATAACTTCGACTGAGTTCTCCACTTCTTCGCATTTCTCAGCTACTCCATATCCTAACACTCCGGATCCACTTCCATCTTGTGCCGACTGTCCTCATTCTCGAGAGCTTGCTGGAATCAATGAACCGATTGAAGAAGAAGGCACTGTGAGAGAGATGATTGGCAGAATTTTGTGCCCCCACATACTTCATTCTCGCCTCAAGTAGGGACCAGACAACAATTTACATATATATGTCCCAACCTGACCTTAGAGCAAAACATGGTCGACCAAACACACCAAATGAAGAGGACTGCACCTTATGATTTTCTGGACTTGATTGACCCTGGTGATCAAGTACACATTAACCAGCCCTCACACCACTCATTCAGAGAGCCTACACCTATAAGGGATTGGCCTCATGAGAAAAATCTACAAGCCCTTATATATCTAATCCACATGAGGCTTCGACCAATATCTGCCATTCGGATGGTCTATACACAACTCATAATTACATGCCAGAGTCTAGGTATGTTGAGTATGAGACCCCAAGTTATCAACAGTATCCTCCAACTGAACAGACTTCTTCCATGATTTGTCATGAGAACTTTATGGAGGATGGTATTTCGAGATTTGTTGAAAAAAATGAATCATTTGGTAACAAGTTAAGAGATGTCACTCAAATATTGCACTCAATTTTTACCAGCCTGGATATGAAAGTGGAGAACACTATAAGTGGATTTGATGTTGAAAACCGAGCAGACATTAGGGAACTCGCACACTTTGTACAACCGGAGTCTATTCTACCTTCCTCTTCTACTAACCATTTAACCTCCAATCCAGAATCTGACCATTCATCCATCAAAAACACCAAAAAATTCGAAAATTCCAAAAAGGCCACATTTTGAAAAACCAAAAAATCACATAAAAATTGAAAATGACTTAAAAAAATTAGATCCTACTCTAAGGGAATCAGTCGATGAGGAACTGGTTTTTAAGCTTCCCATAATAAAGTCCATAGATCACTTCCCTGACCTCAAACGATTTGTGAGAAGTAAATTGATGCCCAAGAGGTTGGGCAATAAGAGAACAAGGACTGAGAGACACATAGTGTCTATGACCACCTCCTTGGTGATGGGGAGAAAGACCAAGAGCCGCATAGTGAAGTGGTTGCATATGGTTGAATGTGAAATCAAAGACACTACCTTTACCCATGTAAGAATTGATGATGACTCACCGATAAATATTCTCCTGACCTCTGTGTTTGACAAGCTCAAACTCAGGCCAATCAAAAAGTCGAGAGAGATCGTTCAGCTGGCTGATCGATCTATCAAATGGTCGAGAGGAACCATTTCAGTCATCATTACTTTCCAAGATGCTCTACTCTAGTTAGACTTCACGATCATTGACATTGAGCACCGAAGAGAGTTTATCCAGTCTCCCATTATTCTTGGGAAGCCGTTCTTAGCCTTGGCTAAGGCGACTATAGATTGTGAGACTTGGGAAATCGATTTTACAGCATTGGAAGCACTTCGACCTCACCCATTTTTTGATACACTTTACTCTAAGATGGTCTGCATATCTGCAGACAGTCGTTACCATCAAGATATAGATGAGTCCCGTCTCTCTACTACACCTGAGATACCGACTATCCGTATGACCGTTGGTTCAGAGATTCCCCATACCTCCACTTCACCAACTGCTTGTACCACCACCGTGACGGCTTCTAAGGAGGACTCACGGCCTAAAGCTATCATTGAGTCGAACACAACTTTTGCTGATTGCTTGGACCATTTTGATGATCCGACACAAGAGACATTAATGTCAAGCCAACTGAGGTCACTAGTACCTCCTCGAGATGTGTGCTAACGCTTCAGGAATATTACAATCTATATGGTGACTCGTTTGATGAGGAACCCATGGTCAGCACCGCACCACATCCCGGACGTTCAAAGGAGACAATCAAGACTAAATTGACCTCACACAAAAACACGATTTCTCCCTCCTCTAGTCAGATATATAGTGAGAGGAAGTAAAGAATTGATCCCTCGAGGTGTTCCCCCGAACCCCTCAAGGCGCGTCGCTCTCGACTCCCTCTTGGTGATTCGGGGGTTCTAGAAAACCGACTAAGAAAGTTTCCTTCAACATTCCGGAGAAGGAATTTTCGGAGGAATCCTCGTCGGGTTCGAATGAGGTGATTTATATGAGTGAGCTCACTTTGACTGTTTTCAAGCCATATCTGAACAAGCAGCCGTGTGTCAACCCTCATTAGATGATCCCTACACCTCACTATTATTCATCTGAGGATGATTTCGACAGCGACACATATGTATATTATCCACATCCTCGCTCCCGCAGGAAGGTTCGTCATAAACCTTCTTAATCCTTGTATATTCCCACTCCTCCTTGGATATATTTTCTTTCACTCCCTCCCTAGTAATTCAAATCACTCGTCCCAGCTCCATATCGTTTCATTTTATGGCTATACTTAGGATGACCAGATCCTAAGTATGGGGGGAGAGTGACCTGAGTCTCTTCATCATTCTATGTACATTATCCAGATCTCATCGGTTCTCACACTCACTCCTATCCCAGACTTAGGTTGACCAGAGCTTAAGTATAGGGGGTACCAATGCCCATCATGTATATATACTCATCCATTTCCCCTCTTAATCTCGCCTGCCCCATTTTTGATCTTCTTCTACACTTAGGCTGCCAGAGCCTAAGTATAGGAGGTGGAGCGACTTTTATACATTTTGTTATTTTAGCTCACCTACGCTTAGCACGAGCAATGTCTTTTTCCTCGCTTCTCGTGCTCTGAGGACATAGCACACACTAAGTATAGGGGGAGTGTATATATTACATATGCACTTTACCTATAGCTTGTACTTTCGCGTATTTTTGTATTTATTATGTAATAATTATGGAGTAGGTAAAAATTGAAAAAAAATGTAAAATCCATGTATACTTGTATAATATGTATATTGTATAACATTTGTGTAATTTATATAATACTTATAAAATTCTTGAAATTTTTTTTGTAAAATAGGATGTATAAACAAAAAAAAACAAAACAACAAAAAACAAAAAAAGACTTCTTATTTACTCTTGCATATCATCCTTCTGTTCAAAAAAAAGTCTTTCACTTCATTCATCCATACATCATGTCATCTACATCTCATCTACATATCTAGCATATGCAATGTGAAAAGTTAATAAGTTCTGAACTAAGTTATGAATAAATGTCGAGGATGGATTTGATTTGACCTTAATCTACCTAATTTCAGAGGAAACTTATAAGAACTGGAGTTAAGATTTTTTATGTCGAATGACTTAATTCTTTGAGTCCTCAAGTCTATGTTCATATGTCATCTTGATTGGTCTTAATAGAATATTTCGTACACACGCACGATTCTTTTAGACAGTGACCTAACTTGGACAAGCATCATGCACATAGCTCTTCATTGATGAGGTGGTGAGGAGATAGAATCCTTTGGCTTGGAGTAGCACACGGGAGGAAACATCCGCCCTCCTCTAGGAAGGGTAGTGCATCTCAACACAGTCTAGTGGCGTTGACGTCTAATGACGGGATGCTGTGGGTTGCAATAATGCTTCAAAAGAGGGATAGTCTACTTGCTCAAGAGGAAAAACTCCTTAGGTACATGCTGCACCTTGTATATATATATCAAAAAAAAGAAAGAAAAAGAAGAAAAAATACAGAATCTCCAAAAGTGGACATGCCTGATTGAAAAGTAAAATGCATGCTGGATTGTATATATAAGGATAGAAAAATAAGAAGAGCATCAAAGTTTTTGTAATCTTGTAGCTAGAAGACTTAGCTACACTGGTCAAGCATCCTAGGATAGGTAGCTACATTGGCTACCGTTCATTCTTCTCTCCACCCCCTCTTCTTGAGCTGGTCGCACTTGAACTTAGAAGGGACTGTCCCGCTCCTCGAGGAAAGAGTTGCTAGGCCGGGGAATTAGAGTTGACTTATTAGAGGAGGTTGTTTCTTTGCCCTTTCTGATGTGGAGTGAGTGCTACATTTCACTTACACAGTACAAGTAAGAATTATAGTCATCAGAATTTGCGTATGAGGATCTATCCTGACCTGACTGCTGAGAGGACTTGAATAAGAGACTTGTGGAACTTAAAGGTTGTTAGGTCTTAAATTCAGATCTCAAAGAGGTTCTACCCCACTATTAATCAAAGGTCGAGTCAAGCTCCATTTTCACCTTGTATTCATGATCTTGGTATGGAACCCAATCTCATTTCACTCTTGCATTCAATTTGGTTGCTCGGCGACGAGCAAGGTTTAAGTATAGGGGGTTGATGAATATGTGATTCATCACTCTAAAAGTTGAAATAGAGCTTTGTTATCAAGTAATTAGGTGTATTTCATCACTTATATTACATAATTAGCATTCATGCATGTATAAATAATATCTACATTTTATCATCCAAATTTACATTAATAAGAAGCCTAAAATTCCTTGTATATATTCATCTGTATATTAGACAAATTAACCTTTTTCATACCTATTTTATACTAACTCCAAATCCAATAAAATCAACTCTATAGTGTATATATTACAAACACCAATAAAGGAAAAATATAAAAAAAATGCTAACTTGTAAAATTGTCCAATAAAAATCAAATCTAAGTTTGAGACTATGAACCTTAATATATATATATATCATACAATGTCCAATTTAGATCTACTCACTTTTAAAGTAATATACACTTAAAGACCTTCAAAACAAGACTAATTTCATGAAAATCGAAGATCGTATGTGAAACTTGGATTTTGGGCCCCTATTGTATATTATACATGTTGACTAAACTGCCCTTCATTTTATCTTTTTATTTTCTTAATTATTAAAAATCCAAAAAATAGATTAAGTTGTAAATATTCCATCTATATTTTCTCTAACTTTATTTTGATTTTTTTCTCGAATTAAAAATGACAATTTTTTTTTGCAAAAGATAAAAATGTGGTATTTTATATTTATAAGGTACCCCCAAAAATACTTTTTATACAAACGACTTCCTTTGATTTTTGTTCCTTTACGGAAGTTGTAGATCTCGTTGAGACGAGAAACTTTCGTGTTATCTACTTTTTGATTTGACCTCTTTTGTTATTTCTTTGTTATTTTCTTTACATTTAATTTTTTATTTTTCTAGGTGCGATACGTGGCCGCTCCTGGGGTCGCCACGTGCCATCCTATTTTTTATTATTTTATTATTTCAAATTTTATTATTTATTTTATTTATTATTATTTATTTTAATTAATTAATTATTATATTTATTTATTTATTTTCAGTTCATTATTTTAGTAGCCTACTTATTTACTTTATTTATTTTCATTCTCCTTTTACTTCTTCTTTACTCCAACTTCTCATCCAAGTCACCACTTTCTCCACCACTCCTCGATTTTCTCCACTTCTTTTCCAACTTCCTCCTCCTCCTCTTTTTATTCCCATCATCCCCTTCATTCATCTTCATCCTCCCTTCTACAAGAGAGAGGTTCGAGACCCGTTTAAGCCGTGAGGTGACAGCTCCTCCTTAGATGTCGAGCGACGACGACCTGCAGGCGAGATCCGCGGTGACCTCCATCCCAGCCAAGCTTTGCAGGAGCTTTGTCGACCCATTCGAGGCGATAACTCTAGCCAAGGAGAATCTCTAGTTAGTCGATTCCCAGGCATCAACATCCACGCACCATTAGGTATAATCCCCTTTCTCTATCTTTACTTTCTCATTTTTTATCAAACATCATCTATTCATTGTCTTATTGATCACCATTACAATCACCACGTTTTCTTTTTTCTTTTTACCACCAAATAACACCACCAATCATCATCATACATCATCATCACCACCCTTTCATTTCATTTCTACTTTTTTTGTTTTAAAAAGTAAAAAAATAGCAAAAAATATAAAAAGGAGAGCAGCTACAGTCGTCGCCCTCGTTGCACCGCGCACAGTCGGTGCGCGCCCCCTCTTCCCGTTCCAATGGCGGCCGACCACCAGCCCCCGCGCATCGTCGATTGCATCCTAGTCGCGCTCTCACCTGCACGCCAGTGCGGTTGAGCACCGCCGCCCCTCCAACAGCTCGCTTGCGCAGGTGTCGTGCACCCGATGCTGGTTGTCTGCCTTCAGCCACCTCACAGCCGTGCGAAGCAGTTCACAGCCTCCCCCCCCCCTCGCGGCATCCTGCTCTACCCTCCTGCCAGGGGCACCACCACACCACCCCTCGTGCAGAGCCATCTCTGGTCGCCACCTCTGTTGCTTCTTCAGCCCTTGGTCGTGCCTCTAGCGGCTCCCACACCTTCCAGTTGCATCGCCCCGAGCCACCTGCGACCAGCCCTCCATCTCCAGGTCCCCATGCTCCAACGGCTGTGTAACACAGCCCACAACCACACCTCCCGTCGTCTCCAACGGCCGAGCCACAACCACACGACAGCCTGCTTCCCTGTGCCTACGCAGCTCAGGGTTGCGCACCTTCGATCACTCGCCACCGTCACGCCGACCTCTCCGCCTACGCCGCCTACGCGTGTCCGCGCACTCTCCCGCTGCCAAGCCATCATGCCCTAACCACGTTCTCCATAGGTTGTTCTTATTTTTATTATTTTATTTTTTTATGAAAATTGCAGTTTCATCCTTTTAAGTTTCTTTAATTGCAAAAGTGCCTTTAAGCACAATTTATTTATTTATTTTATTTTTCTATATTGCAAAGACACCCCTGACTTTGCATAATAATTTGGATATCATTCTTGCATCATTTATTTTAATGAAAAATAGCACATTATTGAGCAACTAATTATTTATCATTTGAATATTTATTTGCATTTTTATGAGCATTGGATAAGTTATTAAAAATCAGAGTTTGAAATTTAGTGATATTTTACCCATTTTTATCTAAAATCCGCACATAATTAAATGTTGCTCCAAAAATAGTGAAAAAATCAGATTTGATGCCTCTAGTTATGCTTTAATTACAATCCAAATTTCATCTAAACGGAGTTGTCGTTTGCCTAAAATAAATTGTTGAGTGATTTCTGTAATTAAGAATTAGTTAAATCCACGGATATTATTTTTGCGAAATTTCAAGTCTCCTGGATTCCTCGTTTATTTCTATTTGAGATAATTCTTTCTATGGATACTTTGATTTCGTGGAGTTATTAGGAATTAAATACTCATAATCACTCCGTTTTTAGTAAAAAAATTCATAAAAAGTCATATATTGTCAGAAAAATCCAAAAAATCAATGTAGCTTCATTTCATCATGCTTAATTTTCAATAAATATTTCATAATTTTTGCACTCTTTTTTCACGAAAAAATGCATAAAAACCCCCCAAAAAGTTAGCATTTTTCATTGTTGCATTGTAATCTCAAAAATTCCAAAAAAATACATGTTGCATTCATCATTGAATTAAGTTTCTAGGAAAAATATAATTTGGTCGAATTGGATTAATTTCGCATTAAAATTAATTTGGATAAATTTCTTGATTCCTTAATAACCAAGTTCAATCACATTTGCGTATTTGCATTTTTATTGCATAAAAAATACAAAAAAAATCCGGTTGGAAAATCGTGAGCTAATTCATATAATTTGATCTGAAGTTGTTCCTTTGCCTCATTGAGTCGACCCTGAGGCTTGCCCAGGTTAAAAATACATCAAATCGTACATTAGCTAATTCATTGATTCATTGCCTAACTATAATAAAATGGCACATTTAAATTCACAAGGGTATTTTTGCGATTCATCTATACCATAATTATACATGTGTCTAGAAATTTAGAGGCACTATTACTATCGACAATTCCATGCAATAAACATATATATATAGTATTTCTTTCAAATAGGACACAGTCCTTCCATAGTTCAGGAAGACCATCCCTTTTTTGTATAAAACAGGATGACTTTGATAGAATACATATACAGTTTTGTATTATAATGTGCAGTTTTAATGTTTGTATTATAATACGCAGTTTTGTATGCGGCTTTATATTTATAACTTGCACCTATAATACAAACTGTATATGTATTCTACTAAAGTGCTCGTTCTTATACAAAAAAGGGGCGGCCTTCCCGAACTCGGGAAGGATTGCGTCCTATTTGAAATGCCCCCTATATATATTATTCAATAAATTGTATATCGCCAAGAGATAACAATATCAATACAATATGCATTTGTGGTATGAGCACTTATTTTGGAACCAATATCAACGAATATCAATGTCCATAGAAAAAATCAATACCATCTTCCGACATCGAGAAGTTCGAGTTTAGATAGTAGCCACCTCGTCCCAATATATCAAAATGTAATAACCATAAAATATCCCAACACATTCTTCAAAAAAAGTTCCAACATGAGGTCTACAATTCTCATCCTAATGCAATGGACATCAGTTCGGAGTCAATTGTGTAAACAAAAATTGTTTAGGAGTAATGCAGTATTATCCTTCTGCAACAGTTAATTGTTAGAACTAACGTTCGCAGTACACGGCCATGTCAAATTCTCAAAGGTACCAATAATGAACAATGTTTACTCATGCATAATAGTGTCGTCACAATAATTTATTTTAAAAAAACTTGAGGTGTGAGATCTTTAGCTAAGGACTACGGATTTGAGCACAGAGTTACTAGTCCTTACGACCACAGTCCAATGGCATGGCAGAGGTCTTGAACAGAGAGGTGAAGAGCATTTTGCAGAAGTTGGTTCGTCCCGATAGGAAGAACTGGTCCCAGCTTTTGGACCAAATTCTATGGGCCTATAGGATAACCTACAAGACACCATTGGACACTTCGCCATTTAGAATGATCTATGCAAGCCATACCATTTGCCTGCAGAACTGATTCACAAATCTGAATGGGCAATTAAGCAGATTAATTGGAGTTATCACCTAGGGAAGCTTTGTCGTGACTTGAACTTGAACAATCTCGTGGAAATCCAAAACAGGGTATATGACAACAGTTTGATTTATAAGGACAAAGTAAAGAGATGGCATGATCAGCACATTAGGTGCAAAGATTTTGTCCCTACGCAAAAGGTAAGTTGTTTAATTCCATGTTGAATATGTTCCATGGGAAGCTCAAATCTAAATGGATGGGTCCCTTTGTTGTTAAGAAAGTGCACGAGAATGGAAGTGTAGAGATAGCCCATCTCACAGATGGTGCACAATCCCATGTGGTGAATGGACAACTGTTGAAGCATTTTGTAGATTCTAAAGAGCAGTTAGTCCAAGTCGAGGTCATCAACTTCATGCATAGTGAGCACAGAGCAGATATATTATATTACTCTTCATGAATATACATCATCAAGATTAGCAGCGTAGAAGATTCATTCACTCTCGTACATTCTCCCTTCTCTGTATATTTTCCAGTTTGCATTGGTTCTCACGCTTACTCATGTACTTAGGCTAACCAGAGCCTAAGTATAGGGGAAACCGATGCCCGCCATGTGTACATACTCATCAGTTTCTCCTCTTGACCTCGTCCACCTCATTTTTGCTCTTCTTCTAAACGTAGGTTGACTAGAGTCTAAGTATAGAGGGGCGGATAGACTTCTATACTTTTGTTATTTTAACTCTCCTATGCTTAGCACGAGCTATGTCTTTTTCCTCGTTTCTTGTGCTCCGAGGACATAACACATGCTAAGTATAGGGGGTGTGTGTATATTACATATATACTTTACTTATAGCTCGTACTTTCTTGTATTTTTTTATATATTATACTATAATTACGTGGTGGGTAAAATTGTAAAAAAACTTTTCAAAAAAATCCATCCTTCTTTTTTTTCAATATATATATGTGTGTGTGTGTGTGTGTATATGTGTGTGTGTGTCCTTTCTAATTTACCTTTCTTTAAAAAAACTTTTGATTAAAAAAAATCTTTTCAAAAAATCTTCTTTCTTCTTTTCCTTTCTTTTTCAAAAAAAATAAAAACATTTTTTTCTCTTTTCAAAAAAAAATAATAATAAAATCACAAAGATCAAAATCACAAAAAAAACCTAACTAATGAGTTGGTTTGTCCCTGACACTTGCACATTCACACAAGACTAGTGAAGTTCAAGGACACTTAGTTTATGAGGTCTTGAGATTTTGAGTTAATCAGCCTTAGTCATTAGGGTCTTTGATTTAATTATTCGCATTTCCCTAGTTTGAAAGATCTGTGTGCTATATTGCACGCTTAGTCGCTACCTTAAGAATATGATCTGCACCTCACATACACGATTGTTGTTGTGATGAGATGAGTTGAAATTTCACTTGAGGGACTGGGATGAGGGATTTGAGTTTGGACCTGATTTTATGATGCTCGAGGATGGGATAAAATCGATGAAGGCTTCATGGAACTTGAGTGTCAGCACCTTTAGCCAGTATGAGAACATGGTTATTGTACTATCCTCTAATATTTACCTATGTGCCAAGGGTGTGATGAAAACTAAAAAAAATGTTAATCAGTGAGCACCAACTTGGTAAAAGCAGCGGAGCTATCCAAAAGCAAAGAAAAGAAAGAAAGAAATGTTGAAAGAAAACCTCTCACCATACAAATTCAAATATCAAGGGGCTTCAACCAAGTCTGGGTGTAGAAAGTATATTAGATACTACTGGTGTAGAAAGTATATTAGATACTACTGGTGTAGAAAGGACCCAAAAAAGGTTATGCATCGTAAATGCTACAAGTCTGGGTGTAAAAGTATATTAGATACTCAAAAAAGGCACACCTTGGTGTACTTCTAGGAAAACAAGTGCAGACGACTCCAACTTTTCTTGACGGACATGTTGATCAACAATAAAAAAATACATGTGTTGAGTTAATAAGGCACTCGAGAGGATCCTTCTTCCAATGAGAGGGAAAGAAGAAATGACACAATCCTATGTCCTCCATCAACTGGCCCTCCATCTACACTTTTAAGTCTGACAACAAAAGAGACAGTGGATTGGATGCAAGAAAGGATTTTTTCCCTAGTGTTGAGGGTCATGTTCTTAGGAGAGTCTCTTGGACTAGAAACTTGCGTGATTCATATCCCTATTATATATGTATATAGAGAGAGACCGATGATTAGGGAAATTGGATACCTTTTGACTAGAGCTTGATTTAGCTTAGAATTTTAGGATCACTAAAATCGAGAGTTCTTCAATAGGTCAAGTCTTGTATTCACATGCACAGTCAGGGGTTAATCTAACTTATTCATTCTTTATTTGCTCGAGGACTAGCAAAGTTTAAGTATAGAGGGGTGATGAATCCATGATTCACCATCTCAATATATTGATCTTAGCAAAATCCCTGAGTAAAATCTCAAATAAATGTTCATAAAATCAATAAATTAATGAAATGACTCTTGTAAATAAAATACACTAATTATTATAAATTATATTGTACAAAATAAATCAATAATAAAAAGCCATAAAATAAAGGGGGTTTTCAACTGTAAATAGCCCAAACTTCACATATTTTAATAATTTCATTTCAACTTCTTTTCGGATAATTCCTTCTCTAACTTATTTATAAAATTTATATAAAAATACAAAAATATAAAATAAATTTCACTGCAAATAAATACTCCTAGATCCCAAAGAGAAAAAGCTGTAAAGTCCAACTTCCCGGCCAAATTCCAGCTCCGTATGAACTCCAAATTCACCAGACTAACTTTTAAAGTTCAAGTTAGAAAATTATCTATCTAATGAAAGTTGTTTCATTAAAATCGAAGCTCGTTTGCAAAATTTGAGTTTTGAGACCTCGTTGCATATCTTGTACATAATGCAATAAATGCGAATTTGATTTTTTTTCTTCGTACAAATCTAACCCTTTTTTATTTATTTTTCTATTAATTTCTTTATTATATATTTTAATAAATGATATAATTAAAAAATCTCAAAATCTTTTGTCATTGAAAATAAGGTAAACTGACTTTGTATATAATATACACATTTTTCTTTTCTCATTTTTTAATTTACTTTTCATAATTACTGAAAAATCCAAAAAATCATTTTTTATAGTATTTTATTTTATTTTTATTTTGTAAATATCTTTCATTGCAAAGATAAAAAACTAAAATTATAAAATTAAAAAAATAATAGCGTACATATGGTTTGTTTTGTTCCTTATTTTTTCTTCGTTAGTTTGTTTGCAATTTTCCCATTTTTTATTTTATCCTTTTCTTTTTAGTACCCTACTTTATTTTTTTATTTTATTTATTTTTCATTCTCTACTCTAACTTCTATTTTCTTCCATTAACCACCAAGTCTTTATATAACTTCCCATTCAACTCCATTATTTCATTTAACCTCCCATTCAACTCCACCATTCCACCATCTTTTCTAACCTCTATTTTTTTCTTTTTTTATTCATCTCATTCTCCTAGTTTTTACCTTTGATCCACTTTTATACGAGAGAGAATCGAGAGCTCTGACCACCCATCTCAGTGACATCGAATGAAGAAGTAGAGAGATGACCGCCTCCTCTCCGATGAGATCCGTTGGCATTCCGACCAACATCGCAGTCGCCTCCGCACGCTGCTCGAGCTCGTCGCTCGTCGACGATTCGAGCGAAGACTGTGCTCTTCGTGAGCACACCACAAGTGCCCGCTTCCATCGTAAGTAACTCCCATTTTTATCATTCGTCGCCGTTTTTATTTTTCTCATTTTTTAACACATGGCATTACCACCACCACACCTTCATTTGTTCTACATCCACCTTCATTATCTCCACCATTTACCACCTCTCCTTTTTTCATATACTTGTTCAAAGTTTTTTAAAAAAATTAAAAAAAATCAACTCACAACACAACAAAAAAACTCAAAAAAATAAAATAAAAAAGAGCTAGAAGGTGGCCGCCCCCATCCCTTCCCCCCACCACCGGCCACCGCCGCTGCCCCACAGCTCAACCGCCGCCCCACAGCCACGCCACCACCATCCACGCAAGCCTCCTCACCGTCAGGCCCTCTCGAGCTGCTGCCCTTTTCCCTCCATCATGCCCGCAGGACTCTCCAACGCCACACCCACAGTCCTCATGCATTCCTCTTCTCTAGCGCCACCCTCCTCGCCGCCAGCCGTGGAAGCCTCCAACGCCACTGCCATAGCCACCCGTCGTCCCACAGACTGCCACCGCCGCCAAGGCTGTTGATCGCCCCCTCCACTACCCTAACTACCTCCGCCCACGACAAAGGTCGTCTTCTTCTTAATTCATTTTTTTCTAAAAAATGCATTTTTATCTTATCAGTTTTCTTTATTTGGAAAAACACCCTTGTGCATAGTTTTGTTTTTAAGGTTTGTTTTCTAAAATTGAACGGATACCCCTACATTTATTCGTTAATTTGGACATCTTTTTAGCATCATTTATTTTGATGAAAAATAGCATGTTGTTGAGAAACTAATTCTTTATCATGTGGATATTTATTTAGATTTTTTTGACTTTGGGTAATTAATGAAAATTGGATTAGCAAAAAATTACTTATTTTACCCACTGTGAGGACTTAAATTCATATTTAATTCTTGAATGCTTTAAAAATTCTTCAAAAATCAGAAATGACGCATTTGAATGTGATTTAATTTGTATCCAAATTTATCTAAATCGGAATTGTCATGTGCCTTAAATAAATTGGTGATTGATTTTAGTAAAAGATTTTTAATTAAATCCACACACATTATTTTTTTGTAAAATTCTAACTCTTCTGGATTGCATACTAAAATACCATGTTGAGATAAATCACTCTCTAGATAAATTGATAATGTAGATTTATTAGGAATTGAAGACTTATAATCACCCTATTAACATTAAAAAATTGTAAAAAAATCATATATTTTAGAAAAATATCAAAAAAATACAGTAGCCTCATTTCATTATATTTAACTTTCAATAAAAGTTTCATAATTTTTGCAATCTGTATGAGTGAAAAATTGCATGAAAATCCATAAAAGTGTGCATTTTCATTGTTGTATTTTAACCCTTAAAATCCCCCAAAAATATGTTTTGCATTCATCACCGGACTGGGTTTCTAGAAAAAATATAATTTGACTAAATTGAATTAATTTCACATTAAAATTAATTTGGCTAAATTGTATGTTTTCGTATTAACTTGATTCAACCGCATTTTGCATTTGCTTTTATATTTCATATCAAAAATACAAAAATATACAATGGAAACCGAGAAGTAAGTATTCTTAATTAACCTAAAATTGTTCCTTTGCCTCCATGCGTTCGACCCCAGATTGCCCAGGATATAAATTTAAGACGAGACACTCCTTGTGGAGATCTTTTCTCGGTTCTTATTAATTGGTCGAGTGTCGTGCTACAACGAGTACCGACTATTATACCCACTTAGGTCGATTTTTCAGGACCGTTTACCCATCTCTACATATGTTGTACTCATTTCCCTTCTTCCAAATTAACAAGAGAGAGTATTCCAAAAATCCTTGTGTTATTGTGTTCATCTGCACATGTTCACCTAAATTCACACATTTATAATTAATTCAAGCTAACTCCAAATGACATGAAACTGACTCCATTGTGTACGTATCACTGACCTTAGTCATGAAGAATCCAAAAAAATCCAACCTTATACATATTTGAAATGGATCCAAACCCTAATTTCAGGACAAAAAGTCATAAGTGATGATATCTCTCATACAATGTCCAATTTCACTTTACTCACTTGTTGAAATTAATGCACATTCAAATATCTACAAATCAAGATCAAATTCAAAAGAATCAGAGGTCATTGGTGAAAATTGGATTTTTGGACAAAACTGTGCATTGTACATATTCACTTATTTTGATCTGTCATTTCATGTACATATTTCACTCTTTTTTATTTCTTTATTTTTTTGATTTCTTTATTTCATTTCATATTCTAACTAACTACATAAAAAATCAAAATCCAAAAAAACAGAAAAATAATGAAAAATAACAATTCTGACTTGAGCACATTGTCCCATTCGTGTGTATATATCTCACATTTTCTAAATATTCCTAACTCATAAAAATCCAAAAAAAATACATTCATGGCTATTGCATTAATTTACATCATATTTGATATTTTCATGCATTATTCATCAACATAAAAACAAGTAACAATTACAGAACTATAAAAATGATATGTTATGTGTATAAAATATCACAAAAAATCACATCTTGCACAATTTAGTCTATTGCATCCAAGTCCTTCATGAACACCGTGGAGTGTATTTAGGAGTACATTTTTCATTTTATGCACTTTTCCAACCAAGTCCAATTATTATTTTTAATCTATTTATTTATATATTAATTGCACTGGTCAACGTTGGTCAACCTCCATATGGTGCAATATGATTTGTCCACCTCAACCCCCATGTCCAACCTCCTGGCTTGGTCAACGCCCCTTTGTCATCTTGTGCCCTTCTTCCAAATCGTTGGATCACCCTTGATCCACCGATCTTGATTTCCCCTTCCTACCGCCTCTTTTCTCCCCACGTGTTAGGCATGTGATGAACCTCAGACTCCATACACATGCCTATCATGTGTTCTCCTCTCTCCTCCTCCTTATGCGCTCCACGCATGATGACCCATCCCCTTCCTCTCTTCATCACCGCCTCGCTCCGCCTAATGCCCTGCGAGCTCTGCATACCCATCTCCTCCTCTTATCTCTGTCGAGCATCCAAACCCTGACCAACTTTATCATCCTCATCGAAACCCTAATCTAATGGTTGGAATCCAAACTAACTACATCTCCTTGCCCTCTATCTGCAACAACCTGAACCTAACAACCTCCATTGTCGACTTTCCTAATGAAGTCTATAATCTTCTCCCTATCACAATATCTGATCATCCACCTCCTCTTATCCTATCTCTACCAACGACCAAGCACCATGGCTTCTCTCTTATTGTCCATAACCTAAACCCCAACCATTTTCCCATTCGCCTCAACCTCTCCTTACAAAATCCCATGACCGACCTTCGACCATCCATGATCTTCCAAATCTGTCGTGCGTCATCTTCAAATGATATAGAGATATAGAGCTGAAGAGGAGGGGTGGTGACAGTGCCCCTATGTTGCCAACGATGACCTCCTCCCTTGGCGAGATCCATAGGGATCCATCCCTGTGTTACTGCTCCGCGCAGCTGAATCCTCGAACTTCTCTGTCGAATTAAAGGAGAAGATAGAGTTGACATACGTACTCCAAGTCATAGGAAATTCCACACCCCACACCTTCCATTTCTTCTTCTTTTTCTTCGCATCTTCTCATCTCTTCGTCGTTCATCATTGAGACCCAACTCGATAGACCGACCACCATCATTCCAATCGCCTTTCCTTCCATCTTCTTCTTCTATTCTCCCATAGGCCTTCATCGTCACAGCTCCGTCCACCACCATCCACTACTGGAGCATCTGTACCCCCATCTAGGCTTCAAGAATTCGCATCTGTACCCACATATGGAGTAAATTGCAGAGGATACCCAATCGATTATTGGATATTGCATAACAACCCCTATGAAGGTCTAAATAGCAGACATTTCAATTATTATTATTATTATTTAGTCAATGAACCTTGTATTATTGATATCTTGAGCATCTAGCATATGTTTTTTACGTTCTTTGTATCATTTTGGTCCTTGTATCATTATCTGTCATATGATACATAGAAATATTCATTTTAGAGACATATTGGATTGTTGATTAATTCAAGGAGGATATTCAATTTCATTGAGCATTTATTATCTTTTAATGATTATTTATTGCTCAATAAGTCGTGGAAAATCGAGATAATTTCTTCTGGGACCTAAATTGAACTTACTGATCAAGTTGTCTCTAAAATACACAAAGGGGGATGCTCTTTGACTGACTTGGCTTGATCACTTGCTCTTAAACCTGCATTTACCCTTTGCCTCTTACCATCTCACGCATTGCATATATTCCTCACTTAAATTTCATAAAAAAATCATTACATTTATTTATTTATCGCTCCATGTAGCATAGCATTATATTCTCTGCATTAAAATTATTTTGAAAATTCATGCATCATATTTCTTTTAGCAATTAATTACAACTCTTATTTAAAATTAATAAAATTCTAAAAATACAAAACACTAGAAAAATAATTCTTCTTCTAAAAACCTAATTTCTAGATTATTTAAACATTAATTCTAGACCCTCACATTACTCACTAAGTTCGACCTTGAGACTTACCCAAGTAAAATAAAGCCTGACCACATTGAGATTTGATTCTTTATATCACTCTCTCAACACGGTCACCTCCGACGGTTCCCGTATTGTCTGGCTACAACATATAAAAATGACAGGTTAACAAGGATAATTTTAGGGCCATCAAATGACACCGTTGCTGGGGAAGTAAGCAATTTAAGATTATATTTTAGATAATTTAGATTTTTTATTTTCCACCTCGAGTACTCTAACCCCTGATTTTTCTTAAGCATACTTCTCTATTTATTTCTCAAAAGTTTTATTTCTTTCTGTATCTATTTTTTGTGAATATATATAATATTTATTTTCTTATTTTTTTGTGTGAGGTACCTAGTGGACTCAGAGTGGCTTTCTCGGAGGCTGAAGAAACTCATAACAACCGGGGGCAGATGATTATATGGACTGAACCCGCTGAGGGGCATGAAGAAATTTTATTTTATTTGGAGAGAGGGTGTTTTATTCATTTATTTTTGTAATTAAATTGCAATAATTGTTTGTTTCAACACACTTCATTTGAAGACTCACGCTTGTACCTAAACTGGACACTCGACCTATCAGGCCTCTATTTTTATGGTGATTGACATAATCCTAAGATTGCACTACGAGTGTTAGAGCTATTAGGATTTATTTTTATGCTCGCAGGACTAGATCCACACTTTCACATTAGTTAGACGCACTGGATCGGCTTTCAGTTAGCTAAAATAATTTGTTCTCTCACTCAATAACATATATTCATATTCTATGTCTGGTTTCACATACATGCATTAGAAATATCTTATTAGGGAAATTTAAATTCGATTTACCATTCTATGCGAAGATTGTAAGGATGCATTATAAGTATCCTTGACTTTGTATTCATCACCGTTTTCCCATTGTACGACATTTTTTATTCTCCCTCAGTTTTCACTCATCTAGGATTTAAAAGAAATTGGTATCCTTGTGTATACGTACTTCATTCTCCACTCAAATTCAAAGTGATAATAAAATTAAAACAAGGGGAGTGCTAAACAAGGTGACTGAAAATTAAGTGTAATACAATTGAGTATCATTGATTGTGGGAGAGAAATCCCATCCTTATGCAAATGTACATACCTTCAGACTGTGAGTGGATGAGGTTGTAGTCGTAAGGTTATAACCCAAAATCCTGGACTTGCGCCCTAAGCCTCCAGATCTGACTCTTGCGGGTTTGGGAGCTATGAACGTTTGCCTCCGACTATAGTCGACGTTTTGGGTGGGCCCATCTACTATCTTCTTTAAGGGTGTGATATAACCTGATAGCCTGGGTAGATCACTCCTTTGATCGAGGACTACTAGAACCACACATGGGCATCTGGGCGACACACCTATGTGTAATAGATTAAAATTGAAAAGATAATCGGTCGGACTTTTGCAGCCTTCATTGTAAAGTTAGTGAATTTGGGGTTTGCAATAATTTGTGTGCATTTAAAGCCCGTTGCACTTGCATATCTATATTGAGGTTCATAAATCATTCACCTTCATTTTTAAAGATGTTGGAATATTGGTATTCACACTCATATTCTGTGGGCTACGCTTACATGACGGAATACTGACCATCTTCATCTTCTTTTATCATTTTAGAAGAACCTTCTCTTTGAACCGGTTCTTCCCTAGCCATCATTCTCTCCACCCTCACACACTTCACTCTTATTCCACCACCCTACTCCTTCCTTGGTTGAGTTTTCAAGATATGAACCACTCATACAACCGAATCATTATTATGTGGACCCAATGGAGCGAGCGAACTCGAGGATAGATATGAGTGTAACCGAATTTGAAAGAGAAACACGATTTTTCGATTACAATTGGAAATTCATTGTTTGAACCGTCCCATAGGCGGTATGTATCTCTTCCCAAGCATGACCAATTTTCTTGTCCATTACTCAGCTCAAAATTGCATACCGGAGTCACGACATGATGAGTATGGTTAGTCATCTCCAATTCATGAGACGATAACATATGACTTAGCTCGGATTAATTAGAGAGTTGGTGCTTTTATTGAACAACTTAATAATGTCATCCATATGGTAAAAGAAATGATGAACAACCAAAGAGAAGTGAGGACTACACAAAGCGAACCCGAGAGACACCATGTGCAAAATTTTCAGACACAAACACCACATGTACCCAATACCATTGACCAATCCACTGACTATTCCAACGACTCTATCAAAAATTCTAAAAAAAAATAAAAAAGTAGAAAATTCAAAAAAATGGACAACACCAAATAAAAGTATTTTGTAAAAGTCTGACCCAAAGATTCCATTAATTAAGGCCATAGAGTACGTACCTGATCTTCAGAGATTTGTGAAGAGATGATTATCACCTAAGAAGACAGTGCAAGAAATGACCTATAACTGAATTTCATCTAATCACTATGATGAGTTTAGTGGTGATGACTAAGAAAAACAAAAGCCACAGAGTCAAATGGTTGACTAGGGTTAATTTTGAAATTGAGAATATCAGTTTTACTCATGTTTGGATTGATGATGACTCCACCCTGAACATCCTCCCAAAGTTTGTATTTGACTAACTCGAACTTGGATCGCTAAAAAAGATGAGAGTAATCATTCAATTCAGATTGATCAACAAAGAGGATTTTTTTGGAACTTGCTTCTATTTTGGTCGTGCCTAAACATAGAAGGAAGTACTTGACTCCCCAAAGACAAATTACCAGAGGAAAGTTTTACATAGAAGTCTGACATTTCGAATGGGGAGAGATAACACCCTTCACACACATGAGACAAATGTTAAATGTTCATGGGGTATGCTTTGGGAGGAGGATTGATCTAAGATGACTTCTGAGCTGAATATGTACAATGATATGTAGAACCTGGAGGTTGTTTATTTTAAAATCTTAATTCTTGTAAGAGTTTCTCCAAAGTAATAATCCAAAGGATGGGCTGAACTCCATTTTCACATTTTGCTCATGATATTGGAATGGAACCCATTCTCATGTCACATCTTCATTTTCAGTTGCTCGGAGACGAGCATGGTTTGAGTATAGGAGGTATATGAATTTGTGATTCATAACTCTAATTAGTTGAAAATAGAGATTCATCTTGGGAAATTAGGTTTATTCACTTGTTAATATCATAAAATTAATATTCATGCATTTGTAAATAATTTGCAAAAACTAGCATTCATTTCTGCATTCACATTCATCTGCACATATTCACCTAATTTCACACATTTATAATTAATTCATGAAACTGACTCCATTGTGTACATACCAATGACATTAATGAAAAATAAAAAAATACTAACTTGTACATATTTGAAATGACCCCAAACTATAATATCAGGATAAAAGTCACAACTGGTGATGTCTCTCTCATACACTGTCCAATTTCACTCTACTCACTTTTGAATTAACGTACTTTCAAATATGTACAAATCAAGATCAAATTCAAAATAATAGGAATTCATTTGTGAAAATTTAGTTTTGGGACCTAACTGTGCATGGTATATATTCACTGATTTTTGACTTGTCATTTCATGTACATATTTCACTCTTTTTTATTTCTTTCTTTTCATTTATTTATTTCATTTAACATTATAACTAATTACATTAAAATCAAAATCTAAAAAAACCAGAAAAATAATGAAAAAGATAACTTATGACTTGAGCATACTAACCCATTCATATGCATATATCTCACATTTTCTAATTATTCCTAACTCATGAAAAATCCAAAAAATGCATTCAAGTCCACTTCATTAATTTACATCATATTTGATTTTTACTTGCACTATTCTTCTATCGAAAATCAAATAAAAATTACAAAATTATAAAAATGTTATTTTATGTGTATAAAATATCACCCAAAAAATCACATCCTGCATAATTGAGTCCATTTGCATCCAAGTTCTTTAGTGAACGTTGTAGAGTGTATTTAGAACTACATTTTTCACTTTATGCACTTTTGCATCTAAGTCCAATTAATACTTTTAATCTATTTATTTCTATATTAATTGCACTGGTCAACGTTAGTCAACCTCCATGTGGTGCCATGTGATTTGTCCACCTCAGTCCCCAGGTCCAACCTATTGTCTTGGTCAACACCCCTTTGTCATCTTGTGCCCTTCTTCTAGACCGTTGGATCGCACTTGATCCAATGGTCTTGATTCCCTACGCCTACCTCTTCTCTCCCTTTGTGACTAACCTTAGATTCCATGCCCATGCCTAGCACGTGTTCTCCTCTCTTCGCCACCACCTCGATCTACTCAATGCCTTACGAGCTCCGTCTACCCGTCTTCTCCTATCTTTGTTGAGCATCCAAACCATAACCAACTTTATCCTCCTCAAAGAAACCCTAATCTAATGACCATAATCCAAACTATATCTCCTTTTCCCTTTATATGCAACAACCTGAAACCTAACAACCTCCATCATTGGCTTTCCTAACCAAGTCTATTGTCTTCTCCCTATCACGATCTCCGATCATCCCCCTCCTCTTATCCCACCGCATCCAACGACCAAGCACCATGGCCTCCTATGATTCTCCAAAACCTAAATCCCAATCGTTTTCCCATTTGGCCCAACCTCTCCCTAAAAAAACCCATGGCCGACCTTCGACCATCCTTTATCTGCCAAATCTGTCTTGCATCATCTTCAAACGAGATAAATATGGAGTTGTAGAGGAGGGGTGATGATTGTGTCCCTACGCTAATGGCGATGACCTCCTCCCATGACAAGATCCACATGGATACATCCCCATGTTGCTGCTCCACACAACCCAAGCCTCGTGCTTCTCCACTAAGCACATAGGCGAAGATCGAAGTTGACGCCCATCCTCAAACTCGCAGGCGATTCCAGAACCCACACCTTCCCCTTCTTCTTCTTCTTCTTCTTCTTCTTCTTCTTCTTCTTTCAGTCGTACATTTCCTTCTTCTTCGCATCTTATCTTCTCTTCATCGTTCCCCGTTGAGACTCAACTCGATAGACCGACCACCATCATCTTCCTCTACCTCAATCTTCTTCTTTTTTTTCTCATGCGACTCTTCATCGCCGCAGCTCCATCCACCACCATCCACTACCGGAGAATCCCCTCCATCCACTCCTCTATAACAGGAACATCATCGCAATCCAAGTAGTCAAGAGGTTGAAGAAGAAGACGATGCCCCAGGACCAAAATGTACAGTGACCCTTGGATAAAGAACCGCATCATCTTGGCCATAGAGTTGTGTCCAAATCGAATCCCTTGGAGAGAGACAACATACAATCATGGATCAACCCCCAAACCACAGTCCGAGGCCTCGTGCTCCGGGTTGCCTTGAAGTAACAGAGAAGGCCACGTGGGGGTGCATGCCAAACCTCCAACTAATTCGAGCATCATGTGCCAAGCACATGCATCTAGAATATTTGTATCTTCAACCCATGGCTTAGAGAATTCGCATCAGTACCCCTGTCTGGGGTAAATTGTAGAGGACACCCAACCAGTTCTTGGATATTGCAGAACAACACCTGTGAAGGTCAACTAAATAACAAATATTTTAATTATTTTAATTATTACTAGTCCCTCGATCTTGTATTATTAATATCTTGAGCATCTAACATGTTATTTTTATGTTCTTTGTATCATTTTGATCATTGATTCATTATCTATCATATGCTACTCTAAAATATTAATTTTAGAGACATATTGTATCATTAATAAATTTACAGAGGATATTCTGTTTCATCGAGCATTTACTCTCTTTCATTGACTATTTATTGCTCAATAAGTGGCGGAAATCATGATAATTTCTTATGGGACCTAAATTGAACTTACTGATCATGTTGTTTCTAAATCCATCAAGGGAAGGCTCATTGATTAACTTGGCTTGATTACTTGCTCTTGAACCTACATTTACCCTTTGCATTTCACCATCTATTGAATTGCATACATTCCTCACTTAGAATTCATAAAAAAAATCATTGTATTTTTTTATTTATCTCTCCACATAACATAGCATTATATTCTCTGCATTATATTTATTTTGAAAATTCATGCATCATATTTCTTTTAACAATTAATTACATCTCTTATTGAAAACCAATAAAATTATGAAAATAAAAAAATGCTAAAAAATAAATCTTCTTCTAAAAACCTAATTTCTGGATTATTTAAACATTAATGCTAGACCCTCACATTACCTCCTCGAGTTGGACCTTGGGACTTGCCCAAGTAAAATAAATAACTTGATCACATTGAGATTTGATTCTCTATATCATTCTCTCAGCACAATCATCTTTGACGGTTCCCAATTGCCCAGCTACAAAATAAAAATGATAGATTCACAAGGGTGATTTTAGGGCTCATCGCATGTCCTCCAATAATGAGACCTGGAATATGATGGCTTGTAACGAGCATCCTCTTCTTATATCAATAAATGACACAATGATACCATGATAGCCAATACATCCAAGAATAATATTGAAGTCCACCATCTTCATGACAATGAGGTCACTAGGTAGCTCATGACCTATAAATATTAAAGAAGCATCTTGTATATACTCTAGTTCCTTGACTTTACCACCAGTAGATGTAGTAATAATCAAATCAATATATAAAAGTTTGGTTTGGCATCCGTTCTTACTAGGGTCTCGGAGATAAAGATTACGTAGCATCAGTATCAAAAAGAATCTTTGCATGTAAATTAGCAATAAGAAGAGCACCTTCATTGGTCTTGTCCTCCTTAACAAACATCCTCTCCGATGGTGAGAGCATAAACTCACGTAGGAACTTTTGGCTTTTGATATTAACCTTGAGTTGCAAGTTACTTCCTAGGCTTCTGTCAATCACGTATGTAGTGCCCTTTCTCTGCACAGTTCAAACATTGACCATTCTTGAGATAGCATTCTCTTGGGTGAAAACATTGACAATATGGACATCCAAGGAATCAATTACCTTCTCCTGGCTTGGAGGATTGCTTATGTTTTATGAGATTTTTGAAAATTATTTAGACTTTTGCAAATCGATCCTTCCATCATTTTGTGGCTTCTCCTCCTTTCTTCGCAAGAAATCTTGATCAATGGTTGTGTCACTTGCAATGCCATCTTCCATGATATTCATCATGCTAGCGATGACTAATCTTAAAGTAGGATGGAGTCCCTCTATGAACTTCTGAGTCATCCGTTACTCATTTGGATACATATGTGGAGCATATGCTAGTAAGCGGTGGAACTTGTTACTATATTAATCAGCAATCATGTCTTCTACCTTCATATTAATGAATTATTTCTCCTTATTAGCTGGAGTTGCATTGGAACATAATGCTCTCGGAAGAAATTGACAAACTCATGCGATAAAATGCTTTCTCTTTTATCAAACTTCTGTCACAAGTCGTTAGTAGGTCCTTCTAGCTTTTGAGAAGCAAAAGAGACCTTGCTAAGCTTCAGACATCCAATTGCATCAAATAACTTCTCAATTTCCTCTAGCCATCAATTTGCAACCTCAACACCTACCGCACCTTTGAATCTAGGAGGATCGACCTATAAGAATCTATCAAATGTACTTTGTTTATAAGATCTTTGCGAAGTCTCTTCTCTCTATCCAGAGGCCTCTTGTGAAGTCTCTGATCATTGTCCTTACTCCAATGGTTCTTAGCTTGATCATGAATTGGTTGGGAGAGCTCCCCCACTGTCTTCGTCAACTTGGCATTCTGTGCTGTCAAATTAAGGGACCGACGACTCCGCTTTCCATTTGAGACGGTAACACAGAAAGATTGCAGAAGCATTCGAAAACAATGATTATTTTTTTCAAGTCGAGGAGCAAGACAAAAACTCAATAATCCATTCATCACAATTGGAGTTCCATGTGAAATGGAAGTAACAAAGGAAAATTAACCAATGATAAAGAGACTCATTAGGTCTCTGGTCAATAAATCAAAATAAAATAAGTGTCTACCAATAAATTCCATACATTGGCTTTCGAAAATAGAATAAAGCGATGACTTCTAAATCAAGCCGATCGACTACATCTAGCTCCCCGCTAAACTGCAATGTTGTAATCAATATTAGCCGGGCAAATTTAACTAAGTATGCACTGAAAATTTACGACACATACCATAATTTTTCGCATATCACAAAAATTAGATGCACTATTACAATTGGCAAATCCAAACAATAAATAATGGAATATATCAATAAATTACATATCACCAAAAGAAAACAACAACAACACTTAAACAATAGGCATTTGTTGTATGGCACCTATTTTAAGACCATTACCATATCAATGGATATCAATATCCATAGAAAAATCAATACCATATGCCAACATCGGGCGGTCCGAGTTTAGATAGGGGCCACCTCATTCCCATAAGTCAAATTTTAAAATCGTAAAATGTTCCAATACAAAATATCCTATCCTCACCAATAACATATGTATTGAGTCAAACACCATAGCAGAAATTGCTCAGGAATAGTGCAAAATTACCCATCTGCATATGGTCAATTGACGGAATGAATTGTCCACAAGATATTTGACCAAGCCAAAGTCTCTAATGAACTGACAATAAACAATGTCTACTCCCGCACAGTAGTATTGCCAAAACACAATAATTTATTTTCAATAAAAATATTTGAAATAAATAAATCCAAGTTAATCTATAAAACATATGCTCATCTATCTAATATACAAATAAGTACCTACATCTTGTTACAATGCTTAAAAAGCAATTATTCGATCAATAATATGGATAAATATCCAATTTCACATTCGATACATAGGATTTTAATTTCGAAATATAATATAAGCACTCTAATGGGAAAAAATAACATTCTAATGGCTAACAAAATCCAATTATGGATATGAATAATAACAGCACATGGTATAACTCTGTCTCACATCCATAACCCGTCGTTAAGTTGGTTTATTAACTCAACCATTCATGTGATTAGTCTAACTACACCACATCTAAGGGTTGCCATTTACTCATTTTTTATTTTTTTAAATCAAGAGAAACTTCCTCCTCTTCCTTCTTCCCCTCCTCTCCTCGTACAGTAGCAGCAACACTCCGACATCGCTCCTCAACCTCTTCTCTACATGCAGCTTCGTCGCCACCCCCTTCGATGTCTCGCCCTACGTTGTCGCACCCTACTCCAGTCCCTTCCTCCACCTCTCCTCCAGTTGCCCCTCCTCCACCGCCCCTTCTCCAACCGCCCCTCCTCAGTCGCCCTCCTCCAGTCCCCTCCTCTACATATCCTCTAACCGGCCATCCTTCGTCACCCCTCCTCCAGTTGTCCCTCCTCCAATCCCCTCCTCTAGTCGTCCCTTCCATCCCCTCCTCCAGCCGTCCCTTCTCCCTCACTATCGAGAAAATCCCCCAATCTAGTTGTGCAAGAGTTAATGACTATTCAGGGTTCTGTGTATAATCATGAACTATCAAAGGTTATGTATGTAATTATGACATTACTCATGATTATGGGTGTAAATATCTCAAATAAAAGTCATATATATTTTATTAAAATCATTATTATTGTTCTTGTTGTTATTTGTACAAGCCTAAAAATTAAATTCCATTGATCATGCTATGTAGGTGACCGAACTTACTCCCATAAAAACATGGCTAGATTAGTTAAGGTACGCCTAAAGATAACTTTATAAGGTTGTATCCCGAAATTATTAATCTTATCAAAGGTATGTATCCTAAGGCCTCGTCCATTTGAGGGATGCATTGTTCGCATCTCTCCTTATCCCACAAAATTTTTATCCCCTTAAAGATGGTCAATATTTGAGTTATGGACTCAACACGACGGATAGAGTTTGAAACTCTATCCTTCCATCATCAATCTTTCTGCCAAAAAATAGAAATAACTATCACTTATCTCACAATCTAATCTCACATAATTAACTTCTATCCAGTGTCCATTCTTATCCAACCTAACAAAGAATATCAGATAACTACCATTTATCACTCCTTATCCCACATTCTATCCCTGCAAATGAATAGAAATAATGAATACAACTGCTTAATCCCTCCTTATCGCGCATCCCCTATCTTGCTACCGTCAACCCCTAAAGTTGATCAATTAAACATCTTAACAGAGTCTTCACCAATGAAGTTTCTGTTGTTGTTATTGTTGTTACTGACGATTACCAATTTCAAACGAACTTAAATTGGATAGATGGGAAGAAAAAAACCATCATATATTAGATAGAGGGACACCGTAATTATAAGGTCCTGGATTCTCTATTAGTGAATTGGAACCTTAATTTATCTCAAAAAACTCCTATTGAAAATGATATTAGCATGAGATAATGGATGCAATTGACTTCGATCTATCCAATAGAACGTGCATGGCGATATCTTAATGGGCCATTTTCCTGAATACATGGAAAACCAACTATCTCATCCGTTAGATCTCTGATCTAACAGTTCTTTATCCAAAGAATATTTTATTCAATCTATTTTTGACTTGAATTTGAATTTCATTTTGAATTCAAACTCCATCTAATCCCTTTATTTACCGTCTTTAGCACGTTTGATTTGGTATTTTTGTTGCTATTAATTTGACGAGGTTTCGCAACGTGGTAGCATTTCTGTGTTATGCTGAATGGCAAAACTCATTGTAAAATTGGCATTGCCATTGCAAAAGTATATCCTATTTTGTAGAAAAATAAAATCACAATCAATAATACTTTTATTGATGTTGTTGTAATTTAGGTAATGGTTTTTGTAAAAGTTACTTCCTGTTTTGTAATATTCGTTTGGAGATCTGCGTAAAAAATAGATAGTTTGTAGTTCGTCAATTATTAAGTGGAAAGCAATAAATATAAAAAAACATGATATCCTAGAAACGATTTGACATATGTAAGAAACGATATGATATTGTAAAAAATGCTTGATATTGTAAAAAAAGATCCGAGATTGTTAGAAATTTATAAAAGAAATATTTAATTTAAAAAATATGAGATTGTATAAATGATTTGGAATTTATAAAAAATGATATGATATTGTAAAGAAATATCTTAGATTGTAAAAATAATCTCATATTGTAAAAACTTATCTCATCCTCTGCCACCCACATTTCTCCTCCACCTGCACCCTCCTTTGCCCTTCTCCTCCACGATCCACCTCCTCCATCCACACCTCCTCCGCCCACACTTCTCGTCCACCAACACCCACATTCTCCCTTCTTCTCCACGATCCACCTCCTCCAAGCACAACCACTGCCTCCACACATCGCCGCCTCCATTACTTGTAAGAAAAGAACCTTCGAGAACCCATCTTCTTTTCCCCTGATCTGAAGGTCAACGGAACACCACACCATCGCTGGAAGTAGCTGTTATACATCCATAGAGCACCACGCCATCATCGATCACAACAGAGTAGCATGTCGCATCCACCGTCCAACGTTCTCTTTCCACCGCCATTGCACGCCATCACCGACATGCAAGAACCTCCTCTCCACATTTCACCATCGAGAGAGGGGGATTTTTGGGAGATTATTGTAGAGATATTTGTTAAATTCTAAATATAGAATATGTCAAAATTGCCATAGTGAGTATTCTAACATTTTAAAAAGACAGATAATATGACAATAATTGTGACCATCAGAGTGATTACGAACGGATGAGATGGTATACTTTTCATGTAATATGTGTGTGTAGGAGAAACTTGAAATCAGGTGGCTCCTTACTGACGAGTCGCTAGATACGACAGTTTAATTCGGGTACTTTGTAGTACATGTACTTAGCGAATCAGTCAGAACTGAGAGAAGATCTCCGTGAAGAGTGTCTTGGCTTAATTTATATCCCGGGCAAGTCTGGGGTCGAACACAGGGAGGCAAAGGAACAATTTTATGGTTAATTTGAAGATTAAGATTTAGATTTCCAATGCAGTTATTTTTTATATTTTTATGCAGATAGATGCCAAAATGCACGATGCGGATGAATTAAGTTACTAAGAAATCACACAACTTAGCCAAATTAATTTTTATGTCAAATCAGTTCAATTTAGCCAAATTATATTTTTCCAGTAAGCTTAATACAATGAGAATGCAACTTATATTTTTTTTAGAATTTTAGGGGTTAAAATGAAACAAGTAAAAAATGCACACTTTTTATGGGTATTTTTGCAAAATTTCACACAAAGAGAATGCAAAAATTATAAAAAAATTACTAGAATAAAATATGATAAAATGAGACTACAGTATTTTTTTGGAATTTTTTGATAAAATATATTTTTTATGGATTTTTAGTGAAAATAGAGTGACAGTGAGTAATTAATTCCTAATTAATCCACAATATCAAATTAGCCCGAGAGCGAATTATCCCAGAAAGGTATTTTCATATGAAATCCAGGAGACTTGAAATTTCACAAAAATGATGCATGTGAATTTAATTAAAAATCAAATACTAAAATCACTTTACAATTTATTTCAAGCGCAAAACAACTCGACTTTGGATGAAATTTGGATAGCAAATCAATCGCATTTCATGGCATCATGTCTAATTTTTGCGGAATTTTTGGAGCAACAATGAGTGAGATATGGATTTAAGTGCTCAAAATGGGTAAAATATGCAATATTTCAGTTAAACATTTTTTATTAATTACTCAAAGACCACAAAAATACAAAAAATAGTCAAATAATAGATAATTAGTTGCTCAACACAATGACGTTTTTCATTAAATAGATGACGCAAGGTTGATGTCCAAATTAATGTACAAACACAAGGTTGTCTATGCAAATCCAGAAAACAAAAGTTATAAACAAAACATATACATGGACTATTTTGTAATTACAGAAACATAAAAGGCTAAAAGTCTAATTTTTATAAAAAAAATGAAAATTTTGACCTTCTTCCTTGCGTGAGTGGCAAGGGAGGAACCCAAAGGAAGGAGAGGGCGGTGTCGGCACCGCATGCGGTGGAGAGAACAACAGCGCACGGTGAGGGGAGAAGCCCAAGCGGCGCAGGTCGACGGAGGGTAGGCGTGCAGGTGGCGAGGGATGCACGCTGCTGCGGCGGAGAGGGTTGCGCGTTGGTGACGGACGACCTGGAGCTGACGATGAGCTGATGGCACGGGAGGCGGAGCGCAGGCGGCGCGGGCGCAGGAGCGCCATCGGCGGGCATGCACGTCGCGCGCAGGAGAGGCGGCGACGGCAGCCGGCGGCTGGTGGCATGGTGGACACAACCGCCGACGATGCTGGAGAAAGAGGAGCCATGGTTCCTGATGAATTTTTTGTTTTTTTTGTTTTTTTTATTTTTTTATTTTTTTATTGTGACTTGATTGATTTTTTAGATTTTAAATTTTTAGACAGAAGGGAAAAATATAAATATAAAATAGTATGGTCAGGTGATAATATGGTGAAGATGAAGTGGTGTTGTGATAAAAAATACGAAAATGGTATGGTGATGAGACAACAATGAAACATACTATTAGATAAATAAAATAACAAGAAATGAGTGGGAATACTTACCTGGATCTTCACCGGATTTACGGAGCAGCTACACTGAACTCATGTCGTCGCCTCGATCCAATTGGCGAAACAAAACCGGAGAGGCTATGCGAGCTCGATGGGGAACTCGTGACGCGGCAATGGTGGTCGTCGCAGATATCGCCTGAAGGAGGTCGTCGCTTAAGGAAGATGATAATTCACTGTCACCGACACCACTTTCCAAGCTCTCTTCTTTTTCTATTATAATGGCGGATGCGAAAAAATGGGGATGAATGGAAGAATAAAAAGAGAAGAAGAATGGGAGTTAGAGAGATGGTAGAGTTGAATGGGAGGTTGAAAAATGGAGTGGAATGGAGGTTGGATGAAGACTTGGTGGTTAATAGAGGAAAATGGAAGTTATTATAGAGAATGGGAAAAAAAATAAATAAATAAAGTAGATTAATCTAAATACAATAAAATAAAAAGAGAAGAGAAATAGTGGAGAATTTACAAAAGAAGACAAACACAATGTATCTTTTTTGTTTACTTTTCTAATTTATATTTTTTTTGTCTTTTTAATAAGAGATATTTACAACGGAAAAATACAATAAAATACTATAATTAAAATACAACACAATAATGATTTTTTTGGATTTTTAAGTAATTGAGAAAGAAAAAATAAAAAATGAAGAAAGAATGAATATATACATAATATACAATGTACATCTAAGTCCCAAAACTCAACTTTTGCAAACGAGCTCCGATTTTAATGAAACCACTTCCTTGGATATATAATTTTCTAACTTTAACTTTAAAAGTGAGTTTGGTAAATTCAGAGTTCATACGAAGCAGGAATTTGGCTTGGAAGTTGGACTTTACGGCTTTTTACCTTTAGGATCTAGGAGGATTTATTTGAGGTAAAATTTGTTTTGTATTTTTATATTTTTATATACAATTTTATGAACAAGTTAGAGAAAGAATTAGCCAAAAAGGAGTTGAAATGAATTTATTAAAAATACATGAAGTTTTGGGCTATTACAGGTGAAAAACTCCTTTAATTTTGCAGCTTTTTATTGTTAATTTATTTTGTATAATCTAATATATAATAATTAGTGTGTTTTATTTACAAGAGTCATTTTTGTTAATTTATTGATTTTATGTACATTTATTTGGGATTTTACTTGAGGATTTTGCTAAGATCAAGATATTGAGATGGTGAATCGTGGATTCATCAACCCCTATACTTAAACTTTGCTAGTCCTTGAGCAAAGAAAGAATGAATAAGTTAGAATAACCACTGACTGTGCATGTGAATATAAGACTTGATCCGTTCAAAATCTCTCGGTTTTAGAGATCCTAAAATTCTAAGCTGAACCAAGCTCTAGTCAAAAGGTATCCAATTTCCCTAATCATCAGACTCTCTTTGTATACATATATAGTAGGGATATGACTTAAGTGTGGACTGCAGTTACAAGAGTAGAGTCGTAACGTCACCCAAGGTTCCAGTCCAAGAGACTCTCCTAAGAATCCAATCCTCAACACTAGGGAATAAACCATTTCTTGCATCCAATCCACCGTCTCTTTAGTTGTCAGACTTGAAAGTGTAGATGGAAGGTCAGTTGATAGAGGGCATAGGATTGTGTCATTTCTTCTCTCCATCTCATTGGAACAAGGATTCTCTCTAGTGTCTTATTACTCAACGTATTTTTTTGGTGTTGATCAGTTCATCCATCAAGAGAAGTTGGAGTCGTCTGCACTTGTTTTCCTGGGAGTACACCGAGGTGTCTTTTTTGAGTACATATCGTACCTTCTACACCCAGGCTTGTAGCATTTACGATGCAGAGCCCTTTTTTGATGCAAGCCCGACTCCTGGTCCTAATAGCGGTGGTCCAAGTGGACACTTTGAAATGGTTGGGAGCGCTCACCTTTGGTGGAAGCTCTTTGATATTTGACTTTGTGGAATGAGAGCTTTTCTTTGACATTTCATTGCTTTGTAGTATTTTGGCTAGCTCCACTGCTTTTATGAAGAGTTGGCGCACACTGATCAACAATTTTTTTATTTTATCATACCCTGACACTTAGGTAAATGTCAAGAGATAGTACAAGAACCATGTTATCATATTGGCTAATGGTGCTGATACTCAGGTTTCATGAAGCCTTCATCGATTCTATCCCATCCTCGAGTATCATCAAATCAGGTCCGAACTCAAATCCCTCATCCCAGTTCCTTAAGTGGAATTTCAACTCATCTCATCATAACTACAGTCGTGTATGTGAGGTGCTGATCATATTCTTAAGGTAGAGACTAAGTATGCAATATAGCACACAAATCTTTCAAACTAGGGAAATGTGAATAATTAAGTCAAAGATCCTACTGACTAAGGCTGGTTAACTCAAAGTCTCAAGATGTCATAAATCAAGTGTTCTTGAACATCACTAGTCTTGTGTGAATGTGAAAGTGTCAGGGATCAAACCAACCTATTAGTTAGTTTTTTTGTGATTTTATTTATTTGTTTTTTTGTTTTTGTTTTTGTTTGTTTTTTTTGTGTTTTTGTTGTTTTTCTAAAGGAAAGGAAGAAAGAAAGATGTTTGTTTGTTTTCTTCAAAAAGATTTTTTTGAAAAAAACACATATTTTTAATAACAAAGAAATAAAAGAGTTTTTTTGTTTTCTTTGAAAAAGTTTTTTTGAAAGAAAGTTTTTTTTGAAAAGATTTTTATCAATTTTTACCACCCTGTAATTATTGTATAATATATACAAAAATACGTGAAAGTACGAGCTATGGGTAAAGTATATATGTAATATATACACTCCCCCCCTATACTTAGCATGTGCTATGTCCTCATGACACTAGGTGACAAAAAGCCATAGCTAGTACTAAGTATAAATGGGTGAAAAGAATAGAAGTGAAAAAGAAAATAAGAGTGTGGATAATACACAACGGGCATCGGCCCCCTATACTTAGGCTCTGGGCAGCCTAAGTATTGGAAAGAACACAAAAATGGGGGACCGATGAGAATGGGAAAGAATATATAAAAAAAGAATAAAGAGAAGAGATGGAGCAACTCGGGTCACTCAGCCCACCTATACTTAGGATCTAGTCGTCCTAAGTATAGCCACAAAATGAAAACGATACGGAACTGGGGCGAGTGATGCAAATCACGGGGGAGGGAGGGAATAAAGGAAGGAAAATCTGTACAAGAAGGAGTGAGGATGTACAAGGATCAAGAAGGTTTGTGACGGACCTTCTTGTATGAGCGAGGGGGAGGGTAGTATACACATGTGTCGCTATCAGAATCGTTCTCAGAAGAATAATAGTGAGGTGTAGGGAACGTCCAACGAGGGTCGACACATGGCTGCTTGCTCAAATATGACTTCAGAACAGTCGAACTGAGCTCACTCATATAAATCACCTCATCCGGACCTGATGAGGACTCCTCAGAAAGTTCCTTCTCTAGTAAGTCGAAGGCAACCTTCTTAGCCGGTTTTCTAGAACCTGAAGCATCTAGAGGAAGATGGGATTGATATGTCTTAAGGAGTTCGAGGGAACACCTCAAGGAATCGATACCCGTCTTCTTCTTACCAGATGACCGACTAGAGGATGGAGCAACTGATTTATCAAGATTGGCCAATTTGGTCCCAGTTGTCTCTTTTGGTGTAGGTCTTGGATGTAGTGAGGTGCTGATCATAGGTTCATCATCAGATGAGTCACCATATGCATTGTAATACTCCTGCAAGGTCAACACACATCTCTGGTAAGGCACAGTGTTCTCAGTTGGCTTGGCATTGATTGGCTCATGAGTCAGATTATCTAAAAAGTCAAGAAAATCAGAAATGATCGTGTCCGACTCAAGGATAACTTCTGGTCGTGAGTCCTCTCTAGAAGCTATCACAGTGGTGGGGATTGTTTTTATAGTCATGCTAATGCTGAATTCAATCAAGTTGGTTGGGTCATTCAAACATACGAGCGAGAGCACTCCCTTAAATTTCAAGTTACCAATTCAATCCACAAATCTTATCAATACTGATTTCGATTAGGTCGGCCTGGTCATGCAAACACGCGAATGTGATCGCTTTCGACAATTACAAGGTACCAATTAAGTAACCACTCAATGTATTTACGCGTACGCACCAACCTAGTTACGATCATAATGATATGATCATGGACACTTTGAAGTCCTAAATTACTAACTTTAATTTCACGTTAAAGCTGACAAAATAATTCTTTCTTACTTAAAGTGAATGCCTCTATGATGTCATATAGTTTCTAATTCTATGGAGAAATGGAAATCCGATGAACATTTATAAGAAAAGTTATGTTCTTAAAAAAAGTTGATAACACATGAATAAGATAATGTGAGAGTCAAATTTCTGACTAATCCGTATTTCACAGGTAAACATATGTTAATATTACGATTAAATGATCAGTGTTATAAGAAGACTATGATATGAATGCTTGTAAATTTGCATTATAAAGGATATACGACAAAGTCAACAAGAGTAACTACGTGTACAATATTGTAATATGAAAAATTAAACAGTATGAGCTGGTTGATCTCTGTCATATTAACAACTCGGTAATGAGAGCTGGTTATTTTATCTTTACCAAGGGCAAGACAACTTGCACTTGTTATTTGGTCTAATACAACAACTTCTTGCGAGAAAAAAAACGCAAAAAAATTAATATACTTATACTTTAAACAATTTAATAGGATAATTTAAACAATATAGTAAGATGAAATAGCAATGACATATAAAAAATACGTTAGCTAAAAAGATGAGAAGGGAATTTGATGGAAGGATGGGGAGCTTAAGAGACGGGGAGAGCTTGAGAGGGAACTTGTGAGAGTGTGGGGATGGGGTAAGGGTTGGTATTTATATATTCGATGGGTGCAGAGGGGCTAACACAAATTGGGCAACGAGTCACGTGAATCTCCAATAATCGTATCAGAATCGGCAAATCGGTTGCCAAGTCAAAGGCATCTCCCCTCAGCTGCTCTTGTTTTGGATGCCTTAAAGATCACAGAACAAGAATTGATTCATCAAATGATTTATCGGGTAGGGACATAGCTTACCACTCGATGGATCATTTATCGAAAGGGTTTTTATCAACTGTACATGTATGAGATATGCAATATAAATCACGCCTATCTCTTTTTGGGAATATCAATTCTGCCACTTACTTCTTCCACAACGGTTACTTGTGCCCTTCGAATTAGTTGTCGTCCTTCCCTAACACAAACGAACGTTAACTCTGGGGACGTGTGGGAAATTAGATAAAAACAATGGTCGAAAGGTCTTTCTCCTGCTTCCTCCACCTCCCCTTCCAAGTCGCTCCTCCTCCTCCCACCACACTCTCCTTTTGACCCCTACTTCGACCATCCCACCTCCTCCTCCAATCGCCCTTATCCTTCCAGCCACTCCTCCTCTGGCCACCCCTCTCCTTCCAGCCCATCCTCTCCGTCCAGCCCCTCCTCCCCATCCAGCCCCCCTTCCCCCCTTCTGCTCTATCCTCCTCCTCCCCCGACATCCCCTCCGTCTCCAGCCCCTCCTCCTCCCATCCAGCCCCTCCTCCTCCCACTCTGCCTCATACTCCTCCTTTCTGGACATCCCCTTTGCCTCCGACCCCTCCTCCTCCTCTGCCCCATCCTCCTCCTCTGACCACCTTCCCCATCCAGCCCATCCTCCTCTCCCTCTGCTCCATCCTCCTCCTCCACCCCTTCTCTTCCCATCCAGCCCCTCCCCCCACACCCCTCCGCCCCATACTCCTCCTCCCTCGACATCCCCTCCCCCTCCAGCCCCTCTTCCTCCCCCTTCACCCACCCTCCTCCTTCCCCTTCAACCCATTTTCCGCCCCCTCCATCCTCTCTCCTCTTTATCCATCGTTAACGTAGGGTGCTCATGGTTTAACGCAACCCATCGAGTTTGTTGTCACCATCGAGATGCAACCCATCAAGTTTGTTGTCACCATCGAGATGCAACCCATCGAGCTTGTCTTCATCGTCAAGGAGGAGAAGGTGGTGGATGAGGAGGATGTGCTGGAGGATGATGCAAGTACTTTTTTCATGTTATGCCCATCTTAACTGCACCTTGGTTTGAATAAATCATGTTTAGTTCAACTAACTGATAGCTAGACTAACAGAAGGGAACGCATGATCCTTGTGGAAGAAGTCAGGGGTAGAATTGATATTTCTAAAAAGAGAGAGGTATAAATTGATACTGCAATATCTCACAAGATTACAATTGATAAAAATCACTGTAAAAATAGGATTTTTATCAATTGTGCCCCCTTCGAGATATTGTAATATTAGTTATACCCATCATTTTTTTCAGGAATACCAGTTGTGCCCCGACTTCTTGTTGTTCTACCACTTGTGCCCCTCAGGTTAATTGTCGACCATCCACAACGCAAACTGACATTAACTTCGGGGACACGAGTGAAAATTAATTTTTAAAAGGGTTGAGTGGCCTTTCCTCATCCCCACCCTCTTCCTCTCCCTCCGCCCCAGCCTCCTCTTCCCCCTCCGCCGACCCAAACCTCCTCCCCCTCCTCCGTCCCAAGCCTCCTCCACCTCCTCCATCCCCGGCCTCCTCCTCCTCCTCCTCACCCATCCGTCTGCAACAACCTTCCCCACCCGCAACCTCTCCCTCCATCCTGTCCTCCTCACCCCTCCACCCATAGCCTCCCCCTCTGCCCCCGTCGTCTTCACCCTTCTGCACGCAGCTTCCTCCTCCGCTCGCAGCCTCCCCCTTTGCCCCGTCCTCCTCACCCCTCCGACCGCAGCCTCCCCCTCCGCCCCGTTCTCCTCACCCCTCCGCCCGTAGCCTCCTCCTCCTCTCCCTCTTCCTCACCCCCTCCATATGCAGCCTCCCCCTCTGCCCCGTCCTCATCACGACTCCACCTGCAGCCTCCTCCTCCGCCCGCAGCCTCCTCCTCTACCCCTCCTCCTCACCCCTCCACCCACAACCTCATCCTCCGCATGCAAATCTCCCCCCGGTCTCCTATCCCTCTGCCTGCAACCTCCTCCTTCGCCCGCAACCTTCCCCTCCAAGCCCTTCTCTGCCCAGAACTCATGGACAACCTTGTTGGTCTTGGGATCGAGGAGGATGATCGTAGTTCATAGTCGAACTCTCTCCGACCACCAATAATGATGAGCCTGGAGGGTGATGAGGCCGGATGAGCCTCCATGCTCCGCCATCGTCTCCATCTTCGATTGTGGATTTCGATTTTGAGGGTGATCGTTTTGAGAACATGAGGATTTCCAATTTTACCCCTCCTACCCAAACCGTGGTTTAAAAGAACCATGCACCTGATGGCCATATGAACGAAGGTGCACAAGTGATAGAACGACAAGAAGTCAGAACACAACTGATATTCCCCTCAAAATGAGTATAACTGATATTGCAATATATTGTAAGGACACAACTGATAAAATTTAAAAAAAGCTGTATTTTCGTTTGATGTTCGTTTAAGGCATTTTTGCTCCATGCCATGATTCGAAGTGGAATGGGCTCCGTGGAGAACATGTAGGGGGAGATCCACACCGTTGATGGTACGTGCAATCCAACGGTGGACAGGCTGGGAGCAGCATTCTTGGCTTATGGTTCAGAATCCCCAAACCATGGCTTACGTTGGACTTGTTTTTCTTTCGCTTCCTGGCGGGAGCAAAGAATCAGAATCGACTTCGGATGCCGATCTCGATTTCCCTCCTGCTCCTCCTTCTTGCTTTCTCGATCCCTTTCCTCATCGCAGCAGCGGTGATCCGCTCCCGCGCTCGCCGGCGGAGGTCCGCGGGGTTCTTCCACCCCTACACTAACGACGGTGGCGGCGGCGAGCGCGTGCTCTGGTGCGCCGTCAGGGCTGTGCAGGAGGAGCGCCCCGACCTGGAATGTGTCGTCTACACTGGAGACGACGCCTCGCCCGAGGGCCTTTCCGCTCGCGCCCTCGATCGCTTCGGCGTCCGTCTACCTCGCGCCCCAGGGGTAATCACCACGCTCGATTTTTCCAAGCGAATTATGCGGCATTTTTTGATAGTTCGGTGGTGCTTTTTGATCCGACGAGGTCGATTTTGGGACACGGCGATTGAAATGTGGCGCCTTTCCGGTGATGGTTCGATTAAATTAGGGTGTTATCGGATCGGAAACTGTTTCCACTGCACGACATGCCTGAGATGTGTTTGTTTTGAATGTGGATTATGTTCAAGAGAGGGTAGAAGCTGTATCCTCCATTATATATGCTTCATGCTCTTCACACCTTACAGGAATTCGGATATCTTTGTCCTGCTGATCGAGACTTACGGTAACGATCTATGCCAATCTGATTGATAAATACTGGAAATGGTTTAAGGATTCAATAGATGTGCATACACGAAAGAGGACATCATCTAATTTTAATTGTGTAAGTTCCATTATTTTTGTCTTGCTGTATTATGAACTCTCCTCATGGGGTTGTTTCCTTCGAAAAAAACTCTTTTTGCTTGACCAATTAATACCAAATCGTAGCCCTTTTACAACTTTAAGCTCCCTAGAAGGAAAATGGAGGGAAACACAAGCAAGCTAGCACAATTCATTAAGTTTGTGTGTGAAATAAATTTGCAGTTGACGATAGTCCCATTTAGACCTGTCGAAAAACTGTTCATTGTGATCGATGGGTTGCCTTCATGGATGGGGAATAGTAAAACAGGATCTGGACACCTCTAGAATAAGGAGAAAATGTGGAGCAATAATCAAGGTTATCTGTCAGTTCCCCGCTGACACCATCGCCAACCCTCCTTGCACCTTCTGCGAAGCCCACCACAACCCCAACATCCCTTCCAGGCGCGCCCGCAACCCCACCTCCCACCCCTTTGCCGCCTCCCACCGCTACCTCCACCACCCCGCCAAACCCCTCGTCGCCATCCAAACACCCCGGCGACACCCTCTATCCCACCACGGTCGCTACCCCCAACCCCGCCTGCTCCCGCTTCCCCCATCCCCGAAACCCCTGCCCCTGCAGCCCAGACCCCCCCTACCCCGCCGCAGCCTACCGAGGCGCTCCCACCTCTCACGCCATCGTCTATGACCCCATCCACGTCGCCACCGCCATCCGATGCCCTTGCACCCCTACCACCCTCCCTTGCCCTCGCCCCGTCACAATGCAAGCCCCCCAGCCCCGCCAACGCCTTCCCCACCCATTATTTCCCCCGCGATCTCCCCCTCGCCCCCAGCGGCCCCAACCCTGGTGCCTCTGCCACCGCTACCCCCAGCCTCCTCAACATCACGTCCTACTGTTGACCCCTCCCCGTCGGGCCTACATCGTCTTCAGCAGCCCGTCCCACATCCGTGGCCCCGCTCGCGCCACGCCGTTTGCCGCGCCGATCCTTGCGTCGCACGCATCGTCCCCGATTCCAGCCTCGGTGCGGCCGTCGCCAGCTTAAGAAGAAAGGAACCCTAAAATTTGAGGGTGTACACATCCCATCGTATCCCTTGACAATCGGAGTCAAGAGAAATTTTGGGGTATTTGCAGGAAGGGCCCCTCTCACAAGATTTGTTTAATTGAAGGGGTACGAAAATTGCAGAGACGCCCTTCAATTGAAAAAGACTACAAACGTAACGTTGAAAAAGATCTAATTGGAGGAACTGCAAGCTACAATTTCAAGGATCGAATTCTCCAACGGCACATCGAAGATCAAGCAATTCATCGGGAGACGAATTTTTAAAGCGGAGGAGAGTTGATGCAGCGTGGAACAGAAATATAGGGCTGCATATTTATTTAATTTTATATGTTAATTTTATTTGCATTTATTTGAGTCGTCGTATTTTTAATTAAATAAACGGGATCGCATGTGATCTCAATTAGTTAGAGTTTTGAATTTCAAATTAGTCGGTTAGTCGGTTAGAGTCAATTTAGGATAATTAGTTAAATTTCTATTTTTGTAATCTCTTCCCTCCTATATAAAGGGATGATGGTCCATTGTTTTAGTCAGTCAGTGGATAATTAAATTTGAGTTTTTATCTCTCTCTCTAATTTCTCTCCTCTCTCAACGTGGTCTTCACGTTTCTTCCTCTCCAAGTCTCGCGCAACAGGCGCGCCCTCTCCCCTCCTCCCCTCCAACTTCTTCTCCACCAAAAATCCACAATCAAAAAAAATAATTTCCGTCGATGTCGAATCTCTATCCGCATCAGAGGAGGTGTTTTTTCTTTGACTTTAGGTCTGTTGAGGAGGCCGGGATGAATCGGGCTGCTCACAGGAGGAGAATTCTGTGACAATTTCTGATGATCGTGGGTTGCACAATGAGAAGAACAGGGTGGAAGGTTTCTGAAAATTATGCCAGAAAATGATGCCAGTTTACAAAGGAGGCAAGAAACTAATCCAAGATTGTTATAGGAAAGGAGACACAAGATCTGTGCTAGAAAATAGGAAGCGGAAGCGAAAACATGGAAAAAGATAAAGAACAATAAGAACAACGGGATTTACGTGGAACCATACTCCCTAAGGAGCGGGATGAAACCACGGGAGAATGTCTCAGAGGGTTGGTGTGTCTATTGCACTTTTCTCATCTGATACAGGAGGTCTGGGACTCCTTATATAGCCTCCACAGAGCCTCCAAGTCCCACCACTGGTAGATGTGGGACTAAACACATGGACGGGGTAAATGGATCCTGGAGGTATCCATTTACCCATCTACAATTCAATAGGCGCACAACCAAATACTCCAACACTCCCCCTCAAGCTGGAGCATGCAGTGCTCAGCTTGGACAAACAGAAAGAGACTTAACTCACGCTACAAGACACTACGGACAATATCAATTCAACACGCACACTGCTGCTGTCGAGGACGTTGTTTCTCATGCCATGCATGTGAGGATGACGAATGGGCTGGAGTGTAAGTCTGCTGAATATTCTCGTCGGAGAGCATGTGCTCTGTACTGCGCCTGTCAGAGTCACTGCAACTGGAATGAGTCTCCTCGTCGGAGTACTCTGGCCCGCCACAATAATGTGGACAACTGCTCCATCTCTGAAAAGGACCGAACTGAAAAGGGCCGTAGAAGTGCAATCCTCGTCGGAGTCCACGGTCGCTGGAGAATGGAGTCTGAAAGAAGTCTCCCCGTCGGAGAACTGGGTCTTTCCCATCTGACACAGAGAATGGTACCCTACTCTGGAGTAACTATGATACCACATGAAAACCCTTGCCAACATTGAATAGGGAATTGTCCTCTACTCTGAAGTCCCTATGGCTCACACGAAAACTCTGGTCGAAACAACAAGAATGATGGGGACCACGACAAAAGATGGCATACATGTGCACATCTGAATGAAGACCGCATACATGTGCGTGTCTGAAACTGAGGACTCGGATTCAATCGTCGAGTCTGAAACTGGAATCTGTAGAGTCTGAAAAATGACTGACCTCTGGAATCTGACACCTGAATCTGCAACAGGACCTGTGACTCTACAACTACTCCCCCTTTCTCCTATACTTGTCGGAAAATGAACATTGACAAAGTTGGGAGAAGACAATGACATGGGGAAAACAACAAGAACATTCACAAAAAGTTTCTTGCGGCTTTTCAAATTTTTTATAAGCCATCATTTTTTTAACATATTTTAAAGCTGCTTCAATTAATTTTTTTCGGGTTTTCTTGTAATTTTTTCGGCTATTTCCCTTTTTTAATAGCCATCACATTTTTTGGCTATTTCACTATTTTTTTGTTGATTTGTGTACGGCTCTTTTTTTGTGTACGCGCCTTTTTTCAAGAAAAACTCATTTTTATCAACATACGGTATTTTCTCTTTCCTTTTTTTCTTGGGCTCAAATAGCCCTTCAATTTTTTTAAAAGGCGTTGGGGGCACCGCCTTAGGGTTCTCGTACGGTAACCCATCTAATGAAAGGCCGCCACCCCCATGTTTGGGACTCGCCTCGTGCCGCCAGCGCTGGGGCAGCCTGGAGCAGCTTGGAGGTACACGACGAGTGTTTAGCGTCGTCGCCAGTGCTGCACGGGGAGGCGCCTCTGCCTGGGATCTGGGTGCAGTAACTTGCGAGCAGAAAGTGGAGGAGGCTCGAGTTGCGGAGGAGGCCTGGAACCGGGGCCGCCTGGCATGCGAGGAGGTTTCGCCGAGGGGAAGAGGCTTCACCGCATGAACCTGGAGATAGCGCCAAGAGCGCCGCATCTCTTCGTCGCATGGAGGCCTCGCCAGCGGCTGTGCGACACCGCCTGCGCGTGCTAGTGTACAGAAGGGGCTCGCCGTGTGGGTTGCCGTCGGTGGGGGCGAGAGCTCGCCAGATGCGTCGTCACCTTGAAGCCTGGGATGGGGATGTGCTGCCTCTCACGCGCGCGATGTTACTGGAGACCTGGACTCACGATGGGTTTCCGCCTGGGGCCATGCGGTGGAGCTCCACCACCTGGAGTCGCGCCGCTTGGCTGGAGATGGGAAAGGGCGGCACCTGCCTGCATGGTTGGAGGCCCCCCGCTCGCGAGAGGAGAGGTTGCCTGGAAATTGGGAGGGGCGACACCAGCACGCCTGAGGAGATGCGCGCGTGCACTATTATGCAGAACCCTAACTTTCTAAAGACGATATCTGAATGAAATGCAAAACTTCTCCAATATGCAGAACCAATCTTCAGAATAAAACTTCTAAGAATAAAACTTTCAGAACTTTACGAATCTCCAATAACAATACATCAAGACTCGAACAAATAAAGAACATGAAAATCCTCGAGAATCAACCCGCTCTGATACCATGTTAGAAAATAGGAAGCGGAAGCGAAAACATGGAAAAAGATAAAGAGCAATAAGAACAGCGTGATTTACGTGGAACCCTACTCCCTAAGGAGCGGGATGAAGCCACGGGAGAATGCCTCAGAGGGCTGGTGTGTCTATTGCACTTTTCTCATCTGATACAGGAGGTTTGGGGCTCCTTATATAGCCTCCACAGAGCCTCCAAGTCCCACCACTGGTAGATGTGGGACTAAACATATGGATGGGGTAAATGGATCCTGGAGGTATCCATTTACCCATCTACAACTCAATAGGCGCACAACCAAATACTCCAACAATATGAGTGGGGGGTCACATGGATTAGAATTCTCGGTAAAAAGAGAATCTACATCGCTTGAAAGATCTCATTTTCATTGAAGACTTTCATGTTAAACGCAGGAATACGTGCATAGAGTTTTCTTTTAGAATGCTGGTCAGCATGTTTTTTATATTTTTTTGGAAAATAGCATCCAGTCTCTGTTGCTTACCATATTTTGGTTTTCAGGTGGTTCGCCTCTATAAAAGAAAATGGATTGATGAGCTTACCTACCCTCACTTCACCATGATTGGGCAAAGTCTCGGTTCAGTTTATTTATCATGGGAAGCTTTAACAAAGTTAACTCCAGAGATTTATTTCGATACCAGTGGCTATGCCTTCTCATATCCGCTGGCACGCTTGTTTGGTTGCAAAGTTATTTGCTATACACATTACCCAACAATCAGCTCAGACATGATATCTCGCGTATGCCAGCGCAACCTTATGTATAATAATGATGCACTGGTTGCTAGAAGGTTGTTCTCTTAACCTCTTTCCCTTGAGTTTTCTTCTGATGCAATCATTTTAGTTGCTATTGTCTCCTTAAATTAGAAAAGAATTTGGTGTCTTGATAGATAAACCATCGGGATGAAGCTTATTTTCTCAAATGATTTTGGGACAGGACTTGTGACATTGATCGAAAAAAAGGCTTGTGAAGTTAGACTCAAATATTGAAGAATATAGATGCACTTGAACAAGATGTAATGCAGGATGGCTTTAAATATTATCTGTTGAGAATTCTCTAAGAAGGAATTCGAGAATATTCACTCATGTGATGTCAAGTACATGCAGCACTCGTTAGAAAGGGTGGCAGAGAAACTTTAAAGATGTCTTGGAACTTTTGGTCATATTAAATGTCTTTTTTATGACCTGGATTATTGCGACGATTGATCATTAAATGGCAGAGTAAAAGGTATAAAAATAGGCCCAAAGTGGTGATAAATTATAATTACAATTAAAATATTTTTTTAGGGTAAAGTATTCGAGTGCACGGAAATGATTCATCTAGCTGACTTCACCTACTTGGACGGGGAACATTATTTTTGTTGCATGCATATTTATCTCGACACGTAGGACAAATTCAACTTTTTCTTATAGAATCAGATGATTTTTTTTGGAAAAGTTGTAGAATAGATGAATTGCTTTCGATATGTTGAACCTAATTTTCAGTTCAAAATCGATATTTGCAAATTATTTTGCATGACAATAATGTTTACTCAAGAAGCTTCTGTTATCATTCTTTGTGCAGTTTGTGGCTATCTCGTTGCAAGATAGTATACTACACTATATTCAGCTGGCTTTATGGTCTAGTTGGGTCTTATGCACACATTGCTATGGTTAACTCCTCATGGACACGATCACATATAGAGAATCTTTGGAAAGTTCCTGATCGCATCAAAAGAGTTTATCCTCCCTGTGATACTTCTGCCCTACAGGTGTGCTTCATTCATCACTCTTCCTCAGTATTTGTCTGTGCTAACTTAAGTTGTTCAATTGATGATCTATTTTTGGTTTCGTAATCCAATCTCGTTAGCTTCATCCTGTTTGCATCCAAGTTTTCATTCTCAACACTTCCATTAGAGATTCTATTCTATGCGTCACTCTTTTGGTGTTCCATTGTAACATGGATTCTTTGAAGGGATTTTGTCTCCTCTTCATTTTGAAGACATTGGAGCAAAAGTGGCAATGATTGACACGTGGTTGTCTATGTGACATGTTATCATTTTTGAAAACCCTTTCAGTGAGGCAGCATGGTTCACGTATTCTTGTCTGGAAAATGTTTGACGGCTGGAATTTTAGCTAATATAGTTAACATTTTGGTGAACACGTGGTCTTTTTTTTGAAACCAAAAAAGAGGGAAACACGCTATGGTGTTCGCCCCAGTCTATTTCGAATCGGAGAAGTTACAGAAAGACTTACAATCACCAGGACTCAAGGAGAGATCTAGAATGAAAAATAATATTTCGCAATAAAAGTGCTCATTGGAAAAAAGAAAACCATTTCTGCCCAGCCAAATAGCTCAGATTATTGCCAGTGGGTGAAAGATATCCATCCTAATACAATTCCTTGCAAGGAACAAGGACTCTCAAAAGAGGTCCAGGTCCTGGATGTTCAACCAGTTCCTGTTTGCTTCCTCTCAGATTGCCGCAGTCTTAGCACACATGAATAAGAGGTGATCTACTGTTTCGATATTTGCCTCACAAAGAGAGCATCGGCTAGAAATGTTTGGAAAAAGTCTTGCACAACGGTCCCTAGTCATAATATGTCTTCTACTCAATAGCCACATAAAAAACCTATTCTGGCAGGTAGGCAAAGTGCCGAAGCTCCCAGATGAGGTTGCAATCACGAATCAAAGAGTCTGTTCTAGGAGGAGGGGGTCTGGAAATTGCCCGATAGGCCCTCTTGACACTGAAAGAGTTATCCTACCACACCCAGTGATCTCTGCTCGTAGAAGGTCTACCACCGAGTCTCAGAAATTCGAGCAAAAGGAGGAATTCTTCAAGTCGTTGGTTCTAGAAGTCCACTAAAAATGTAGGCATCCAGTTCCCATCAATCTTGCAATATGAAACCAGCGCATCCTGGTTAGAAGTTGGAGCGAAAAGCCATTGGAATCTAGAAGACAACGTCCCCTCACTAGTCCAGTTGTTCGTCCATAAAGAGGAGTGGCCATCCCAAGCATTGCACAAAAAAGCTTCAGAAAGCGAGGCAACACCGACTTGATTCCCTTAAAAAAAACAGAGGAGTGGACATGTTGATGCTGAGGAATGTTGATGAAATATTACAGATCCTACGAAAAAGTCGATAACAGATGTCATCACCCTTGCCCCACAACCGGCTCACCAACTTCAGCAACAATGCCTATTCATGGTTTCCAAATTCCTGATGCCAAGACCACCATCCATATTTGGTAAGTGTTGAGATAAATATATCTCTTGGTCTATTTTATGTTTCTTGTTTTCTTTATGTACTTATCATGTAATTAACCTAAGGTCTTTTCTCCTATATAAGAGAGCCCTCGATCTCTTCTAATAGTATGAATTTATTTTCTCCCAACATGGCATCGGAGCAACAGTCCTTGACCGGGGTTCCCATATCCCACCCCAAAACCCTAACCCTACCCCCTGCCTCTCCTCTCCCGCTGCCGCCAACCACCCCGGAGCCCCCTGCGCATCCTGCGCCCTCCGCTAGGTGGTCCTGCAGCCCGGGCGCACGTCGCCAGGGCGCCCTGCACCTCAGGCGATCGCCACAAAGGGGCCACGCGCATACTGCACCTATCGCCAGGGACTCACGCTGCCTAGGGGGTCCCTCCTGCGGCTCGCTTGTCCTCCTATCCCGCCACTGAGGCCCCTTCCAGGGCTCTTCTAGTGGCGCAGTGCGTCGCAGGGACGTGTCTCACGTGACCAACGGGTGGTCCCACCACCGGCCAACAATACGCATGGGTCATCTGCCTTCCTGTTGTGTCTAATAGCCTTCTTCCGGTGATTTACATGCATCTATTCAGAGCACTGCATGTCTGACTTTGGATTAGACAGAGCGATTTATTCATATAAATCATTTTTATTAAGGAACTTGCTCTTTAAAAGCATCAATAAGGATGCTTCTTATGAGTCTACAAATACAACCACCTATATTTATGATTGTATAGACGCTTTTGAGTCGATTTACTCCTCAGTTGTCCATGGTTCTCCTTATTTAGTGCAATGTTAGATACCAAGAATGATGTCTTTTCTTCCTCTGGTGCCTTTAAAGGTCCGGCTCCCATCGTTAAGATGGATGGGACCAACTATGAATTACCATGCAGTTTCGCACTCTTATGCAGTGTCACAACAAGGAGCACATTCTGACGAAAATAGAACCGACGGACAAAATGGGGGCTAATGCTTCGTGGAAGCAGGATGATGCATATGCTCGCATTTGGCTATTCGGGACGCTCATCATGGAGATTGCCTATGATATCGTCAAGCAGCCCACAACAAAAGCTATGTGGGACATATTAGCTGCCACATATGGGCATGCAAAGAATGAGAGCAAGATCCTTCAGTTGCAGTTTGACATTTTCTCGACCAAGCAAAATGGTCGACCACTTCATCATCATTTCTCTCATCTTCGAGGCATGTTTGAGCAATTACACAGCTTCATGCCTATTATTACCAGCACTGAGCAGCAACAACAGTATCGAAATGCTACTATGACAGGATTTTTCCTTTCATCTCTTGATTCAAAGTACGATGCAACATGTACTCAACTTCTGATTCGCGAAACGATACCTCCAATGGAAGAGGTATACAGGCGATTGAGTAGGATTGCTACCACATCCACGACTACGACCCAGACAACTCCTTCTGCTATGACAGCTACTCGTGACCGGGGAGGGTCATCCCACTTTCGTGGATGTGGACCTCGTGGTCGAGGGGGAGGCCGACAACGTGGTCCTTGTTCCCATTGCCATCGCCCTGTTCATTCTGAGGAGACATGCTTTCAGAAGCATGTATATCCAACATCTGCACTTGTTGCTGAGCAGACTGAGGCTTCTTCTGCGCCTACTACGGATACTCGTTTAGATGACATTGTCTCCAGATTTCGTGAGATGATGAGCAATCCTATGACTTCGACTCCAGGTTCCACAGATGCCGCAGCTACTGCCAGAGCGTCGTCTAGTTCATCAGGTATTCATTATGTGTTTACCATTAGTAGCAGTTCAGACTTGACTGATTGGATTATGGATTCTGGAGCGTCACATCATGTGTGGAGATCGAACGCAGTTTAATTCATACAAGTCTATTCCACATGGCAGATCTGTGGTCATTGCCAATGGGGTTCATCTACCCATTGTTGGTCAGGGGGAGATTATTCTAGCCCCTTATATACATCTTCAGAACGTCTTATATGCTCAGACTTTCAGATGAATCTTTTGTTCATTTGTCAACTTACAGAAGATTTACATTGCCATGCCATCTTTGATCCCTCTTCTTTTGTGTTTCAGGACATACTAACTGGCAGGGTGATTGGTCATGGCCGTTAGCAGAGAGGATTGTATAAGCTTGCCATACCTCCATGTGCTGGAATTGCTACCCTTCCTTCAGGATCCGTTTCTCCTTTCATGTGACACCTTCACTTTGGTCACCTTCCTCTCCAGAAGATGTGTCATGTGCTACCGCAGATATATTCGTACTACACTGGATTCCGAAGCCTGTCAGCTTGGGAAGCACCATCACTCCTCTTTTCCGAGTCGTCCGAGTCGTCACAGTACTCAGTCCTTTGAGTTATTTCATTTTTGATATTTGGGGTCATAGTCGTGTTCTTGATCATCAGGGGCATCGTTTTATATGATAGCTCTGGATGATTATTCTAGACTATCTTGGGTGTTATTGTTAAAACATAAGTATGAAGCAGGTGCTATCATTAAAACTTTTCTTATTGAGATCAACAATATATTCTCTACTACCATAAAATTCATTCGTACAGATAATGCTTTGGAATTTTCCACATTACATTTGTGTGAATTTCTCAGGTCTCTCGGTATTGTTCATCAAACCTCTTGCAATTACACTTCTCAATAGAACGGTGTGACTGAATGTAAACATCGTCACCTTCTTGATATCACAAGAACACTATTGATCCAGAGTCGTACCCCTCATTCTTTTCGGGGGGACGTGGTTCTCAGTGCTTGCTACTTGGTGAACCGCATGCTGTCCACCATTCTTGGAGAGAAGGTTCCCTTCTTGATTGCGTTTCCCGAGAAGGAACTATTCTCTCTTACTCCCAAAGTCTTTGGATCTGTGGCCTTTGTCCGCAATTTTACTCCTGGCCGTGACAAGCTCTCGCCTAGAGCTGTCAAATGTGTTTTTGTCGGTTATTCTCGTACCCAAAAGGGTATAGATGTTTTGATCATGTAGGCCGAAGATATTATGTGAGTGCTGACGTCACTTTCTTTGAGTCGATTATGTATTTCTCTCCTACAGGTGACATGTTGTCCAATAATACTTCTGCAGAGGATGTTGTTGTTCCTCCACCTTCGTCTCCTCCACCAAATGAACCCCATGCTGCACCTCATCCTTCTCCACCTCCACCACCGCCACCGCCTCCACCACCTCCACCTCCATCTACCCAGTCCAAGTTCTTACCTCTTATTTACACTCGCAGGTCTTTTACTCTAGACCACTCACTTTTTGTTCAGAAGACACATCGAGGTATTGTTGCTATTCTTGTTTATGTGGAAGATATTGTTGTCACAAAGGATGATGACCAATGCATTCAGACTGCCAAGGAGTTTCTAGGTCAACAATTTGTGACTAAGGACCTTGGCGCTCTTAGATACTTCCTTGGGTTGGAGTTCGCCAGGAACCAACGTGGTCTGGTGATGACTCAGAGGAAGTTTATGATGGATCTCCTTTCTGAGACAGGTATAACAGGATGCAAGCCTGCTAATACCCCTATGGATCCGAGTATGAGATTATATGATGATGACACGGAGGAGGTAGATAGCAGGAGGTATAGAGAACTGATTGGGAAGCTTTTATATGCCACTATCACCGTGCCAGATATAATGTTTGTAGTAAGCAAAGTTAGCCAGTTCATGGAGCAACCCAGAAAGGTGCATATGATGCTGTCTATATGATATTGAGATATTTGAAGAACTCACCTGGCTCGGGTCTTGTATTCAATAGGGATACATCTATTGAGGTGATAGCTTGTGCAGATGCTGATTATGCAGGTTGTCCCAGAGATAGAAAATCTACTTCGGGCTTTGCTGTGTTTGTCGGGAGCTCACTTGTCTCATGGAAAAGCAAGAAACAGACAGTGATGGCCAGATCAAGTGCAGAATCTGAATACAGAGCCATTGCACAAGGGAGTGCAGAGATAATGTGGGTTAGATCGGTATTGACTGACCTTACCATTGAGGTTCCCCTTCCTATGCAACTTTTATGTGATAATCAAGCTGCATTATTTATTGCCAATAATCCAGCTTTTCATGAACGAACAAAGCATATAGAAGCGGATTGTAATTACACTAGAGACATGATCTAGAAAGGTCTCATATCCACCTCCCATGTTTCTACAGGAGATCAGACGGCTGACATCTTCACCAAGGCTCTAGCTAAAGGTCCATTTCAGAGGTGTTGCTCCAAGTTGAGCATGATATATATATATATATATATATATGCTCCATCTTGAGGGGGAGTATTGAGATAAATATAACTCTTGGTCTATTTTATGTTTCTTGTTTTCTTTATGCTTATCATGTAATTAACCCAATGGCTTTTCTCCTATATAAGAGAGTATGGCCTCAAATTTCAGCGAAATTCGGTCGAATTTATGTCGAATATCGATATCCAGTCGAAATCGAAATTCGATCGAAATGACCGAAATATGGGGGTCCTAGTATAAAAAATGACCGAAATGATCGAAATTTCGGTCGAAATTCCACCGAAATTCCATCAAAATTCTGTTTTGGCCGATACCGAAATGGTGACCGAAACCGACATTTAGGGCCTTGTAAGAGAGCCCTCGGTCTCTTCTAATAGTATGAATTTCTTTTCTCCCAACAATAAGTAAACGATATCCCAATCCACTAATTGAATCCCATCCGCATCATGCATGTACTTCCTCCACAGAAATATACGCATTATCTTTCAATGTTTGGTCCTGATACCACCTGACAAAAGTTGAGAAGACATAAAAAACACCAGGATGGAGGAGAGGACGGCTTTGACAAGCATGTGCCTTCCCCCTCTTGATAACATAACTGCTTTCCAGCTTGATAACTTCCTCTCCATTTTCTCAATCAAGGTAGCCAATCCAAAATTTTGATTCTCACGTGAGTAAGAGGAATCCCAAGGTAACATATTGGCAAAGAACAACTCGTTTGTAGAACTACTGCACAATCCCTTGCAGCGTCCTCAGAACGCCCAAAAGGGATGAAAATAGATTTCCCATGGTTCAGAACAAGCCCGGGCATCTCACTGTAAATCTCCAAGGTCGTTGCCATTCCTTTTGCCTCCTCCTTGTCTCCCTCCATGAAGAAGATAGTATCATCCGCATACTGAAGGAGGGGAATATAGATATCCCCATTAGAATAACCAGTGGTTAAACCGTTGCTAACAACCTGGTTAACCGTACATGATAGAACATCAGCCGCTATGACGAACAACATTGGCGCAAGAGGACAACCCTGACGAACTCCTCTCTGTGGCTGAAAGAAACCTCCCTCATGACGACCATTGACCAACATCGCATATGAGACAGTAGTTAGACAACGCTTCATCTAGCTAATCCATCGAGGAGGGAAATCCCGTTTGCTCAACACCGCCTAGAGAAAACATCAGTCCACCGTGTCATATGCCTTTGAGAAGTTCACTTTCCAAAGAACACCCATCACTCTTCTATGCTTCCAATCAGCAACAATCTCAGTTGCCATGACTATGCTATCCGCAAATTCCTCGAAGGGATGAAAGCAAAGTGCAAAGATGAGATGATATGGTCCATGACCCAGCTCAAACGAATGGCAAGCACCTTTGCAACAACGAGTAAATTGCGTTAGAGAGTGCAATCGGCCTAAAATCCTCCAATCTTTTAGCAATGTCCTTTGGGAGCAGAAAAACGAGAGCTTTGTTAAACCTCTCAAACCCTGTATTACCAACATCAAATTCATCGACAACCTCAACTATCTCTGGGCCCACCAAATGCCATAACTCACGAAAGAAGAGAATAGGGAATCCATCAGGGCCAGGAGCACCGTTCGTGTTCAAGTTCCACACTGCACTTTTCACCTCCTCCGATGTAAAGCTCTGTTCGAGGTGGATTGCGTGAGCGTCAGAGATGCGAGCTGCCTCCGCACCAGTCCACAATTTGCCACACCATTCGTTGAGCTCCTGATGGGAAGATGACAACTCCACAAGTGCCTGCAAGGAATATAGGGAGGGAGAGAAGCTCAATATATGTATGCTACACTGACCCTGCCACCTGTGCCCACCTTCGACGAGGAAGAATGCATATGAAGTTCACAATTATAGGGAATTGATCTTAGATATGGAACAAGAACCTATCAAAGGAGAAGGAAGAGAAATGGATTTTTGTACTGTAACTAAATAGATGGATGTCTTACTCTTAGTTGTGTATAATTTGTGACGATTTTTGGAAATGTAATCTCTGATGAACTATTTTCTAATCCAATGGAGGATTTTGTGCATATCTTTTCCTATTATGTATGACATGAATGACTTTACATATAAATAGTATGGATGCGAATGACCTTGAACTTTAGGTAGCAGCGTTATCTTTATCTAATAAGGCTCCAGAATCATGTTCTGTTTATTTTATTTTTGGGATATTTACAACCTTAACCCTGAGTAATCTCGTAATTACCCCAGGAACCCTGCGTAATCACGAATTACATGAGAAACCCCGAATACTTATTCCGTCTCACACCTATAACCCTCCGTTAGTTTCAACTATTAACTCAACCACATCATTGAGTTAATCTAACCTAACATCGATCAAGTGGTTAATATTAAATAAAAAGAAAAGAAGAAAGAAAGGGGATGCAGGGTGGCGCGCGGGGAAGCTGGAGGGCAGTGCGGCGGATGCAAGGTGACGACGCGGGTCGGGGGCCTTTGTTGGAGGGAGCACAGCGGGGGGGGGGGGGGGGGGGGGGCTAGGGAGTCGTTGCTGGAGGGAGCTCAACGGGGGAGGGCGACGGGGCTCGAGACCCGTTGCTGGAGAGAGCGCGGGGGGGGGGGGTCGCTCGGGATGCAGGGGGCGAGAGGGGGGCGACGAGGCTCGGGTCCTTTGCTGGAGATGTCGGGGTGTGGGGGGAACGAGGGTCGGGTCTGGAGGCGGAGGGAGATGGTGATGCAGGCCGGGGGAGAGGGGGGGAGCGACGAGGCTCGGGGAGGGCTGGGGGTTTGCTCGGGATGCAGGGGGCGAGAGGGGGGTGACGAGGCTCGGGTCCTTTGCTGGAGATGCCGGGGTGTGTGGGGCACGGGGGTCGGGTCTGGAGGCGGAGGGAGCTGGTGATGCAGGCCGGGGGAGAGGGGGGAGCAACGCGGCTCGGGGAGGGCTGGTGATGCAGGCCGTTGCTGGAGGGAGCGCGCGCGGGGGAAAGGGCGATGCAGGGGGCAACCGGGGGATGACAGGGGAGCTTTGCTCGAGGGGGCGACAGGGGTCGGGTCTGGAAGGAGCTGGTGATGCGGGTCGGGGGGGAGCCGTTGCTGGGCTGCGCTTCATCGTGATGCAGGGGGCAACCGGGGGATGGCAGGGGAGCTTTGCTCGAGGGGGCGCAGTCGGGGCCTTTACTGCAGATGCGGGGGCGGATGCAGGGCGGCGTGTGGGGGAGCTCGAGGTCGGCGCGGCCGGGGGATGCACCGTGGCGATGGGGGTCGAGGGTGTTTGCTGGAGGGAGCACAACGAGGAGGGGGGGTGCAGGGGAGCCTTTGCTGGAGGGAGGGCACGAGCGACGGGTGGGGGGAGACGGAGACGAGGACGGAGGTGGGGAGGTTTGCTGGAGAGGGGCACGCGAAGGGGACGTGGGTCTTCACCGGGATGCAGGGGGTGACGGGGGGCATTTCTTGAGAATGTGATTTTGTTATAAGGGTAAAACTGTCATTAATGGATGAAATCTGTTAAAGTTAACGGCTTAAATGGATGGGAGTTGACACAGGGTTATGTAATGTAAGGGTTAAACATTATTCGGGGTTTCTCATGTAATTCGTGATTACGCAGGGTTCCTAGGGTAATTATGAGATTACTCAGGGTTATGGGTGTAAATATCCCTTTATTTTTTGGTCCCAGAATCACGTTCTGTTTATTTTTTTGGACTGCAGAGCATAACGCATAGATTGTGTGTGCTATATCCATAAGAAGCGTAGTCATTCTATGCGTTATGGAGACGCGCATACATTATGTGCAATATCATATATCGCATATATTCTATGTAATGTCTACTGACAAAGAAATTTGTTGGCTTAGTTGAGAAATAAAGTTTTCTAATTACATTACATAGGAATTTGCCTCTGCAATTTCGTGTCTGAAGGTGGGGTTTATTGCTGCCACGGAAGGGGGGTGTTTTAGAAAAAAGAAAGAAAGAAAAAAAGAGGCTTGTTAGAAAAATAACATGGCTCTGATACCATGTTAGAAAATCGGAAGCGGAAGCGTAAACATGGAAAAGATAAATAACAAGAACACGAGATTTTTACGTGGAACCCTACTCCTGAGGAGCGAGATGAAACCACGGGAGAAGCCCTTTACGGGGCGTGTTTGTCTATTGACTTTCTCGATGGATACATGTGGTCTGAGGCTCCTTATATAGCCTCTCCAGAGCCTCCAAGTCCCACCGTTGGACGATGTGGGACTAAACACTGGATGGGGTAAATGGATCTCCTCCAGGATCCATTTACCCTGCTACAACTCAATGGGCGCACATAACACATACTCCAACACCCCCCCTCAAGCATGGCCTCAAATTTCAGCGAAATTCGGTCGAATTTCTGTCGAATATCGATATCCAATCGAAATCGAAATTCGACCGAAATGACCGAAATGACCAAAATATGGGGGTCCTAGTACAAAAAATGACCGAAATTTCAGTCGAAATTCCACCGAAATTCCATCGAATTTCTGTTTTGGCCGATACCGAAATGGTGACCGAAACCGACATTTAAGGCCTTGCCCTCAAGATGGAGCATAGATATCAATCATGCTCAGCTTGGACGCACACTTCTGGAATGGGCCTCGTAGCAATGCTTTGGTGAATATATCCGCAGTCTGATTCTCTGAGGTAACATGAGACGTGGCAATGAACCCCTTCTGAATCATGTCACGTATGAAGTGACAGTCAACCTCAATGTGCTTGGTCCGCTCATGGAATGCTGGGTTGTTTGCAATGAACAAGGCAGCCTGATTATCACATTTCAGGTTCATAGGAAACGGTACATCTAAACATAGGTCTGTAAGCACAGCTTTCACCCACATCATTTCTGTAGTAGCCTGGGCCATAGCCCTATATTCGGATTCAGCACTAGATCTGGCTACCATCGTCTGTTTCTTGCTTCTCCATGAGACTAGGGCATCTCCAACATAGACGACATACCCTGAAGTGGACTTCCTGTCCTTGGGACATCCTGCATAGTCTGCATCCGCACATGCTGAGATAGAAATCCCCTTTCCTTTCTTGAATAGCAGACTTGCACCTGGAGAAGATTTGAGATATCTAAGAATCATATGTATTGCATCCATATGCACCTGGCGTGGTTGCTCCACGAACTGGCTCACACGACTCACTGCAAATAATATATCTGGTCTAGTGATCGTGACATACAACAGTTTGCCTACCAGTTCTCTGTATCTTCTCCTGTCCACCTCCTCTGTGTCATCATCATAAAGCTTCATGTTGGGATCCATTGGTGTCGTTTCACTCAACAGATCTGTAACATATTTCTTTTGTGACATTACTAACCCATATGAATTTCTAGCAAATTCAAGCCCCAGAAAATATCTAAGAACACCAAGATCCTTAGTGACAAATTCACTACCCAGCATTTCTTTCGCCTGCTTTATGCCCTGCTCATCATCTCCTGTAATCAAGATGTCATCAACATAAACCATAATCACAATGATACCTCTAGCAGTCTTCTGTACAAACAAGGAATGATCAGCATTGGAGCGTTTGTATCCTTGTTTCTCGAAGAGATCTGAGAGCTTCTGAAACCATGCTCTGGGGCTCTGCTTAAGGCCATAGATAGCCTTATGTAACCTGCATACCTTGGATTTATCTTTTCCACGTAAAAATCTCGTGTTCTTGTTATTTATCTTTTCCATGTTTACGCTTCCGCTTCCGATTTTCTAACATGGTATCAGAGCCATGTTATTTTTCTAACATGGTATCAGAGCGTGTCGATTCTCATGGATTTTATTTTGATTTATTGTTCGAGATTCGAGATTATCATTTTCATGGTTCAATTTCTGGAACCCTGTTCTGTTTCAATTCAAGCACAGATCTAGGGTTTCTGAACCCTAGTTTCAGAAGGGCCATCGTGTCTGCCTGGCACGCCTCTATGTCGAAGGAGTAGTATGATTTTGTATCTCCAGATCACATTCAATTCATGTTGATTTCTCGCGATATTCTTAGCGCGTACAGGTGAATCTCTTCAGCGGCGGCAATAATTTCAAGGCCGTCGCATCGTGTTCCAGCCCCGTTGCATCATGCGCAGGCCTCTCAAGCGTCGCTCTAAGCCTCCTTGGTGCCCACCATGCTCCAACGATGAGATCTAGCACATCGGCAGGCCTGCTTCTCCTTCCTCGCGCAGGCGGCGCGAGGCTTCGCATTAACTCCTGTTCTGTGCATCGCGCGCATAGGGTGCGTCCCTCCTCTTCCAACCGCCTTCCACCACAAGCGGCATCTCCTTGTTGAGGCGATGGCGTACGAGATCCCAGGCGACGCTCTCTTAGCGCCGTAGCCCAGACATCAGGCTCCAGGCGGCTCCAGGCAAAGGCGACGCCTCCCCAAGCTTCCCTGATTCCAACAGCGCTCCCAGATCGCGTTACCCAGGTGGCAGCGACCTCCAGGGCCCAGCGGCGCCATGCCTCCAAGCGCGGCCAATCCGCTCGAACTCCACCTCCAGGCGCGACCAATACGCTCGAACTCCACCCCCAGGCGCAACCCCTTTCATCATCTGACAGGCACACGAGGAGCTCCTCCTCGTTTTCTCGCACGCACCTCCAGGTTTTTAAAATCTTGCTTCAGGCGACGCCCCCAATATCGAGCAGCGTATTTCCACGAAACAAAGGGATCCAAGTGGGAACCCTAATGGGAAGGGGGTGCGTGACTGAAGAAAAGAGGGAGAGGTATTTGGGCCGAGTTTATTCTGACACAGGAGGGCCGAGCATATTAAAAAAAAAATTGTTTCGTTGTCATTATGGGGCCAAGTGGGCCACAACCGAAAAAAAAACTGCAGCAAAAAAAAGGAAGAGTGCTGCAACTAAAAAAAATACAGGAGGTATTTATTCCGGAAAAAAGGGGGTGCGTATACGCAAAAGTGATGTTAAAAAAATGATGTGAAAAAAAAAGCCGAAAAAAAAAGAGTGAGCAGCTTAGTTGAAAAAAAAATTCAAAAAAATTGTTGATGAAAAGCCAATAAAAAAATATCAACGGCTTAAAAAAAGTGTTTCGAAAAAAAAGAGGAGGTAGGAGGATTGTTGAAAAAAAGGAGGGTCCACATTTAGGCTGAGATTCAAAAAAATGTTGTTCGAAAAAAAGAGGCGCGTACAAAAAAGAGAGCCGTACGCACAATTTTTAAAAAAAATGAAAAAAAATGAACAACCATTAAAAAAAGGGTTACAACGGCTTAGACAAAAAATGACGGCTAATTTTTTTTTGAAAAGCCATAAATTTCAAGTTTGTTTTTCCCCATTATGTTGTCTTCTCCCAACTTTGTCGATTTCTCTGTTTTCCGACAAGTATGGGAGAAAGGGGGAGAATGTGTAGAGTCACAGGTCTTGTGCTTCAGAATCAGCTGCCAGATGCAGACCAGCCAGATATTCAGACTCTACAGTTGTTCAGACTCGACGTCAGAAGGTTCCGAGTCCAGTTTCGGACACGCACGAGTATGCGATCATTTCGAGGTCCCCATCATTCTTGTTGTTCCGCCAGAGTTTTCATGTGAGCCATAGGGACTCCAGAGCAGAGGACCATTCCCTATGCCATTGAGGGCAAGGGTTTTCATGTGGTATCATAGGTACACCAGAGCAGTGCACCATTCTCTGAGCCAGATGGGAGAGACCCAGTTCTCTGATGAGGAGACTTCAGACGCAGTTTCAGACTCGATGGTCAGATTCCGAGTCTTCAGTTGACTCACACTCCCGCCCGTTCGTCCTCCTCACCTGCACGGCATGAGAAGCAACGTCCTCGACTGCAGCAATGTGCGCGTTGGGTTGATATTGTCCGTAGTGTCTTGTAGCGTTGAGTTGAGTTTCTGTCTGTTTGTCCAAGCTGAGCATTGCATGCTCCAGCTTGAGGGGGAGTGTTGGAGTATGTGTTATGTGCGCCCATTGAGTTGTAGCAGGGTAAATGGATCCTGGAGGAGATCCATTTACCCCATCCAGTGTTTAGTTCCACATCGTCCAACGGTGGGACTTGGAGGCTCTGGAGAGGCTATATAAGGAGCCTCAGACCTCATGTATCCATTGAGAAAGTCAATAGACAAAAACGCCCCGTAGAGGGCTTCTCCTGTGGTTTCATCTCGCTCCTCAGGAGTAGGTTCCACGTAAAAATCTCGTGTTCTTGTTATTTATCTTTTCCATGTTTACGCTTCCGCTTCCGATTTTCTAACAAGGCTGATATGAAAAAATGTGGGAGCCTAGTTAAAAAAAGAGAGAATAAATCGAGAAATAAAAAAGGATCCGGCTACCAAAAAAGTTTATGAAAAAAAAGAAGAGAGAGAGAGAGAGAGCGAAGCAAAAAGAAAGAAAGAAAAGAATTGCATGTTTTGTTTCTCCCAACTTGATCATCCACGCTCTTTGTTCGATCAAGTATGGGAGAAAGGGGGAGTCAGAGATGGAACATATTCTTCAGGATTTCTACTGCCCGACCACGACTGGCAGACCCCACAATCCAGATTGCTACTGCTATCATCCGTCTTCATCGAGCATCGACTTCTTCGTCGGGGTGTCTCTATCCTCGACTACTACTCCGCACTGAACTTTCTTCTACTGTGACTCTTCTCCAAGCACGACATAGGTACATTCTGGTGACTTGGTATCACAACGACTACTACATGCATGACAGAGGTATGTCGCGATGACTGAGCGTCGCATACCTGTCATCGATCGAGGTGTTCTAGTAGCTTCTGAAATATATTCTTTTCAGATGTATTCAGTGAAGATGAGTTGTATACTCTTTCTTTTTATTGCAAACTGTAGCTTTCTCAGCTCCAGCTTGAGGAGATTGTTGGAGTATGTAATAGAGGGGGTAATTGGATCCCTCCAAGATCCAATTATCGCCCACTCATATTTAGTCCCACATCTACTATCTGTGGGACTTTGGCCTTTCTGTGGGGCTATATAAGAAGCCCCATACCCCCTGTACTCATTGAGAGATTGCAATAAGACGATATGGCCATTTTAGGCATTCTCCCGTGGTTTTATCCCGCTCCTCACGGATTATGGGTCCACGTAAATCCCTAGTATTCAATGTTTTATTCTTTCTTGTTTATCGATTCGCTTCCACAGTTCTAGATTTCAACATTTTCAATGGGTTTCCTAGGGGTGGCTTCTTTCAATCATAGAGGGGAATTCAACATGACTGCCCTTTGGCCCTTCTATTATGCGCTTTGATCACTGATGCGCTAATGGTGATGGTCGAAAGTGTTGCTATTGGTGGATTTTGTTTTGGCTACTCGAGGGATGAGATGTTCCATACTGATTTTGTAATTCACTGACAGCAACGATCCTTTCTCTAAGGGTAGAGTTGAGAGCTGTAGAAAGTGTTCGATGGTTCTTGATATGTTAGGTGATGTCTTTGGATCGAGGCTCATGGAACCAAGTCGTCTTCATGTCTTTTGGCTTGAGCGTGGAGATTTCAGTTTGTGCAACTTCGTTGAGTACTGATGAATCCATGATTCTCACTCTTTACTCTTTTATTTTAGCTCTTCTTCTTGGCAAAATACCCCTGTAAATACCTGTAAATATAATAACTTAGCTTTCTGCATGCTTCTGTTAATATTGCACTATTTAGCATGCATTTTTGGCAAAAATAAAAGAATAAAGGAAAAGAAAAAAGAATGATGTATTTAGAATAAATAGAGAGTGACCCCAAACCCCAAGAGAAGGTCAAGATTTGACCTCATCGTAAAATAAAAATAAGTAGAGAGAGATAGAGTCTATTATGCATTGTATATAACACATAAACTTGTACATATTATTTATTTATGCTAAAACAAAAAATATTTATTCTTTTACACTCTTATATAGTGATAATAATATTATAAAAATAAAATAAAATCAAAAAAATAAAATAAAATAAAATCATCAAACCTTTGTATAAGAGACACATGTACATATCTCAACTATTATTTATTATATACCTTAATATTTATAAAAAATAAAATAAAATTTATTTTATGCTCTTAAAATATGTTGTAAATAAATAAAATATAAACTAAGTGTATTTCTATTAAAAATACTAAAAATAAAAAATATTTGTACATAATACATAGGTATAATATACCTATATATATTACTATTTACTGTATATCCATTAATTTATTTTTTATAAAAATATTAAAAATCACAGAAAATACTTTGGAATATAATAAACATTTTTTTTATTTTATACACTTTTTAGTTTGAAATCAGTTGCTATTTTATTTGAATTTTCTTGTATTTTGTATATCCTGATTTTCCTATTGGTTCCACTGGGAACGTTGACCTCGGTCAACGTCCCTTTCAAGCTCGGGTTGGGTCGAAACCCTCTTGCCGGAGCTCTTCTCCGCTTTTTCTTGCCCGACTCCGACCTCCTCTTGCCTTGATATTCGGACCCGAGAATCCTCGTACATCCGAGATTCTCGCAGATCCCTAGGATCACCCGGATCCCCTTGGGGTTGTGCGCCTCTCGCCGTCTTTTCAGACCCCTGGAGAACCCTAAAGTCTCTCTTTTGCTCCGCCAGCAGCTCAGCTCGTTCCTCGCCACCTTTTCGACCCTAGCCACCTCCAGCTGAGTGACAACTGCCTGAGCATTCTTCGGAGCTCGGATTGGTGCTGCATCGATGCAGCTCAAGCAATGTGGCCGGATCTTCGCCGCCTGTAGCCTCCTTGGCTAGTCAAGTACCTCACTTGCTTGTTTTCCCTTGTAGCATCTTCGCCCGCCTTTGATGGCTAATAAGTTGCGATTGTGGATGGGTTTTCGTTGATCGGGAAACAAGAGAAAGGATGGTTGGTTTGAAGTACTCCTGTTTCTTTAGAGATGGTAGAATCGTGTTGCTCGAGTCCGCTCTTTTGGCTGTCCCCATCTTCATTTTCTCATACATGTTGCTATTAATTGGTGTTAGCGGAACATTGGAGTCTATAATCTATCATGAGGTGCTTCTTCTGGCGATTCCTTTGGTATGTCATTGGAGTGGAGTACTGTTACGCATTCTAAGGATGATGGATGGCTTGATGTTCTGAGCCTAACAGAGATGAACAAGATGCTTTTGTGTAAGTCGATCCGTCGAATCTGGGGCAATAGTGACAATCTGTTCTGCACGCTTATACATGAGATCTATGGGTTTTTTTCGCGGGTTTTTTGAGCCCAGGTAGATGGGTGATTTACCTTCCTGTTTTGGAAGGGAATATGTGCTTATATTCAGAGGTGGGCCGTTGATGATGCTTGTGTCCTTTGATGTTTTGGAAGGGAATATGGTGCTTATATTTCAGAGGAGGCCGTTGATGATGCTTGTGTGGGAAATGGTGGTGTCTGTTTTTGGCGTGATGACTAGGCAAAGGGTGAATTTTAGTGAAAATTTCTTTCTCAGTCTCAATTGTTGGACCAAAGGATGGAGGACCTTTCGACGCTTATGCAGTCATTGGATGGTGTAGAAGGTCGAATATGTGGGATGTGGCCACTGGTGTTGGTGTGAAGATAGGTTTTGATCCAGAAAGACTACAAGGCGATCCTCATACGGTGCCTTTTGACCCCGGAGTATGAAATGCAGATCGCAAGAGATTTTGGAACTAGAGGACCTCGATCAGGATCTGGGTCGTCCTTTGCTTGCTGAGACCTTGAAAGGGTGGTGACCGGGACTAGATGAGCTTGATTCTTCCAAGGGGTCTGCACCAAGTGTGTTGTTCTGGGTCCAATTAGGATGCCAGTCATATTTTCTTTAGGCGTGAGGGCTGAAAGGATTTTTGGAAAAGTTTACATGCTTAGAGGTGGCTAGAGAATGCTCTGATAGCTTGTACTATCTGTACAAGCTGGCATGGCATCGAGATGGCCAGGTTCTTGGATTTTGGCCATAGTGTGGGTTCTCTGGTTGGCAAGATGCCAGGTGGTGTTCCGCCAGGATAAATTTTATATTGAGAAATGTAATTAATATTCTATTCTTTTTAACATAGTCCTAGTCTTTGTAATTTTGTGGCTTTAGTCATGTAGTTGTGATCTTGTGAATTAATGGTTGTTTTTTGGGCTCACACCTTAGTGGTAATCACCTTTTTCCTTTTAAAAACTTGCAAGAATTCAAGATAATCTTATTTTGAAGTGGAATTTAAAAACTCTCGGGAGGGAGTAATGTTGTCGAGGACTTCTCTTGCTGGATAGGTGTTGCAAAGTGATCCTACAGGTGGTGAACTAGGAGGTTGGGAAGAGGTATAGAAGTTGACTTTTGTTTGACAAGTAGCCAGGACATGGTGGATTTACAAAGATTCACTTTTAACGCTGCAGATGTGGCATAATTATGTATTCTTAGGGCTAAGCATCCCTATATGATGAGTGTTTTGCTTTCTTATTTGTGTATCCCGGATGCTATCATGCTATAGATGCAGCTTGATTATGTGTTCTGCAGGCTGAGTGGAAAAATGTTTTACTTTCCTATTTGTATTCTTGGGAATAGGGAGTTTATGGGAGGCTGGTGGATTTGAGGTGAACGGTGAATTGGTATCATAGTATTTCTACTTTTAAAAAAGGGAGTATGAGTTATCTTTTATGTATGGGTGACCGCCATGTATTATCCTTCGATTTTTTAAAAAAGAAATCTCGAGGATAACATGGTGCATTCAAATTGCTCCATGAAGACTTCATTTTTGTTCAAAACTCAGTTATTTTCCGACATCATGAATCTTCGGGCTGATACATGGAAATTGGACAGGATTATTGTTAGCCCATTCCTTCTTAATACATCAGTTGGCAACTTGTAACTTTTGGCAGAATTGGAGAGTATTGCTTCTTTGGATATTGCTCCACCAAAATTCATTTTAGATTGAGCGGGTCATTATCTCTGAGTCTTCAATGGGAAGTAATTCTTGTTTCCACTCTCCAGCTACAGATAGACATTGGGAAGTTTTCAGATGCCCGAGTTCTTAGATGTATTTAAATGGAAATATTTAAAGTATTGTTCAATTTAAATATTATCACAGGGTTTACATTCACGATGATTTATATTCTAATATTATTCTTTCACATAGCATTTCCACTCTTTCCACTCCATTGCCAATGGATATTCTGTTTTTTACTCCTAAGCTCGATATTATTGCGGCTCGAGTAACCACTTCATTGATTTTGAAAGCTGTTTGCATGAAGTTCATAGTGTAGGGCATATATCCTTAACTTCTATAAAATGGTCAACATAGCATTTAATCAAAGAAAAGTTAGGCTAAGTTTGTGGCCAACATGTCCTTAAAGACAAAAATATGTATGTTATGGTCCTTAGCAAGGTCCTAAATGTCGGTTTCGGTAACAATTTCGGCGACCGACCGAAACGGAATTTCGGTGGAATTTCGGTCGAAATTCGACCGAAATTTCGGTCATTTCAGCCATTTTTTGGTACTATGGCCCACATATTTCGGTCATTTTGGCCATTCCGGTCGAATTTGATTTCGACAGGATGTCGATATTCGACAGAAATTCGACCGAATTTTGCTGAAATTTGAGGCCATGGTCCTTAGGCCTTGAAGAAAAATAAGAGAAAGTGGAGTGAGGCCAAAACCTTCAATATGCCTCCCTTCTTATCTTCATCAAATCGTGATGCCTTCTCAATTAAGCGGGAGAGTGCGGTTCGATTTTGGGTTCGCAGCCTTGCACCCTGCCTATTGATTATTTGGGGATGCCGCTGGTCTCGGGAAGGGCTAGATTGCGGGATTGGTCCAAGGTGGTGGAGAAGGTTGAGAAGAGGCTGGTCGGTTGGAGGTCTGCCTTGCTTTCGAAAGGGGGACGCCTCGTCCTCCTCAAGGCGGTGCTTTCGTCTATCCCAGTTTTTTTCTTATCTAACTGTCGGTTGCCGGTGGGGATCCGCTGTCATCTCGAGAAGCTCATGCGGAGGTTTTTGTGGGGAAAAAATGGAGAGTCATCGGGAAGGATGCACTTGGTGGGTTGGGATGAGGTGACAAGGCGGAAGAGCGACGGGGGTTTGGGCATCCGGAGGTTGAACCATGTTAATGAGGCCCTCCTCCTTAATTGGGCCAGCAAGTTATGGGGTCCTGGAGAAGATTTATATAGTGAGGTCTTGCGGAAGATTCATGGTGTTAACGGGGTGCTTCCGTTAGCGGCTGCTCGGATGGGGCCTCGAATGCCTTTCTGGAGAGGGGTGATAGAAGTTTTCTCTAAATTTTCGTCCCTCTTTGCTCCGGTGCTTGGTGATGGTCGCACTTTCAGATTTTGGACGGATGTTTGGACGGGGGATGAACCTTTGTACTCGGTTCCCTCGGTTGTTCGCTTTGGCGGTAGATGGTAATGCTTGCGTCGCCTCCTGCTGGTCGGAGGATGGTTGGTTACCTCTCTTCCGTGATAACTTCTCGGATCAAAGGCTACAGGATTATCTCGATCTTTTGGACACCATCAAGGGGACCGGTCATTCTTCGGGCGGGAGGGATCACTGGTCCTGGAGGGGGGCGCCTTCTCGGCCAGGAAGGCGTATGGGGCGGTTTGTACTTCCCCTCCGTCGGGGCTGGAGGTGGTAGTGCGTGATTGCGATTTTTTTGGGGGGTTGAGGCTACCTGAAAGGGTGGGTTTCTTCCTTTGGTTGTTTCGTAGGCAGAGGTTGATGACAAGGGATCGTTGCGCGAGGCTGCTTGGCAATATCTCTGATAGATGTGTTTTATGCAATAGTGCCGTGGAATCTTTGGAGCATCTCTTCTTCGCGTGTCCGATGGTGATGGGGGTTTGGGAGGAGGCGGCTGAGGCTTGGGTGTGCACCACGGATCTGGCTTCCTTCTGTGATTCAATGGTGGCAAACAAAAGTAGGGAGCGGAGGGAGCTGCTACGGCCCTTGGCGAGATTATGGGCAATCTGGCTGGCCAGAAATGAAGCTATCTTTGCGGGGCAGCGTTTTTACAAAGAAAATGTGCTTTTACACTGTACACGTTTAGTTGATGATTGGGTGTTGGTTTAGTTTCTTGTTTGATATCGCGGTTGATACCTTGTAAACTTCCTTTTTTCTTTGTTTTTTTAATAAAGCTGGGACGAACACCACTGAGTGTATCCCCCTTTTTTGGACTTCAAAAAAAATTGTAAGAGGGTTTTTCAATTGTACCATGTTAGACCACCTTGATCATCGTGCGGATAATGACATCTAGGAAGGTTGGAGCTGTAGAGGCTTCTAATTAATATTGATATCATTGTTTCACATGTTAACTGAGTGAAGTGAAGTAAGCCCAGGGTTTTCGTGCACTCACATTCAATTATTCTGAAAGCATCGTGGTCAGGAGATGCTACAACAGAAAGTGAATAAAGTAAAAAAATATAAGATAAAATAGGTTGCTCGGTAGTTAATTGATAAATAGGAGATTTAATCTAAATTGTGATGCATGCATCTAACAAGAAAAAAAAAGATGGGCATGTGATCCTGATCTTAACCATCTATAGACAACCATCAACGACTATAACATCAAAGGATTGGGTAATCTGTCAAGAGACTCAAAAGAGTACTACCTAACTCATCAACCTATTTAGCCTTGGAAGTAGCCAATGCATGATCAACAATCGTGGTACAGTAGTGGTGATGGATACACCAATACATGCTGAGGCATCATGGAAAAAGATTATTTAAATAATAGCTTTAGAGTGCGATGCAGCTCCTCCTTCAATAGAGTTACATGTTCCTGTAATGGAATCAAATCCTTCAACCATAGCCTGATTGGCCCAAAGTTGATGATATAGCTTACTTTATTCCTACAATGCTCAAAATATCAGTTGTTCCTATGGCAGATAAAAACCTTCAGGGCCTTAAACTTAGTATCTTAGCGATATATTGTTGTGTCATATTTTCAAGGGTTAAGTATCCAGTTTTGTGTCATGATTTTAGAAGTGATAATCCATAACCACAAGGATCAATCATAGTCATGAATTAATGCTTTAGGTATACTCTACTAACTATAAATCAATATTATTAGAATTATTGACAATTGACCTAGAGTACAGGTAACCGCATAAATGATTGATAAAGGATGAGGAATCAAGTCAGCGATGGTGATTCAGTGATGACCAATAATTAAGAGTGCCAGTCATCGTGATCCTTACATATGAATGTACATAGTGCGGTGACCCTCAGGTGGATGGGAGATAGGAAGCCCAGTTAAGGCAGTGGTCGCTTAGTGTGGGTCTCAAACCACAGTCTTTTCTCAGTTTTACGTGAGCGCTCGCAGTTTTATGCTCCTTTGGGTTCCACATGTTTTCTTTTAGACCAATTCCGACGACCCTATGTTTTTTAGAGTACATAGGCTGGAGGACCCTTGGTTTTGATTTTTCGAGCTCGTTTGCATGTACCAATCGGGCCTGTTTTGGAGTGGCTTGTTCCATAAAGTCTCTCCCCCGTCTCGGGGGCGTAGTTTTGGAGTAGGGCTAGCCCTCCCCTGAATTGAATACTTGATGATTGAACAACTTCTCCTTCAATCCCCTTAGATCACAACACTGGGTTTCTCTTTCTCTTAAGGGAACTTGTTGCTGTTTTTCAATTGCAAAGCCACTGGTCTTACCTTGAAGTTGAATTCCATCCTTTCTCAAAAGAACTCCGCTCCTTATTGTCTCTGCCTGCTACCCTCCATGTGGTTTAGCTACATTTATCTTCTGTTGATCCCATTCACTGTCAATGATTAGTGGTTACGTTTTTTTCCCCAGCTTTCCAACAGAACCCTGGGATCCCTTCACTGCATGTGTACAGCAGTAGTATGCTGCCTTCTTTAATGCTTGAGGATTGGATCACATCATTTTCATTTCGCTCAATCACAATACCATGTTTCTGTTGTCTCATCAAAGGCTGCTTTCCTTTGTTCCCTCTGGATGGTTGTGTAACCATCTTCTCGACTTGAAGCACCTCGAGCTGCTGCTCAGAATGCTAACCCTCTTGCAGTACTTGTGAATTTTCCTGAACCACAGCTTCTACAACAACATTCTGGCTACTGCAAGCAAATACCTGCCTCTGTTGTTGCTGCACCAAATCCAGTTGCTGCGATTGCAGCATGTGAACTGAATCAGCAGCAGCAGCCGGATGTCATGTGGCATCCACAGCGTTGCTGCTGCTTCCATACTTCTAACTGTTGCTGCTGCAGTGAACTGGTAGCAGCAAGTGAAGTGCTACTTCTTTCTTGCTGCTTCCCTTGAAGTTGCTGCTGCTGTTGTGAGATTAATGTAGCATCTGTATTGCTGATAGCCTGATACTTTATTGCTGCTTCTCCACCTTCTGTTGATGCTCATGTTGCAACAATTGCCCCGCGCTAATGACCTTCTTCTGCTCCTGTTTCTTGCTTCCCAACTGTTGCGAGCTAGGAAAAGATCCCGGCAGCGGTTGTAGCTTTGGGGCATCAACCACCAAAAATCCAAGCGACTTTTGCGCTTGTTGTCACAAAGAACAAGTAGCAGTTGTAGCTGAAGCTTCTCCAGCTGCCAAACTTGACTGCTGGTGGTGCAAATCATCTTGCTGCTGTTGCAACTGTTGAATTGAATGGGCAAGATCCGCTTCAAGTGGATTAGTCCATAGAGACAAGTCAATTTTTTTTCATATTTTCTTCCAACCTCTATCCAAGTTTTCTTGCCTTTTTGGAATTCTTCACCAATCATTCTTTTTTTTTCACAGTTTTGCAATCCTCTGTGTTATGCCCCATAAAGCAACAGTTAGAAGAGAACTTGGGCTTTTTTTATAGACTATCTTTTGTTTGAAAGTTTGCGTGCTATTTTGAATCACCACTTGATGAATTCACGGCCGAAGCACATTGATCTCAGCATAAATCTTCAAATATCTTGGTCTGGAGAAGTCTATAGCTTCTTTATCCACACAAATTTACCTCCCTAAATTTTTTTGAGACCCAAAAAAGAAGAAACACGCTAAAGTGTCTGCCCCAAATATATTAAATCAACAAAGAATGAATACTTATAGAAGTTAAGACTCGAGGAGAGTCATGTCATGAAAAATTACATTATTTGCATAAAACTGCTTAGAAGCAAAAACTAGCCCATTTATGGCTAACCAAATAGCCCAACCAACTGCTACTGGGAGGAGTTTTTTGTTGGGATGATGCTTATTCACATATTGTTAATCTCAAAAGGCCTGGATGCTATGGACATTCGTCCAAGGCAGTCCAAACTTCTGCCATACTATGGAAGTCTGTTTGCATCATAAAATCTTCGTCTCATTATCGCAGAGTGAACACATCTGAGAAGTGCCCGCGAGGAATCTGGCTCATCGATATCTGGTCATGATATGACCTTTCCACATTAGCCATAAGAACACACCAATGCAACTTGGGACCTTAATATCCCATAAAGCTTGCAGCACGAGCCAAGTGATCCACTAACGGTGTTGATGGTTTGTCGATTGCTTTGTATGCTCGTTTCATCGAGAAGTCATCACCCCTCCAAGTCCAATGATCCCTTCCTTCACATGGACCAAGAAAAGAGCTCATAGAGTCTAATAACTGTAATAGATGTTCAAGTCGTTGGTCAGAGAAGTTCGCTAAAAAAGATGGCATCCAAGATTCATTCTCCCAACGCTCTACCACCCTAGCGTCTCGATCAGTGGTCAAGGCAAAAAGATGTGGGAAATGAGATGCTAACATGACAGAAGTAGTCCACTCATCCGTCAATAAAGCGAAAGTTTGACCATTACTAAGAACTGGTTGAAAGAACTCCGTGAATTGCAGCATCAAGGATAGAATGCATCTCCAAAAGGCCGAAGAGTGAGAAGGGGGGAGTTGACACACCACTCTCAGAACTCCGTAAATCCTACGGGCGAGTCTGCAACAAAAGTCCTTGCTTTTGCTCCAGATTCGAGAAATCCACTTGAGGAGCGGCGCCTTATTCATGATCTCAAGGTGAGAGACCCCGAGTCCCCTTTCTGCTTTGGGTAGCGTAACAATATCCCAACCAACCAGGTGATGCCTATACCATCTTGACCAGACTTGCTCCAAAAAATCTCCGCATAATCTTCTCAAATCGACGACAAATATCTGCTGGAAAAGACGAAGGACAAAGAAAATAGGAATTGCTGTTAGGATTGCCTTTACCAGCATCGATCGACCACCTCTAGAAAGAATTGTCGCCTTCCATCCAGAGAACTTCATCTCCAGCTTCTCAATTATAGGGAGCCAGTCAACATAACGAAGTCTGCCACAAGTCAACAAGAGGTCGAAATAAGAGATAGGTCGGAATTCATGTGACGTCCTCTCTTTCTCCGTACAAACCAAAGCTTCCACTTTAGATATACTTAGCGGGATGACAATCAACTTGCTTTGGTTCTAATTAAAACCCGATAGCTCACCAAAGACCTCAATAATCACAACCATCCCCCTTGCCTCCTCATGACATCCTTTAATGAAGAGGATTGTGTCGTCCGCATATTGAAGAAGCGGGATAAAGATGTCTCCAATGGATTACCCTACTGTCTCCAATGGAGTACCCTACTGCGACCCCCTATTGAAACACCTGATTGACCATGCAAGCCAGCACATCAGTAGCAATAATAAACAGCACATGGGCTAAGGGGCAAGCATTCTTGACGTCCGTTGTGATTGATACAAACAACATCAAGGCAACCATTGATGAGGATCGAATAAGATATTGTGGTAACACCTCTCTTGATTATCTTCATCCAAATGATCCAAACATCGGGGAAAGCACGCCTAGCCGTAGCAGTCCAAAGGAACCACCGATCTACAATGTCATATGCCTTTGAGAAAACCACCTTGCAAAGGAGGCCCTTCACTCGCCTTATTTTCCAATCCGCAACTATCTTAGTAGCCACAACCATGATATCATCGATATACCTTCCGGATTTAAATGCCGACTGCACCAGGGAAGTAGTGTAGCCCATATCTCTATTCAATCTTTTTGTCAAACTTTAGCAATCATCGAATAGATCGCATTTGAAAGGGCGACCGGCCTGAAGTCCTTCATCCTTTCAACTACCTTCTTCTTTGGCAAGAGGAAGATGTGCGCCTTGTTTACCCGGTTGAACCTGCAATGCCACTAGCAAATTCTTCCACAACCTCCACCAAACATCAAAGCCATCAGGGCCAAGCGCCCCATCGCATTCAAGCTCCATAACGCAGCTTTGACTTCTTCTATTGTAAAGTTCTGGATTTGGTGACTTGCATATTGGTCAAACAACTGCACAACCCCTGCACCTGTCCATCTCCAAGGTCTAACGCTATCTCTCCATGAAAATCTTGGAAATATTCCGCCAAAGTTAGGCCCATCTCTCGCTCTCCCTCCACCTGACTACCATCAACCACCACCGAACAGATCGGGTTATGCCGATACCTTCCACTTGCTACCCGATGGAGGAACTTAATATTCACGTCATCTTCCTTAATCCACGTCTGCCTCGACCTTTTCTTCCACTCGACCATGCTTTTCTTATCTTCCAACGAGATAATTTTTTGGCACCCTGCCCTCTCCCTCAGTTCCTCCTCATCCAGGTCTCTTTCATCTTCGACATTGTCAAGTCTGCACACTTCCTCCTTTGTTGCTCTTCGACGGGCTCTTCTCTCCTCTCTGATCACCTTCTTAAACACACATAGCCCGGCATGTGAAGCTGACAGTTTTTGAGGTAATCACGCAATGGCGGAGCCGGAACACGCCTTAAAAGACCAATGGGTGGTTACCAGGTCCCTGAAGTTCTCCTCAAGTAGCCAAGCTCTCTCGAGACGTAGACCCGAGGCATCTCCAGAATCCCAAATCATCGGTATGTGATTCGACTTAGAACGAGGCGTGGACGAAACCAATGATAGTGGGAACAACTCTAGAAGCTGCGTCGAGGTGAGAAATCGATCCAACGTAGATCAGGAGCTAGAGTTTCTCCAAGTAAACCTCGTGTTTGTAGCATTGACCACCTCTAGTTGCAAGTCAAAAATCAATTTAGCAAACTCCCAAAACCTCGGATTTTGATCCTCACGAAGACGTGGTCGATCAGAGGAAAGCAACAACACATTGAAGTTGCCCCCAATCGACTAAGCCTCGCAAAGGAACAAGCCTCTGATATCTCGCACATCAGACCACAAGCCTGGCCTTTGGGCAAACAAGGTATGCCCATATACACAAGAAACAACTAGATATGAATCGGTACACATATTCTGTAAGATGACCATTTGCGCATGATTTTTGTTATGCTCGGAGACCAGAGAAAAAAGAGAGCTCTGCCATGCAATAGTGGTCCCCCCACATCACCAATGGCGTCAAGTGTTCTGAAATCTGAAACTGCTCCCGCCCCATTAATCTCCATCGAAATTGGAACAAGAGGCTAGCTTTGATTCTTGCAACCAAGGCCTTAAATGTCAGATTTCGGTTTCGTTTCGGTATTGGTTGGAAAGAGAAATTCGGTGGAATTTCGATGAAATTTTAGTGGAACGCTTGGAAATAGGGGAAATTACTTGAAAAATCATTTTTTTTAAAAATATAGATTTCTAATATTCTTTAACTCATAGGAAGATAGTTTTTTTGCTAATAGTAAGATATTAATATGATATGTTACATTAAATTTCCATCCAATCGTCCTAACAGTCAAAAAGTAGTATGCTGCTCAGAACCAGAACCAGATTTGGAACCGTAATTAGAATTCATTGGTTTCTCCTTTTGAAAATGAAGATAATGGTGGTGACACGTGAGCACCTCTTCAATAAGAATGAGGTGACATATATGATAACTACAAATTGAAACATATATATCAAAAATAAAGAAAAACAAACAATCTAAATATCTTTAATTAAAGCTTTAATTTAACTCTTAAATCTTGTGTCTAACTAATTTGTTTTGGATTTAGATAAATATAGAAACTAACTAAAGAAACTTATTTAAACAATGTAAAACACTCTAACAACTCAACCCATTAGTGAATAAATAAGTGAAAATTCATTAATATATGTAAATGTCGATGAAAGCGAGGGGTAGATTCTCTTATTTTATTGTTTCGTCGGAACATGTAATTTCGATGAAGTTTTGTTAACATTTCGTTGGTATTTCGTTGAAATCCTGGAAAAAGAAATAAGGGAGCGTTTCGATGTCGGTGACCTAAAGAAATGGAAATTTCGAAGAATTTCGGTGGAATTTCGTTGAAATCTGAGGCCATGCTTGCAACAAGATAATATCACAACTCCACTCCTGCATGAGGGTTCCGATCGACCTCCTCTTCTTTAGGTCATCTGAACGCCTAACATTCCACGTCAGAACCTTCATTTGGTAACCAATTATTCTCCCAAAGTTCTCATCGGATCGACGACCCGAGCCACCCTAAGCTTATGAGCCAGAATAGGTAAAGCCCCCTGAAGCGTTGGCCTCTTCCGTTTACAGTAGTGCTTGAATATTCCCCCTTCTCCCCGCTCCAAGTTAGAACAACTTGACGAAGAAGAAACTGGAACACCACTCGTGTTCCCTTTGAGCATCACGAAGGGTGGAGGAACATCATAGATGTTTCGTACCCACAAAAACTGTCCAAAGTGACCACAACCTCGTCAAGCTCCTGAAACCGAGGGCCATTTACTCACAGTCCTTGGAACTCCCACAACCTTCAAATAAAAGTCTTGATGCGGGATCACAACACAAGGATCAGACAACACCTATCTTCGAGCCCCCTCACCAGCTTCAATGTGCTACCGCCAAGAGGATTTGAGAGCACCCGGAGATTTAGATTCCACCAGAGTTTACATCATAGGTCGGGGGTTGAGTGGAAGAATCAGACATCTAAAGAGATTGTGGGTCGAAACCTGGGTGTAGAGCCATGTCGGATCCTAAAAAAAAGGCCAAAGAAATACGAGTTTGGAAGGGATCTGAAACAGATCTTGAAAAGGGAGCAAAGGGGTTCCCGGTATGAGAAGCATCAACCCAAATACATGCAAGGAGGCTTTTATTCCAGAGACCCAAGAAAACCTAAGGCCGAGCGACGCTGCCAAAGGAAGGTCTAGAGGCCACACAAAAACCACAGTAAACCCCCATTTCCCTTTTAAGGTATGTTTCCAAAATCGAATCCGAAAGATCCACCTCCAGTGGTTTTGAGATTTTCGCCTCCTTTGATTGCTCTGAAACTTCCTCTAATGGTCGGACTATTGTTTCCGAGCTCTCTACGCTCTCCGGTGAATTTCCCGACGGTGAAGTTGTTCCAGGTACAGATAATGGCGACTGAGGAGGAGGTATAATCTGGACCAGTAGCTGGAATCGCATATGGTTGACGATGAGAACATATGGACACCATGGTAAGGAGTCTAAGCCCCCTCTTCGACAAGAATGGTGGCCAGTTCCTAGCTGGCGGTCATTAGAGAGGATAGTTGAAATGAATTCCACCGTACGCATAAGAACGAAACATCCAGCACCCATACGATCCTCCTTGATGAAGCCAACACTTCACCGTCCTTAAAGCGATGCACCCTCTAATGGAGACCCGACTCCATCATCGCAGTAAGCCCCAAACCAATCTTCTGCAAAGACAACTCCCTCGCGCAACAATATTTGCCTCCAGGAAGACGATATCACCTAAAAAAAGTCACAAATCCTTTGCCGTAGAGCCGTCGAGATTGTTATCTATGTCCAAACTCCCTCTTGGCGCTTTGCTATCAGAAACCAATCTTCTTATCAACAACCAGTCCGTCGACCGCTTCAGCGTAGGAGCAGGGTGGTGGACCCACCCTTGAGACCGAGACAACCTTAGAAGCAACGGTGAAGGGAGGCCGTTTACTCAAATGATTTGCTGGACAAGCAACCCGCCGATGACCCTCACCCAATGCACAGTTTTAAATTTCATGAAATTTTGATGAAATTTCGATTTCGACGTCATGGGGATATTGAAACTCCTCTCTTTATCAATTTCTCAGATTTCAACTGAGGTGGGATGGAATATTGATGATATTTCGACATATCGAGCCATATTGGTCAAAATTGATAGTTTTCAGTATATTTTTTCTCGGATTTCGACCGATATTGATGATATTTCACCAATATCTGTATATCAATGACATTATCCATGTGAGCTTGATTTCACTACTTATTTAAGCGAAATATCTAATCTTTTTATATTTTATACATTAATAATTATGATATCTTAATTACAATATTATTTTTTTAACTACCACTCATGTTGGTAGGGTATGGTGCGACAGAGGGCGCATACATCGATTCTTCTACTGGGTTCAACAAATTGGATGGTTAGGATTTAAAGCATATCAATATATATGTTAGGCTTCAAAGCATATCAATATATATGGTTATGGACAAAAGATGTGTTTTAAGTGTGGTTAATTTAGCTATTTTATTTTTATTTCTAATATTTATCAGACAGCAATCTAACATTATGGCTTCAAAAAAAAACAATATAACATTAACTATGATATGTTCGATATTTGTGATAAGGGTCACAAATGATCGACATGTGTGGTATAAGTGTATATTTGTAAGTTATTTCTTGTTTGAAGAACTTGGATGAAATCCATTTCTAATATCTATTAGTCAACAATCATCATTAACAATGATATGGTCGATATAACAGATATGTGCGATATAGGGGGTATATATGAGCGATATGTGTGATATAATTGTGTAATTGTATGTCATCTATTGTTCTAATAACTTGGATTATCTTAATTTGCCAAAAATTTGGAAAACATGGCTTTTTGAGCCATTTCCGAAATCTCGGTGAAATTTCCGTTTTTGAGGTGATCAAAATGAAACCGAAATCAAGATTTCGAAGCTTGACCCAAAGCAGCAAGGTGATGTTGAGCAGACAAAGGCCCGATGCCCGTAAACTCTGCACCTGAAGCAGTGCTGGCCGCGCTTGCGGTGGGAGATGACAGACTAGCCTCCAACAAGCCTATCCTCTTCATGTTTGGTGGCCCTCGACGCCTCCCGCTTTCCGTTCTCTGTCGCCCTCACACCTTCTCGGACACGCCAGTAGAGGCACGCCTTCTTCCGCCTCTTGCTCTCTCCCCTCCTTTCTCTTCCCATTCAGTCCGACTCAAAATGCCTTTGCCTTCTTCCGCCTCTCTCGAACTTTTCCCTAAAACTTCAGCAATGCATTTTATCACACCCATGTTATTAAGATGAACATTCCTATTCGGAAGCCCCACCTGTACTGCAACATGAGCTGTCTTCCATTTTGGTCTGAAATAGGGCCATCCTCTAAAAAAGGTCATGTATTGTTTAAATTTGCGATCACTAGAAGCATAAGATCTGATATAGTCTCGTTCATGTGAAAACCTAATCGGAATATGTATGGAATTCAAAACTGCCAAGAAATTGACTCCCAAGTGAACGAATTTACTATGCAAGAACTTCTGAAATGAGAACAAATCCGGTCTGGAGTGCAGAAATCTGGTAACAAGACATGATGCAAACAGCCTTTGCAATTTCATCACATTGTCTTCTGTGAACCCGGCATAAACTCACCATCTACCAACTTATCCTCTCTTATTGAAAGGGACCCTTCAATAAACTTGCTATCTACCAAAAGTAGGAGTGGCACCCTTTATAGGACCGGAGTAAGAAAAAGTCTTCACGCCAGTAGCAACATGATTTTTCTTCCTCTCATCAGCCGATTTCTTTAACTGTCTTTGTCCTACCTTTCAAACCTAACACTCAAGGGCCAATCGCCCACACCAATGGTTGCCCCACAGCACCAGCTAACTAACCTTGCAGCAACATGGGTTACTCCATGCTTCTCATTTTTACATTCATCACTTATTTTCTTTCGCTTTACATAATAATGGCCATGCAAACAGGTGTTGCCCCTGGAAAGGCCTACTGGTACATTGAAGTTTATCTCAGTTGCCCAATTTCGTCCTGAAAAGGTTGGTTAAACTACTTTATATACTATATTATCGATACTTGCTATGCTGTTGTACCGTATCTTTATGCTGTCAAAAATGGAATTTAGATCTTTTGGTGGCTATCTTATTGGCTACTGCAGGCACATATGCTTCAACTGGAAGCATTTGCACATGCAGTTCAGAGACTGGGTTCTGATACACCTAAACCGAAGCTTTTGTTTGTTGGAAGTTGTAGAAATAAAGATGATCGAGAGAGATTGGAAAAGCTGAGAGATAAATCTAAAGAATTATGCATGGATCAATACGTTGAGTTCCACAAGGACGTTTCATACAGGTTTGTGCTGGTTCTTTATAAGATTTTTTCCACTGAAATGCCTTGTGTGTATAGTGTTATGCCCTCTGAACAGCAGATTGTCATTTTGCATATATTGATCACCCCAACAAATGTGGTCCATGACATTTAATCATTGCTTCTTATAATATATAATCGAGCATGCATAAATTGTTATTTATTATATGAAGCCAATTTATCCAAGGAGTTTTTTTTCCTGATAACACCCAAGGTTTGAAAAAAAAACTAAAGGTGGAACGAGGTGTTTTCCTCGGAATCTAGGCGAGGCGTAGCCTCGACTCGAGACGGCCGAGGCGTAAGCTTCAGGTAATAGAGAAAACTATGCATAAAACTATAATTATATATATATATATATATCAATGTAATTATATGTTCTATGCCCAACATATAATATTTAACACTATAAGCTATGATGAAATAATAGAGATAGAACCCCAAAATATAAGATAAAACAACATCATATCCCTTTCTACACATTTTCATCCAATCAAAAAAGGAAGTCGTCGTCAATAAATGTTGTGAAAGAATTAAACAATACATATCTATTTGAAATATTATTGTAATTAAAAGTACGATTAAATATACGCTGAAGAAATTTATGTTATGTGTCTAACATATAATATATGACCGCGAGAGAAACTGTGAATCCTATCCAGTTCGAACAAATCTTTGAAATATTATTGTAATAAAAATACGATTAAATATATGTCTAATTGTTGATATGCCTTGAAATCTAACCATCTGACCATTGTTGAGGAATTGTATATGCACCCTTCCTGTCGTACCATACCCGAACAAGATGGGGGTCTCGCTGTCCGGTCAGCGAGCCTGGGCATACCCCTGACAAATTTCTAGAGCGGGTTCTATTTACATTTGGGTATATAGATCCTTCTATTCTGGGCATGAAAGAAACATCAGATTCAAGCATAATTAATAGTTAGACATAATTAATAGTAAATATGAAGCAGTTTGCTGAAATAGTTAGACATAATTAATAGTAAATATGAAGTTATGGACACGAAAGAAACATCAGATTTAGGCATTTAACTTGTATAATCATTATCCTAAACAAGTATATATTTATAAGCTTCTCAAAACACCATGTAAACCATTAAATCATAAATTTTTTTTCAAAAAACGCAAAAAACGCTTCGGAAAACGCATCGACCGCCTCGAGGCGGAATGCCTCGAGGCTACGCCTCAGCCACATGAGGCGCATGCCTCACTGGACAGGGCCGAGGCGCACGCCTCGAGTCTAAAAAGGACCGCCTCGCCTCGAGGCATACGCCTTGACCGCCTCGAGGTGCATTTTTTAATACCATGATAACACCCATAAGCTGAATTTTAGCCGTCTCCCAAGTTGAGGTAGTTACACTGTTTTGTTGCTTCGAAATAGGTCTATCTTGTCTCATGTGTGTGCATAGTCCTATTAAGCACGCTATTGTTCAATATCTTCCTTCTGGATTTTTTTGGCTTTGCTGATCTCTCATCTATCATGATCTGAGCCAGAAAACCCTTTGTAGCTTAAACATTTCGTATCCCCGTGCTGCGAATGTATAAGCTACGTTAAACATCTCTCATTTTATTTTCTATTAGTATGTATAGCAAACGATAGTGCGGAAGCGTATCAGAGATAAAGAAATATAGACAAGGAAGAATACCAGATATTACGTGGAAACCTACTTCATAAGGAGCATGATGAAACTACGGGAGAACACCTCTCAAGGGCCGGGTATTCTTTATTGCTCTGTATCAACTGTTACAGGTGGTGTGGAGCTTCTTATATAGCCCCACTAGTAAGATCAAGTCTCATTCACAGTAGACGTGGGACTAAACATGTGGATGTAGTAATTAAATCCTACTCTACATAGTATTAACTGGATTATCTTTGATAATCCAATTTGCAGATCCAATCTCCTTTTGCATTGCGCAACATCTGCATTAGCATCCTTCAGCTCCAAAACATGTCTATTATTAACGACCCAACATCCATTCTAATGTAAATGGAAGGTCGAACTGCTCTATGGTATTCACTTTTCGTCTCTAAGACTCTAACGGTATTTTTTGTCAACATCTGGAGTTCTTTTCAATTTCTTCATCATTCGTTTGTTCTACAGAATCTGCCAGTACCTCTCCCTTGTAGAATATTTGACTCAATAGACAGACATCCATCTTCTTTTGGATGCTGTTTTTTTTAATAATGTTCACATGTGTCCATTTGCTTGTTCTTTTGCACGGTACCTGTATGCGATCCAGTCTTCATACTCTTAAGCAGTCGTTCGCTACTTGGGGTTTCTGATCTGTCCCAAGTGTCCACAGAAATGTCATTTGGTTTAACGACTTTACTAGATTTTATCATTTTTAAAAGATCTCATTTTCTTTTTTCCGTTATATACAATTATCACATACACGGTCCAGATATACTCGAGTTGATAACCTACTTTTCCAATATTGTCGGCCTCATTTGTATTGAAGTTGTGGAAATAAGTTATTAACTTATCATCTTCATAAGTAACATCTTTCAATTTTCATTCGTGATTTACTTTTCTCTGGCATTATAATTAAGTTTTAGGTAGAAATACTCACAGGCATCTGCCTTCTTGTCACCAATTGTCCTTTTCGTTTCTTTATTTTCTTTTATGGCCACTTGAAAAATGCAAAGAATGCTTTTTTGTTATATTCATGTGGCATCCAATAGAATCTTTATCTACATGATTAAGGGCATAGTTGTCTTGCATGTGCATGTGAGAGATATCTTCTCTGACAGCACAATTTCTCCATGTTAGCTTGTTTTAATTGGAAAGTTTTCATATAAAATTACCTCCTTTTCTACTTGCATGCTTTAATCAATGCTTTAGTTTTGATGGTTGTATTTGTTGCCTTTAATCGATAAAGCAAAATTTCTCCATGTTTGTTTTGTTTGGAAAGATCCTTATAAAATTGCCTTTTTTTCTACTTGCATGCTTCAATCAAAGATCTAGTTAGACGGTTGTATTTGTTGTCTTTAATCGATATTATGTGATTTCTTTCTGTTTACTAAATTCTAGGGAATATATAATGTTATGTACTTGAGATTAGATACCAGTGGGTCACTTTAAGTTATGTTGGGTTGGTATTTGAAAGGAAAGAAAAAATACATTCTTAGCCAGCATGTTGGTTTGATTCTAAGTGTATTTATAATCTATTTGAGAGTGATCTAAATCGACTGAAATGCAACTAAGTTATTTGGATCGAAGTAGTGCTAAAGATTTTTTCTTTCTTTCAAGAAATGATAATTGGTGGGGCTTGAACATTGGCTCTTTAGATGGAAGTCACATTGTTCAACCACTAGATGTTGTTCGAAATCTGATATAGTATGTCATCTTTTCTTACCCTTTCATATTTTTGGCGATAATTTTGTTTGATTCCTTCATCACAGAGACTTGGTGCAACTCCTTGGCAGTGCTGTTGCCGGACTTCATTCAATGATAGACGAGCACTTTGGCATAAGCGTTGTGGAATACATGGCAGCTGGGGCAATACCAATTGGTATGCTGATAATTTCTTTCCATTTTTTATCCTTGAATTCCAGTTCATCCACTTTCCCTTCAAGTCTTACTAGTTATTCCTCATCTCTTTCTTCAAGCTCACAATTCCGCCGGGCCAAAAATGGACATCATTCTACACGAGGGTGGACAACCCACCGGATATCTCGCTTCCAGCGTAGAAGAATATTCGGATGCCATGATTAAGGTCCTATCGATGCCTGAAGAAGAAAGATACGAGGTTGCCTCCGCTGCCAGAACACGTGCTCAAAGGTTCTCAGAGAAAAGGTTCTATGAAGATTTCAAGGTTGCGGTTAACCCGATCTTATCTTGTCAGAGAAGAGTTTAATTATAGTCAACACTCTAACTCTTCTGGCTCCATCCAGTTGGCGGGATAGAATGTATCGATTTTGAAGGATCTCTTCAGGCTACCTGAAATCGTCAAAGGATCCACTCTCATACTTCCCCTAGAGACAATGTCACTGTACATGTTCAGTATTTAACTCATTGTAAAATAGTTTCCATACTGACGTTTTACACAAACAATCATTTTGTGCCATTAGAAGTTCTCTCTGGTCATTAAGTTGATAATTTTGTCCCTGCCATTAGCTTTGGACCGCAAAATCAAGATCGTTGTTGGAAGGGATATGCCGGGTCAGTTTGGCTTGCGGTTAGAGCGGTTTGGTTGCTGCACTGCTTGTCTGTCTGCATTTTGCAGTTGCCTGTTTCATAAACGACGTTTTATTTGAACAAAATGTCCAATTCAAATGTGTGAGGATCAATACATACCATTTTGATCACAAGCATTTTGGACAGTTGTTGATTCAATCGCCTTGGTAGTGCTGATTGAGAGAATCATGGTTTTCAGGAACATCCTCGAAGGTAACGGATCGTCATCCATTCTTGCTGTGGGGACTACACACTTCCCAACAACACATGCACCAGTTTTTTAGGTTGCATGCAAGCTTAAAAACCGTTGTGTTGTCGTATTGATTTTCGTCATTTCTGGGACCGTTGGTTATTGGATTTTTAAGCATAGTATATCACTTCGTTGAGGAGGAGATCTACTAATTGCATGCAGAAAATTTCAAGATTTGTAACAAATTTTAGGACGGAATGTTCACTGTCCCCAGTTCTGATCGGTCATGTCATTTGGCTGATCGATCATGCTTTATTGGCAGATTGGTCGGAGCAATTTTCTTAGATAGCTGCTCGAATCTAGGTGCGAGATGTTATATGTTCGATCTTATTGGATATGCTTAGTATAGGATAATTCTTCTAGGAACCATGGATTCGTCTTGGTAATGAATACATGGATATCATTTTCAAGAAGAATAACCGTTTGGCCGACCTAGGCCTACATTGTATAGAGTCATTGCGACTAGTCGTGCCAATAATAAATGGTTAGAATATGAACATTTCAAGTTCCCACATGCAGCTTATAGACCAGATAACTTAAACAAGGGGATTAATGGGTAATCATGGAGTGCAGATAGATAAATCCAGCAGCCAATTAATTAATGGGTTTTTATCAGTTGTGCCTCTCTAAGATGTTGCAATTTCAGTTATACCCCTCCTTTTTTTGAAATACCAGTTGTGCCCCTACCTTCTTGTAAAATTCACAGTTCTGTCCTTTTGTAATATCAGTTATGCCCCTATTTTACATTAACAAAAGGGCAGAACTTTGAATTTTGCAAGAAAGTAGGGGCATAACTGATATTCCAAAAAAAAGGAGCATAACTGAAATTGTAATATCTCAGAGGGGCACAACTGATAAAAACCCGTAATTAATTAGCGCTTGTGATGTGGTACATCAGCACCAGGGTTCCCAAGTACAAGTTTTTTAAGTATCTAATAATTGGGTTGGATACATCATCGATTATGTAAAGGTCCAATTTAGAAACTTATCCCCAATAGGGCTAATGCCATAGAATATTCGGAATATTTATAGGGGCTTCGTTTAAGACACGGGACTTGTTCATGTTCAACATTCAATGAAATTACACACCATGCATTAAAAACTATTGGTTTGTACTATGTTGTATGTTAATGCGTTAGTGATGAACGGGTTAATTTTGAGGTTTTTTTATTAAGAACAATGCGCATTAATAAATTTTGACAATCAAGTTTGGACTCCTAACTTGAATGAAATAGTTGACACACCTGACGAGCAAATACAACGATAAATATTATATTTTTTCGATTTAGAATAAAAATTGATTTTCACGTAATAATGCTTGACGTAGTTAAATTTTTTCAAGAAAATAAAATTGCAGATGAGAGCTAATATTTCGAAAGTTGCTTTTCAAAACTATATTAAGAATATCTATGCGGAACCAAATGACTTTGATTTATCGATGCTTATTTTATATCACTAAATGAAGAATATCTGCTTAAACTTTCCATATGATATCAATGTAGTCTTTATACTTGCAAATCTAGCTATTGAAATTCCAAACTATTTTAAACCTAACAAGGTGGTCCTCATGTTGGTCCATATGAAATTGCATGAATTTAACTGTGAAGGAATATATTGTTACCATTAAAATAATTGGAAACTTGAATTGTTACATTTGTAAATTTGAGGAACCCATTGATATTGGCTCGAAAGTTTGGGGATCTCTGTAAATTACAACAACAACAACAAAGCCTTTTCTCACATTAAGTAGGGATGGCTACATAATTCTTTATCTCCATTTAGATCTATTTTGGATTATTCACGGACTTAGATCCAAATAATTAAGATCTATTTTGGACTTTCCTCGCTCTCTCTTAACCTGCTCAACATCCCAAATATCCCATCTTCTAACCGACGCATCAACATACCTCCTTTGTAAATGGCTAAATCTCTTGAAACGATTCTCTCTCATCTTATCTTCATTCAGAGCTACATCAACTTTCCTTTTGATCTCATTATTCCAAATTCGACTTCCTCATGTACGACCATCCGTCCATCATAGTATTTTCATTTCTGCCACTGCCATTCTATGCACATGTCCTTGGTTCACATGCCAACATTCAGATCCATAAAGTAAAATACATCTTACGAATATTTTGTTATACTTTCATTTGATTTTCAAGGAATTTTCTTTTCATACAGAATAGTAGATGTTATTGATCTCCAATTTAGCCAACCTGCATTTATTTTATCAGTAACATCTCCAATGATTTCCCCGTCATGTTGTAAAATAAATCCAAAGTATCTAAAAGACTTTTTCTTCCGAATGTCATCCATCCAATCTTCAGCTCGATTCCTTCACCACTGCTTCCATCAAATGAATACTTTATATATTCAGTCTTAGTCCTACTTATACGAAATCTTTTAATCTTTAATGGAAGTCTCCAAACCTCAGGCTTCTCATTCATTCCATCTCTTGTCTCATCAACCTACACAATATCATCAACAAACAACATACACCATGGTATCTCATCCAGAATTTGACTTGTCAGCTTGTCCATAATTAAAGTATAAAGGAAAGAACTCAAGGCTAAACCTTGATGCAGATCGATGCTGATGTTCAGATAGTTCGTCTTTCCATACCAGATCCTTACGCAAGATGAATGCCCATCATACATATTGATAAGGTAAATGTACATGACATGCACTTGTCTCTTCTCTAAAACTCTCCACAACATATCATGTGAAATAAATCATAAACCATATAGAGTCTCTTTCTTTTACCTCTATAGATCTCCATTGCTTAGGGACAAGGAGGGTTGGATATTATATGACACCTTCCCTTGGCCTCCCCATAATTTCCAATCTTCCATGTTTACGATAAATATAAATAGAAATAAATTTAGTAATTTAATTCCTACAAAAATACCTTCTTCTATTAAATATCTATCTTTGCCGTTTATCTTTTCCATCTTAAACATGATCTCTATATCTCTCTCTATCTACATATTTTTAATTCTATTTCTGTCTTAAATAAACCATCTATTTTTTATTTTTTCTATTTTTATATTCTCATTCCAAAGGATATTTATTATCTTATATTTGCTTCATGATAATTTGACATAGTAATGTCTATTATATCTAGAAAATTTATCATGGGAGTTTATATTTATTAGAAAAATTCAATTATACTGATCTTGAGTCATTGTAAATTTTTAATAAAAAATATTGGATATTTTATTTTCTGAAATAATCATGACATGTTATTTGTTATTAGGTTATCATTTTTATCTTAAAATAAAACAATGGAGTCATGTTGAAGAATAATGCTTGTTTATTTTAAAAAAATATGGAAAAATGGCATTGACTATGATCAAGTATAGTGTACAATACATGAAAAACTCATGGACTTAATCAATAGAAGTTACATTTGTATAGTAGCAAGAAGATATAAATCATGCCGCCATATACCGGTGCATCCGACCAGCTCTAGTAACAAATAAATTGAATTTTCTTTGCCATTTTATTTGATGCCAAATTTAAAACAACAAATATTATTTTTTTGCATTTTGTTGCTAAAAGTTGGTATAACAATACTTATTCCTTGCTAACGATTAAGCACTAATTAGCAGAAACAGATAATCATTAAGTTATTCGTTGCTATCAATATAACTATGAATATGATGCACATTATCACAAATAAATTACAATGACTAATATTCATTGGTGTAAATGTAATAACATAATAAATAGAAATAAATATTGAATTAAGTGTTTTTCACGTGTATTTTTCTAAGTTTTTCTAATCATACATATACCCCTCATGTTTTTGCAATTACACTTGTTCCCATATATTCTTATAAAATTTACATTTACTAAAGTCCTTTTGTTGTTACACATGTTCCCTATACTGACAAAAAATGGAAACATTGTGAATCTTGTAAAAACTTTGGGACACAAATGTAATAGCTCAAATCTAGGGGTATAAATGTTATTGAAAAAACTTTTACATGAAACAAATGTGAAAAATAATTAAAATTTTCATTCTCGTAGCTCATTTTTGTTATAGTGTTTTATGTATTCAAGTAGTTATGTTGGTATTTTTAGAACTGACATGAGTCTAGTATCTATTTATATAAAATATGAGTGTATTTTTCCTGATCCATTTGACCTTCTCACATGAAAATCTCATCTTCATCTTTGATTGTTCTCCTCAACAAGTATATAGCTTCAATAGTTGTGCAATCTGGCATGAATCCAGATTTATGTTTCTTTGAAAACTTGCCTCACACATTCCTAAGTTTTTATAGTATGACTCATCAGTCTGATACTTTTGTAGTTTGAACAATTTTGAATGTCTCCTCTATTCTTGTAAAGAGGAATCATGATACTTTTCCTCCATTTTTTAGATATTCTTTCTTCATCAAATAGCATTGAATAAATTTGTGAAGTAAGTCAAGTCACGTTCATGTAGAACCCTCCAAACATCTATAGGAATGTTATCAGTGCCTAAACCTTTCTCAAGTTTCATAGCATTCAAAGCCTCCTCTACTTCCTCTTTTGTATTTATCTATAGCTTGCACGATTTAGGTAATTTCACTACTACCTAGATTTCCCAAAGTGATCTTTTATTTCCTTGCTCATTGAAAATTCTTATGGAAATACTGCTTCCATCATGTCTCTATATCATTCTGAGTAACAAACACATGCCCTTCCTCATCTTTAATGCATCTGACTCGAGTAGGATCTTAATTTGGTATTTCAGTTCTCTTACTTTGGCCAATCTTAACATATCCTTCTGACCCTCCTTAGAGTCAAGCTTTGTGTACAAAACTTTATAGGTTTTGTTTTAGACTCACTCATAGCCTTTTTTGCTTCATTCTTTGCTATTTGTAATTTGTGAAAGTTTGCTTTGTTATAACTATATTACATAGCTTTAAAGCAAGATCTTTTAATTTAAGCTTCTTTTGCGTCCCTTCACTCCACCACCGAACCTCCTTTTGATCTGGAACTTCATCTTTTTACTCGCTTACCAACTCATTGTCCATTCTTCGGATACAAGATGCTACCCCACATCTTGTGTGAACTTCCGTTACATTCCTAAGATAAGTCTTCTAAAATCTTCTTCTTGAACTTTCTTGCTTCAATTGAAGATTCCATCATTCCACCAGCTAGTTTTATTGGTTTTGGATACCATCCTTTTTAAAAAGCTTTTATTTGCACATTGATGACTAGCAAGCGATGTTGAGATGTCAAGCTCTCTCATGTGACTGCAGTCTTTGTGGTACAACTGATCTCTTCTCGTCATTGTAAAGTAACTTATCAGTGTTTATAGATAATTTATAAGTGATGAAATGTTCCTCCCTCTTCTTAAAGATGTGTTTTCTATAAAAGTCATAAGTTATTACAATATCCACAATGATTTTTGCAACATGATGGGGAAATTGATGGAGATGTAGATGTTATTGATAGAATAAATGCAGGATGACTAAAGTAGAGAGGAGCCTCTGTTATTCTTTGTGATAAAAAATCCTATAAAAATCAAAAGAACATTATACAAAGCTACCGTGAGACCTGCTATGCTCTATAGATCTGAATGTTGGCCTATGAACCATAGATGTGTGCAGAGAATGGTTGTAGTAGAAATGAAAATGCTAAGGTGGATGTGTGGACATACATATAAAGATCGGATTCAGAATGATGCAATAAGAAAGAAAGTTGTTGTAGATCCAATCGAGGATAACATGCGAGAAAACCGCTTAAGATGGTTTGGTCATTTGCAAAGTAGGCTAGCTGATGCACCGGTTAGGAGATGTGAGTTTTGAAGGATATGGTTTAATCCTAAAGCACATCACGGAAGCATGAGCGTCGTATCGAATACGATGAAGAACAGCTAGTCGTACTAGTTGTTCTACGTAGCGGAATTTAAAAAATTTTCATGCGATGAAACCACATGATCCAAGAACGATTCTCAGGTCGTTTCATCTAGAACCACAACAAGTATAAAGAAATACCTCTTGAAGCGTGGTTGATCGAGTCTCTACAAAAAGAGACCTCCTGTCTCAAGTCCGGTCATCGGAGAAGAAGCTTGCGAGCGCGGGGATGAGTCGCATGATCCTCGCAATCCAACGAGTTGATCCAACCACGGTGAACTCCTGATCTCATCGTACGAGATCGAATGTCTTCTTCACGAGCGTAGCACTCTAAGAATACGGAGAACCGAAGAACGTCGAAGCGACTGCGCGGTGGCGAGGGCGACGACGACTTTCTCCTCTAGGGTTTGGTGGACGACCACCAAGGAGAGAGGGAGATGATTGACATGTAGAATGAGAAGAGAGAGAGAGAGAGATGTGCTTCAAAAGCATAACCTAGAGAGCATGGTATGTCTCTCTATTTATAGGGTTTTGGGATCCATGGATCTCAATCCATGGACACATAAAATCAATGGATGAAATTGAACTATGTTTGATCCAATGGTCAAAATTGTTGTTGGTAAAAGCCAACAACTAATAATTTAATTTAGATCAAATATATTTGACAAATCAAATATAAATCAATCCTAAATTAAACCAATCAAATAAGGGAGATTAACCAACATGGAGATTGCATTCCCATGCATCATGGTGGATGGCCACCAATTTCCATATTGGTTATGGTGGCCGTCCACTTGATTGCAAGTGGGAGCAATCTCATGAGATTTCATGAGATTGCATATCTCCTTGGAAATCTCCATTATTTAATCCAACAACTTTTGTTGTGATTTATTCTTCAAAAATAATTCATAATTAATTTTGAGAATATTGCAATCTTGCCATTAGAAATTTGTGAATCACATTCACAACCTAAAACAAAATATAATTTACATTTTCAATTAATTACACAATGTGTATCCAATACACATCAATAATTAATTGACAAATATAAATTATAATTAGCTCTCTCTAATACATATTTATAATATATTATGAATAATTGGATATTGTTATCCACATCATTATTATCCACAATAATTAAATCACATTTAATTATATTAGATAATTTTACATACATCAAGATAATTAAATCACATTTAATTATCATTCTCCTTATGCTTAGATACATTTCAACTATGGAATTATTCTTTAACCCTTTCAGGAATAATGCAATTTCTCTACAGAAACGTAGAGATAAGGACATGGCGATTGTATTATTCCACGTATAGTGACTTGGACATTGAGATCACATCTCAAATCCAGATCTCATGGACCTCCCATAGATGCTTGATTAAATCAAGATCGTAAACATAATCTTCTCATTGCATCTGAATCTGATCATTCAGATCAATGTCCAATCCTTGGACTAAGATTAGGTCACTTCTCTACTGAGAGGAGTCACTAAAATCCAAACCTGTTTCATCACTCCCTCGGAATGGAAGCATCATGGTTATACAATCGTTTACGATCACATCACCCACATGTATTCCCAATACCTGTACATCCTGCATACTAGAAGACCTATGATCATCCTGAAGATATAGATTACTTTTATACTGTCATCTTCAGGGTTTGATCACTAAGTTTCTCAATCTTGGTCTTTGGGATTTGGTATAGATCATATGCTTTCACAAAGCTTATATCTTACCTTCAAATTCATGTCATGCTTCCAAAGCATGACGACCATGCATGGAATTTGATCAGTCCCAATACCTCATGAGTGAGCTCATGTCTCCCGATTCATAAGTGAACCTGTATGATCCCTTTGAGAGATCGTATTACTCATATGTCCTCACCGGTGTATAGACCTTGGTTAGGTCATCAACCTATTGGTCTGCCAAATGTACATACTCAGACATATAGTAACACATCTGTCTCTGGTCAGAGGTTGTGTGCCTATGATGTGACAGTATTCAACATAGGTCTTTGGTTATCTTGATCTTGTTAAGTCAACCCGTTGACTCAACTAATCTGATACCTCCAAATCACTATTCCCATGCAGAGGACCTGCATCAAGAGGTCGATCAGATATCAGCCTAATGAGAAAGGATTGTCATCTCCTACTCAGCCTAGAGATCATCACTTGACAATCATTTGATGATGCTTGATGAGTCCTCTATCTAACTCCTTAGATATTCATCCAAGCATTAGCCTCTATGATTCAATCAATGAATCAATAGCTGTATGATTATCATTTTGGCCATGGTACATAACCCTTAATGTACATAGGGACCTTATAGTGCATTCATACATTCAATCTCAGAAAGGGAGTGAAAACAATCAATAACTTTTATTAATAAATCATTTATTACAATAACATTTATTGCAGGAATGGTTCGCCTCAGGCTCACATTGCTAACAATCTCCCACTAGCCCTCAGAACCATTCAAGAACAATCCTTAAACCCATACTCATTACATGCTGGTCGAAAACCTTCTGTGTCAGAGGTTTGGTAAGAGGATCAGCAATGTTGTCGGTAGAGGCCACCTTGGTGATGATGATATCACCACGCTTTTGAATCTCCCAAATGATGTGGTATTTCCTTTCCACGTGCTTTCTCTTTTGATGCCATCTGCGTTCCTTCACCTGCGCAATGGTTCATGTGTTATCGCAGAGTAGCGGGATGGGAGTATCAGAGGAAACTACACCAAGCTCCAAGATGAACTTGCGCAACCACACTGCCTCCTTTGCAGCATCCGATGCGGTAATGTACTCGGCTTATGTTGTTGAATCTGTTGTAGTGTCCTTCTTCTTGCTTCTCCAGCTCACAACACCACCATTCAATAGGAATACAAACCCTGATGTCGACTTTCGATCATCAATATCCGATTGGAAGTCAGAATCTGTATATCCCAAGACTTTGAGAACACCATCTCCATAGACCACATCTTGTGTCCGTCTTAGATATTTGAATATGTTCTTTACTGCATTCCAGTGTCGCTCTCCATAGCAGGATTGGTAACGACTTACCACTCCCACTGCATGGCAGATATCTGGCCTAATACACATCATGGAATACATTAAGCTTCCTACAGCCGATGCATAGGGGCATCCGGCCATGGCTTTCTTTTCCTCAACAGTTTGAGGAGCCATCCCTTTAGACAGATGGATACCATGTCTTAAGGGCGGGAACCCTTTCTTGGAATTATCCATACGGAATCGTTCAAGAATCTTCTTAATGTATCCATGGTGTGACAATCTCAAAATCCTCTTTTCTCGGTTTCTGAACAACTTTAGGCCTAAGATGTAAGAGGCTTCTCCAAGATCTTTCATCTCAAAGGTATGTGATAGCCAAATCTTCACACTGGTCATCATCCTTGTATCATTCCCAATGATAAGGATGGCATCTACGTAAAGCACGATAAACACAATGGCGCTCCCACTATGCTTCTTGTACACACAAGGTTCATCAGAATTCTGCACGAAATCATGAATCAAATCGGATGTTCCAGCTACGAGAAGCTTGCTTGAGCACATAGATGGATTTCTTCAGCTTGCATACTTTGACATCCTCAGTTATGAAGCCCTGGGGCTGCTACATATAGATATCCTCCTCGAGGTATCCATTGAGGAAAGCCGTCTTGACGTCCATCTGCCAGATGTCGTAGTTAAGATATGCATCTATAGCTAGCAGTGTCCTGATGGATTTAAGCATAGCCACAGGAGAGACTGTCTCATCGTAGTCGATGCCTTCTCTTTGTGTGTAGCCCTTGGCTACGAACCGTGCCTTGAAAGTCTCTACTTTCCCATAAGGTCCCCTCTTTCTCTTGAAGATCCATTTACACCCAAAGGGTTTTACCCCTTTAGGTGGATCCTCTAGGATCCATACACCATTGTTATGCTTGGAGTCAATTTCTGACTTCATTGCTAGAATCCATCTATCCATGTCATGATCCGTGAGTGCTTCATCAAATGAAGTAGGATCATTGTCAGTCTCACTTGACATATGGAATCCATACCTTTCAGGTGGTGCACCACCCTCGAACTCCTTCGAAGAGGTATGGGTGTTTCATCTGAATTTATCTCTTCAGTTTCTGGCTCAAGAAGCTCAGAATATTCAGGGGATTCAATGAGTTCCTTTACTTAATTTTTGTCTTGACCTTTAAGAAATCATTCTCCAGAAATTTCACATCTCTGGAAACAAAAACCTTTTGGGTCTCAGGGTCATAGAGTTGGTATCCAATACCATCTCTAACATACCCAATGAAGTAACACTCACGAGAGCGAGATTCCAGCTTACTTGCGTCCATGTTCTTCGCATGGATCAAGCAACCCCAAATCCTCAAGTGATTAACACTAGGTTTGATTCCATACCAGAGCTCATGAGGAGTCTTAGGTACAGATTTGCTAGGAATCTTATTCAGGATATATATTGCAGTTTCTACTGCATATCCCCAGAAACTAGGTGGTAAATCTGCTTTGCTCATCATTGAACGAACCATATCCATGATGGTTATGTTGCGTCTTTCAGCAACACCATTAAGTTGGGGAGTTACAGGAGGAGTGAGATTGGAGACAATTCCATCCTCTTTAAGATATTCCTTGAATTCATCTGAGAGGTACTCACCACCTCGATCAGATCGAATCCGTTTAATCTTCCTATCGGTTTGGTTCTCAACCAAAGCCTTGAATTCTTTGAACTTTTCAAAGGTTTCAGATTTATGACGTAACAGGAAGACAAAACTGTATCACGAATGGTCATCAATAAACGCCAAATAATATCGATATCCATTTCGAGTCGCGGTACTGAAGGGACCACATACATCAATATGTATTAGGTCAATAATACCTTCGCATCTTGTAACCTTGTTACGGAAAGGCATCCTAGTCATTTTACCTTGAATGCAATGCTTGCAGGTAGGCAAAGGTTGAACCTGTAGAAAATCAAAGGTTCATCCTTTATCAATCTATTGATCTTATCTACAGATAAATGACCAAGCCTTTGATGCCAAATCTCATTCGAAAGATTTTCATCATCCCTGGATCTTTTAGGGTTTTTATTAATGACTGTAACATTCATAATACATTTATCAATGCACAATTCATAGAGTCCACCAGAAGTCAAAATACCATCCATAATATATTTATCATAATGAATTATGACTAATTTATTACAGAATAGGAATGAATATCCACTTCTAACTAATTTAGATACATATATCAAATTCCTTCTGACTTCAGGTATATAAAGACACTCTTTAAGTATTAGGACTCTACCACAAGATAATGATAGTCGACAGGTCCCGACAGCGACTGTTGCAACCTTGCATCAGATCCCATCTGGATGACTATCTCCCCTTCTTCCAGATTTCTAGTTTCCTAAAACAAATGCAACAAATTGCATACATGAACAAAAGCAACAGAATCAACAGCCCAATTTCCTTCTCGTCCAACAAGAAAACTAGTTTCAATGATGAAAGTAGATTTCATACCTATTGGGGCTTTACCTTTATCGACCGACTTCAGGTATTTCAGACAATTACGCCTCTAGTGTCACGGCTTCTTGCTGTGGTGACAGACGTCGGTTTTCTTCGACGCTATAAGAGTAGATGCATTGGAAGATGAGCCAACACCTTGACCCTTCTTCTTTCTCTTTTGGGCTGGGTCCTTCCGAGAACCTTGCTTCCGACCGTGCTTCCCTCTGACCTGTGCAACCATTGCACTGCCAGCAGGACCATCTTTCTTCATTACATCTTCTGCAGACTTTAATGCAGCAAGAAGTCCAGCGTTCGTCAATTTCAACTTGTTCATGTGGAATGAAACCACAAAATTATTGAAAGACTTGGGCAAAGACAGCAGAATGAAGTCAGCTTGCATATCTGCATCCATATTTGCCCCAAGAGTCTCCAGCTCAGACAAGTACCCAAACATTTTGAGTACGTGTTCTCGGACTGAAGTCCCCTCCTGCATCTTCCAGTGAACGAGTTCTTTCATAATGTTGTAACGCTGGGTGCGGTTAATGTCACCAAACATATCTTTCAGATTCTGCATTATTTCCTGGCATGTGCTCATCTCCACATGTTGTTTTTGAAGAACATTAGAAAGAGAACCCATGCTATCACATCTAGCCAAGACATGATCTTCATCATACTTGTCATTGTATGCCTTTTCTTCCTTCATTTTAGGGCTTTCATGCTTGTCTTCTAAGAGCACATAACTTATGCGCTCAGCCGAGAGAACAAGCTCCAAATTACGGATCTAATCCGAGTAATTCGGTCCGGTCAACTGGTTGACATCCATAAGCCTGTTTAGTGGGCTCATGGACTTCATTTTCTGAAATTAAGAATGCACTATATTAGAACATATAATCATATATTCAAATTTATGATATTTGATTAAGGAATTTCAAATTATTCTTACATTGTCAACTTTGAAAGTCCATTCCCTTAATCACTTTCAAAGCAAGAGATATACTTACCGCTGTATCTCTAGCACGAACTGGGATCTCCTCTTTATCTTTTTCACATCCCAATAATATGAGAATATGCGACTCCAATAAAGAGAAGCGGGAACACATTCCACCTTGCAAGTACAACTTGCATTTCCCAATTCGGTCTTTAACACCCGGGCCCACCACCCCTAAGGTGATGTTGACCCGTCGTTAATTGAACCAACCGTCAACAGGAATAGTACTCGTTATACGCAATCCAATATCGTTCCAATAATATGAGGATCCGATATTGGGGTCACTACGCATACGGCCTTACTCTTTCGAGAAGCAAAGAGCCCGATCCAGATGCGCTTGCATATAGGAGTTGTCACTTCGTACAGGCGTCTCCTATATGCAATCCCTGGCGATGGAAACCCTTCGCCTTGAAGGGAGACCATGGATGCCACTTATGTGATCCTCCACCTCTTATTCAAATTTTAATCAATTATCATAAATCATATTCATATAATTAATTCTTCCAAGGGAAATAATGACTCTATTCATAATAGAGTGTATCAATTTGACATAATTAATTCAATCATATTAAATTAATTATCAATCTAATTCAATCAACAAACTTGATTTTTTACTTGAATATATATGGTATTATCTCAAAATATGTATTAATTCGAATTTTAATAATTAGAAAAATACATCATGATCTCTTAGGCATCATTCGTTTGTCATGGCCAGTACCGGCGGAAGTGAGAAGGACCGCAACCGGTGTGACCCGCTACCCCAGCGATCCCCGCCTAGACAACACATCTACCTCGGGAAAAAATAATGCCGAGTAAATCACTTTGTACTTAAGATGATCATCGGTTCTTCAACCGAAATTATACCATATAGTAATAATCAAAACATTTTTGATTATAAGGAAATTTGCTAGACAAATTCCCAATCCTATTAAAGCAAGGAGTTTGATGATTGTGTTTCCAATTATGATCTAGATCAAATCTAATCAATTTATTGGTTGATGCCAAGTCGATTAAGAAAATAATAATCATTAAATATTTCTCAAATATTTTCCATAATTATTTCATGAAATGAACAATTAATTTCACTAATTTATTATCACATGGTTCTTGATTAGGACTGTAATTTCAGCAGTGACCCCTACTTACTAAAATTTAACATATCTCAATCAATTTAAATCCAAATTAGACAAAATCAATTTTCAAAGATTGCTAATTTGATTTAGGACAGAATCTAAGTGATATTTCATGCATTTCAAGTCATATCAAAACAGTAATTAACTCATTAATTATGTTAAGATTCGCAGTTCCTGCAATAGTGAATACATGTTCATTAAAACAACCATATCTTGAGCAAACTGAATCCAAATTACATAAACTCAGATCTTATGGTTTCCTTATTTAATGGAGAACGAAACCCAAGTTATTAATTCATGTTTAAAAATTTTAAACAGGGCCGAATTTATTCACTAAACAAATGTGCGAAAATTAAATGCGACAAAAACTTTCGTGACCTTAACGAACCCAAGTCGTCCTAGGTTTGCGGATCATATCCAAAACCTTCGACCTAAGGCTCTGATATCACTTGAAAGATATGTTTTAATCCTCAAGCGCATCACGGAATCATGAGTATCGTATCGAATACGACGAAGAACGACTGGTCGTACTAGTTGCTCTATGCAGTGGAATTTAAAAAATTTTCATGCAATGAAACCCCATGATCCAAGAATGATTCTCGGTTCGTTTCATCTAGAACCACAACAAGTATAAAGGAATACCTCTTGAAGCGTGGTTGATTGAGTCTCTACAAAAAGAGACCTCCTGTCTCAAGTCCGATCGTCGGAGAAGAAGCTTGAGAGCGTGGGGATGAGTCGCGTGATCCTCGCAATCCAATGAGTTGATCCAAGCACGATGAACTCCTGATCTCATCGTACGAGATCAAATGTCTTCCTTACGAGCGTATCACTCCAAGAAGACGGAGAACCGAAGAACGTCGAAGCGGGTGCGTGGTGGCAAGGGCGACGATGACTTTCTCCTCTAGGGTTTGGTTGACGGCCACCAAGGAGAGAGGGAGAGGATTGACGTGTAGAATGAGAAGAGAGAGAGATGCGCTTCAAAAGCATAACCTAGATATCATGGTATGCCTCTCTATTTATAGGGTTTTGGGATCTATGGATCTCAATCCATGGACACATAAAATCAATGGATGAGATTGATCTATGTTTAATCCAATGGTCAAGATTGTTGTTGGTAAAAGCCAACAACTAATAATTTAATTTAGATCAAATATATTTGACAAATCAAATACAAATCAATCCTAAATTAAACCAATCAAATAAGAGAGATTAACCAACATGGAGATTGCATTCCCATGCATCATGGTGGGCGGCCACCAATTTCCATATTGGTTATGGTGGTCGTCCACTTGATTGCAAGTGGGAGCAATCTCATGAGATTTCATGAGATTGCATATCTCCTTGGAAATCTCCATTATTTAATCCAACAACTTTTGTTGTGATTTATTCTTCAAAAATAATTCATAATTAATTTTGAGAATATTGCAATCTTGCCATTGGAAATTTGTGAATCACATTCACAACCCAAAACAAAATGTAATTTACATTTTTAATTAATTACACAATGTGTATCTAATATACATCAATAATTAATTAACAAATATAAATTATAATTAGCTCTCTCTAATACATATTTATAATATATTATGAATAATTGGATATTGCTATCTACATCATTCTTATCCACAATAATTAAATCACATTTACTTATATTGAATAATTTCTACATACATCAAGATAATTGAATCACATTTAGTTATCATTCTCTTTATTCTTAGATACATTTCTACTATGGAATTATTCTTGAACCCTTTCAAGAATAATGCAATTTTTCCGCAGATACTTGGAGATAAGGACATGGCGATTGTATTATTCCACGTATAGTGACTTGGATATTGAGATCACAGCTCAAATCCAGATGTCATGGACCTCCCATAGATGCTTGATTAAATCAAGACCGTAAACCAATCTTCTCATTGCATTTGAATCTCATTCAGATCAATTAATGTCCAATCCTTGGACTATGATTAGGTCACTTCTCTACTGAGAGGATTCACTAAAATCCAAACCTGTTTCATCACTCCCTCGGAATGGAAGCGTCATGGTTATACAATCGTTTGTAATCACATCACCCTCAGGTATTCTCAATACCTGTACATCCCGCATACTGGAAGACCTATGATCATCCTGAAGATATAGATCACTTTTATACTGTCATCTTCAGGGTTTGATCACTAAGTTTCTCAATCTTGGTCTTTGGGATTTGGTATAGATCATATGCTTTCATAAAGCTTATATCTTACCTTCAAATTCATGCAATGCTTCCAAAGCATGACGACCATGCATGGAATTTGATCAGTCCCAATACCTCATGAGTGAGCTCATGTCTCCCGTTTCACAAGTGAACCTGTATGATCCCTTTGAGAGATCGTATTAATCATATGTCCTTACATGCACATCAGCTCACCGGTGTATAGACCTTGGTTAGGTCATCAACCTATTGGTCTGCCAAATGTACATACTCAGACATATAGTAACACACCTATCTCTAGTCAGAGGATGTGTGCCTATGCTGTGACCGTATTCAACATAGGTCTTTGGTTATCTCGATCTCGTTAAGTCAACCCGTTGACTCAACTAATCTGATACCTCTAAATCACTATTCCCATGCAGAGGACCCGCATCAAGAGGTCGATCAGATATCATCCTAATGAGAAAGGATTGCCATCTCCTACTCAGGCTGGAGATCATCACTTGACAATCATTTGATGATGCTTGATGAGTCCTCTATCTAACTCCTTAGATATTCATCCAAGCATCAGCCTCTATGATTCAATCAATGAATCAACAGCTGTATGATTATCATGTTGGCCATGGTACATAACCCTTATTATACATAGGGACCTTATAGTGCATTCATACATTCAATCTCAGAAAGGGAGTGAAAAACAATCAATAACTTTTATTGATAAATCATTTATTACAATAATATTTATTGTAGAAATGGTTCGCCTCGGGCTCACATTGCTAACATGTTTTGGTATGTTGAGCCAGTTAAGAGAGTGCGAAGACGACCCAAGAAGTATTGGAAAGAGACTATACGAAGGGATCTTAGTTTTTTGGATATAAACCTAATATTGACCCATGATAGATATGAATAGAGGCAAAGAATCCATGTAACCAACCCTACTTAATTGTTGGAAAAAGGCTTTGTTGTTGTTGTTATGATTTCTAACCTTAAAGTCATGTCCTCTAATGAACACCAACATACCCTGAAGCATCCTTTCCCACATGTCCATTAAAATCCCACATATGAAAATCATTTTTCTTTATCAGATTCCTTGCATAATCTTATCTAAATCCTCTCAAAACTCTTGTTTAATCATTTCCTATAAATCAAATTATGTTGCATAAACTGAGATGATATTAATGATTTCTTCTTCAAGCACTAGTTTTAGAAATATAATCTGATCTCTGGATCTTTGCACCTCAGCCACAATATTCTTTAAACCTTTATGAACAACCACTCGAACACCATTTCTACCATTCTCTTTACATGAATACTATAATATAAAGTGTATTTCTAGTTCCCCCTTGCTTTCTCTCCAGTCTATTTTGTCTCTTGGAGAAACAATACATGAATCATCCTTCTTTCAATCGTATCCATCATCTCCATCGATGTTAAAATACCAACATTAAAATGACCTATCCGCTACTTCCTTTGCAATATCTTTTGGACTTACTTCTTAATCACATGCATCCATCATGCGAGAACTCTTGCAAACTTTGAACTGCATCCGAATGACGATGTAGCGGAACTAATAATGAGAACTCTTGTAACTTTTGCACTGCATCCGAGTGGTAATGTAGCGACAAATTACCAACTTCTTATTGCATGTGGGTGATGCATGCTTTGCTAGTACGGAAATGCCCCAATAAAATTCAAATAATTGCTTAAATCAATATTAAAAGATCCGATTATTTTACGACGGCTGTCTATATAAAGCAACCCTCCTCGTCTACCATTCTCATTTACCTTGAGACTGGTAATGGTAAGTTAAAAAACCAACCACGAGTTTTGGGCATCTATGTAAATTATTATTATAATTTTGGTATTGTGAGACAGATGTGTAGGACAAGAAATCCAAAATGTTTTTTTGTTGGGAGCATGGCATCATCACTGACATCTTCACTGGGAATATTGCACGCTTTGACCCACAGAATTCACCGAAATTTAGAATTACAATCTCTTGTCTCGACCCAAAATCCCAACTTAACCACAATCACGGTCTCTATACATTATTCTTCCCCACCTAACCAGCAAATTGACATGTATACATTAGAGCTTACAGGTTTTTTTTGCATATATATCTCCTCGTGGAAACGTTTATATTATAAATTTTCCCGCGGTTTCATGCACAACTACGTGTATAATTAAATAAATGTGGAGTCTTTTGCAATTTGCATACATATTTCTTGGTTTTTTTCGGGATTTTTACGTCATGACTCCTGAAATCTTGTTCAACCCCAATGACGCACCAACCCACACCCGCGCACACACAGGCTTCGTTTTATAAACCAGGTTGGAGGAAATGAGATTATTGTAACCCCAATGACACACCACCCCAATTCAAATATGTTTAGAAAACCGGTCCGGACTAGCCGAACGGACCGATTAGATCGGGAACCGATTCTGACCCAGTCGATTCGGGTGGTTTTATGTACTTAATTAAAAAAAGAAAATAAAAATCGGATTCGACTGGCAGGGCCGTCCCTGAGCCTCGTCTCGGAGTGCAATGGCCCAGGGCCCCGCAATTTTGGGGGCCCATTTTTAAATCATCTACATATAGTTAGTTTTTGTTATTTTTATTTCAAATACTAGAGATGAAAACGATCGAATACGGATCAGATATGCCTATTTCTATATCCATATCCGCTCTATCTTTATCGAATACGAATACAGATACAGATATGATTCAGATATGCATTAGGAAATCGTATCCTTAAAAATACAGATACGAATCAGATATTTATCGAATACGAATATGGATCGAATAAAGAGCGAACCTGAATATAGATTAAATAAAGAACTAATCCAAATATGAACCAGTGAAAGAGTGAATCCAAATATGGATCCAATAAATATGGAATCCAAATATGAGTCTATTAATGATCACATACGAATACAAATTGATATTTAATCAAAGTTTACAATGATTTTAAAAATTGAAAATGAAATATAAATAAGTTGCATCCTGACAAAAGGGATTGTCGAGGTGACATGCATTCAAACCAGAAGCTAAAGGAGGATATGATTTTGTAACTTTTGTGCATGCCCATCTTCAAATAAACGGAAGTTTATTAATATCATTGATATATTGTATTATATAATATCTATTACTAATATAATAACATGGGGTTGTATCTTGTAATATATTAATTAATATATTAAATGTTTTATTCTGATATCCGGATCCGGATATTAAAGCCATTATCTGTATCCATATCCGAAAAATTTTGCAATCCATATCTGATTCGTATTTGATTAATATTTGGATACGGATATCCGTGTCCGATATTTTTTCGAATACTGTACGTAGATATTCGGATATATCTATATATGTTTTCATCCCTATCAAATACCAATCCAATGTCTAAATGGCTACACAGGTCCATTAATTATTTACATTTGCATGTGTCATTTGACTCTTCATATTCCTAAATGTTAAAAAATCCTTTGAGTTCCCCAATGCCACATTAATATCTTAAAAGTTAAGACCACATATTGAACTTAAAAATGTCCTTCGGAGACAAATATGTCCTCCTCATCTTGTGATTTGTGATTTCTGCCACTGCTGCAATTTGTCTTGCTTTCAATTTATGACCTGTTGTTGTTGAGCACCCGCAAATCACGGTCTCAGTTAATGATATTTTTTATATTTGTGCATTGTAATTTTTTCCTTAGATCCACAGATCACGATTATTTTTTGGATTCGCACTGTCAAATAAAAATCTGATGACTTGATTATTTTTCCATAACTATTATTTTATTGTCTGTTTAAATCATGTTTATTTTTTATTGTATTAATTATTTAGTGCTTCTTGCTTGAATGTTATTATTCTCTAACCAAATTTTTTTCATCTCATATGATATGGAAAATAGACATTAAGAGATGAAACTCTTAATTTTAAAATATTTTTGTTATTGTAGTCAATAGATATATGTGCTTTTGTGCTTGAACATTCTCAAAAATCCTAACTTAAAAAAACAATGATGTACATTTTTTTGCTAGCTATTTCTCATTAGCTTTTGTTTGTACTTACGTTCATTGAGTTGCTTTATATCCATAGATATCTATTTCGATTGTAGAAATTATTTTTTTATAATTTTAATTCATTACTTATTGTTTGATGCTCGTTGGTCATAAACATATATAGTTCTTTTTAAAATTTAAAGAACTTTATTTACAAGAAATTTACAAATTAAAAAAATAAATTATTTTTATAGGGGCCATTTTCTTCTCTTTTGCCTAGGGCACATGAAATGTCAGGGACGGCACTGTCGACTGGTGGTTGGACCAGGTTGACCAGAGTGATCGGACCGGATTGACCATGGTTTGTTAAATTTTCAAAAAATAAATATTTAAATAATGAAATAATATGTTTTTTTATCATAAACGCCCTTCTCAACTTCTGCAATATCAATTATCTCCTCCTCTTTTTTGGAATATAAGTTGTGCCGCTACTTTTTTAGAGTAATTTTCTAGAAGCAATTATAAATAAATGGTTATAATATTATATTGATATATAAAGCTAGAAAATGTAACTTTTGTAGAGTTTTACTCGAAATTGACAATCATGTTATTTTATTGAAAGATTTGATATTTTAAATGATTATTTCATTGATATATAAACACATACTTACGTATATGTATCCGGTTTTATCGGTTCGGAAAACATGTTCTATCGATCAGACCAGTAAATTAAGCCCGATCCGATTTTTTCCGAGTTAATAGAAAATTTGACAACATGCTGACATCATCACCGGTCCAACCGATTTAGACCGACGGTCAAACCTGATTGGACCAAAATCGAAGACTGACCGGTTCAATGTCTGGTCCGGTTTTTATGACCTTGCACACACATACATAACACGTCTATTACCAAACCCCTAGTTTTCGATAAAATTTTCGATGTCCAAACGATGCCAATGGTCTTATAATTCGATAGAGGCCGTTGAGATCTTTTCAACGAGATTAATAAAATTGGAATTCAAGATTATTAAATCAAGTTATTGGGCAAGTATGACCCATTTCAAGCTAATTATATATGTATTTTGATTGACTAAAGTTTGGCTCCACGTAGAAAAAATATTGACTCAGTCGTTGGTTATGATATTTTAAAGTTAAATGGATCGACATCCATATGTGGACTACCTACACCTGGATAGAAAGATCATATCTGATTTGAGATTGGACATAATATACTAGCTTTCAAAATGTAAAAAAAGATGATAATTATACCTTATTGCTAAGATCCAAACGAGGTCATGGTGCGGACTTTGCCGATAGATAAGGTTGTCTGTCCAAAAACCATGAACCTAAAGCGTCCACCACTACAAGAAACTAGACCTAAGGCAATGAATAATTTGAATATTCATTGCTATATAACGGCGATTTTTCCATTGAATTATTCATTAAAATACATGTTTATCGTTGTCAAATTTAGCAACGATTAGAAAAAAGAAGTCAACGAATAATCATTGTTATATGATTCGTTGTGATGAATATAGCGAAGTAAGTAACGAATAATTTCCGTTGTTATATATTTAACTACGGAAGATATGGTATCGAATATTAAGTTATTTGTCGCATTAGGTCACTTTTCTGGTAGTGCACCTTCTCCTTATGGAAGACATTGTGGGAATGGTCATGTGAGAGTTGCTGCCAATAACTGGAGTTCGTTTGATCGACGATTCTAGGATTCCATCGAGCAGAGAAGCTCAATGTCATATACATGCAATATTATATTTATCACCCTTACAAATATTATACTTCATAAATACTCATGTATCACCCCAAACATAATCTTACATTTAAAACTCCCTAAGTGTGAGAGTGAGTTGTAAGAGTGGAAGATTAATACTTGACAACTTTGATTCAAGTGTTTTGAGTGATTGTTAACGGATTCATTCGGAACTAAACCCAGAAAATGGTCAGCGCTAGTCTTATTTGATAACAATTCATCTATCTAAGCTTGGAATGCTACAGATGGTATCACCTAATAGCAAAAAGAGTTATCTCAGAGGTGGAGTCACCTATAAAGAAACAGGAGGAAACACCTGTCCGAAGCGTAGACTCGCTACTATTAATGAGAGTTAAAATGGGGAAGGATGTAACACACTGACCATAGTCACGCATCTAAAACTTAGAAAGTGTGAGAGTGAATTGTCATTGATAACTTGAGCTTAAACATTTTAAGTGATTGTCAATGAATCTAATCATGTCCGAACTTAACAAATTATCACGGTCCATTTTTTTTTATTTACGATCTACACATCTAAGCTTACAGCGTTACATCAAACCGCCAAATAATCCCCAATGAATCTGATGCATCGGTGCTTATTTTATTTCAGTAAATGAATAATATATGGATTCATAAATATTTAATATCCTGATAGAGATGTAACAATATAGGACATGAAATCCAAGTTGTTGGTAACAATGTTAGTTCCTGACATCATCACTGACATCTTCGTTTGAAATATTGCACGCCTTGACCCACACTATATGCCACAATTGGAATAATAATTATTAATAATTATTAATATCTTGTCTTGTCCGTAATCCCAGCTTAACCTTAATTATGTCCTCTGTACATTATTATGTCCAATCTAACCAACAAATGCACACATATACAATCGTAAATTATGAATACCTACTAGGGTGTAAACGGATCGAACCTGAGCGGACCTATAATTTTTAGGTCCGTTCTGTTTATTTAATCGAGCCTAAACTTGTGTTGATGTTCGTTTATTTATTTTCGAAACCTGAATCAAACCTCTATTTTATTGAATTGAATCTAAGCGAATATCGAACTTGAGAATTATCTGATGAGATGGAGTGAAAAGAAAAGAAATGAAAATATATATAATCAGAATAACTATTCACTCAAATTTTCCTTTATGTAACTCTTCTTCATTTTTTTTTAAAAAATATATCAATAAGGATTCATCTCTTTGAAAAAAACACAATTTTAGTGCATTTTTATATTTGTTTGGATGCAGGATAAGGAATAAGGTGGAGATAAAGAATAAATAAGGTTTATACTTGTTCTATTGATTTAAGGGATAAAGAAGAGAAAATTAAAGAGGACATAAATATGAATTTTGTAAAAATATAGGAGCACGGGTGTTATTGCAAAAAAAGATAAATTCATAAATGTAATGGCAGTAATCCTTAGAAAAATAAAAAAAGACAAATTATAGCAAATGAACTTCAAATAAACTAATCCAATCATATATATTATAACCATTAAAAAATCAATTTTTCTTTGTAGATTGAAAGAATGCATTTGTAATATGATTCGGTAGATTGTCATTGTCATTCACCAACTCACTTCCTTTTCATAGTTTTCGATTTTGCATTAATTAATTAATAAAAAATGAAGGGATTTTTTTATCAAATTTTATGTAAACTTCTTGATTTTTTCCAAAATATTTTTTATTTACAAAAGTGCCTGTCTTTCTCAATTTATAAAAAAATATATAACAACACTCTAACACAAGGGTTTCTTGTAAAATATTGATATTTAAAGTCTTTTTGGTAAAATCCCCATAATTTTGATCTTGCACTCTTGCACTTTCGATGGCCTTCTTTTCATCATAGAAGCAAATATTGACATATTATTCTTATATCATCTAAGGGTAGGATTCTTTCCCAAAGTCGAGATGGATGTGTAATTCGAGGCTTACCATTCCATTGAAACACACATTATTTATTCAAATGATGATCTGAGCACGATCTTAAATTTGATTGGATACAATAAGTTGTCGGAATCAATTTTCATCTATTATATGTGTACTTGGGAGTTGGGAGTCAATGCCTTATGAGTGGGATGTAGTACTATGATGAATACAAAGAAAAGGAAACCGAGAATAATTATGACAAAAAGAAGACGAATGAAATTTGAAAGAGAATTATGGGTGCATGTGTAAATGCACCATAAGAAACCCATAAAAGGGTCTTAATTGTAAAAAGAAATAGTTTGAGAGGCTTGCACAAAAAGCACAGATCATCGCAAGTGGGACGTGACTTGCACGTGCCATATGTAGATATTTATTAAATCTAATCTTGGTGCCGACTACCGTGAAATTTCTCTAGAAAATACACCTTTTTTACTTCAAAAAATATTTGACTGGAAATATGATGCTTATGAACCTCTTCATTTTATGGGGTTTTAAGTCCAAATCCAATTAATTTCGAAGAATTTCTTAATGTAAGCATGTTCAGCAAATTGATTCACTGATCAGTTCAGCGAAGACTACTTCCGATGCCAATCAATTCTCTCAGCCATTCCATTTTACATCAAAAAGATACACAAATCATAGCCATTCAATCTCCATAAGAGGATCTTGTGAACAACAAAATGATGTATGTTTTAAGCAGATAGAGCTATTTTCTGATAATATCACTAAATATGTTGAGATGCCTTAAATCCTAACCAGTTTGTTCAACTTGAGATATTATAGAGCTCATCACATGATCTCCTTTAATATTTCCTATGAGTAAAGCCCTCATCTAGATGGGGTCTCGTTGCTTGTTGTACTATATAAATATCTAGGATTAGGGTTATTATGTATCCTACATAATATCATTCTTCCATCTTGTAAAGAGATTCATTGTTGTCATCGAGGATGTAGTCTAGTTTAAGGTGAACCACATACATTTTGTGACATGGTTGTTTCGTGCCTATTTATATGTGTGTTTGCTTTACATTTTACTTTCGCTATATGTGACGAGGATTGAGGTAACTTTATAATATCACATGAATTAGAAGTAGATATTGATATTTAAGTGTCTTTTGTTATTGAACAATGGGCCCAAAGAGACCATAAATGTCTGAAGTAAAGTCTTGATATCCCCCATCTCTATTTCATTTCTTTTCCAATTTGGTGATATCAAGCCTAACCTGAGGACACACTGTTGTAGAAGCTTCTAATTCTTCCTTGAATTTTATTTGTGAATTTTTATCCGATTTAATCATCTTTTATATGAATAAATTTAATTTTGATTTATTTTTGTAATAGCAATTATCTTTTTGGGGGATGTATACTTTTTTATTAAATATGTCGTATATATGGATTGATTTTCTACTACTTTAATGGTAGACTCTCATTGATAGAATTTCTGATTCTAACTTTCGATGCAGTTTGTGACGACATATTTGCGACCACTTGTTCCAAGTTAGGAGCATCCAATTTATAAATGATCACCATTCAACTATCAAAAAATACATGAAATTGTTATATAAATCCATTTATACATATCGGCTCGTTGATTGCAATTATTCTTCTAAATTAACCTGAAGCCTTTATCAATAGAATGATAATATCGACAAAAATTAATGATCAAGCTAACATATACATTTTTGAATAGTAATGAAGATGTTTACTAAGTAATAATTTGTTTGCACTGCGCTTATAAAAATACCCAAGCCCATCTAAAAAGATTTTTTCCTTTTTGGACATTGGATTCTATTTTTAGGAGGGATTCCGAGCAGATCCGGCCCGAAAAAAGTGCCGCAAAAATAATCAAAATCTGATTGGTGCCTCCGCCTGTAGGCAATAGAATGCCCCTTTTTATTGACAAAAATAACCTTACAATGAGAAATTGTTAAATAGGCCCCCCATAGTTAAGTATTTCTAGGTAATTTTGAGTCTTGACCTCTAAATAAAGCAATAAAGCCAACCAATTGCCATGCACACGATGTTACCATAAATATTTGATATGAGAATTATTTAAGTTAAAAGAATGATGCAAGGCCGGATGGAGCCAGAAAATTATATAGGAGGGGGTACACATTGAAAATAAGCATATATCTAGTAATGTAATAAAATTAACTAACATATGAAATAATTACAATGCAAAAAAATATGTTATAACTCTTTCTCAAATTACCTCATGACCTCCTACTTGTTTAGAATATCTCTCCATTCTATTAATGCGAAAAAGTCGAATTCTTAGTTTCTTGACTTGCATGTAAAAACATATTGTAATAAATAAATGATAATGTCTTAGCGAGAATAATAAATAAATTATAAAATGATCATTTCACATTTACATATTGCATAGCGTCTTCTTATACAATTATATATGTTGATAAATAGAATCATATATTTCAATAAAAAAACTTAATAGAATGTAAATTATGTATATATTCTTTGATAAAATTTTCTTTTTAGATGATTGATAAGATTTTCTTACATTCTAAAAATGTATGGATCATTTGAGCAACATTACTAATAAAAAATGCATATTTTAAATATTTTTAACACAATCAAGAAATATTAACATAATCGAGATTTGTAATCATTATAATTGCTATAGAATTCTATTTCTGTATATTTCAAAGATGTGCAAACAACATCTTATAAATAGAATTTATTCAGATCAAGTTTTATTGTTATGAAAATTACTTTGAGCATTGAACTATTCATGTTATTTGAACAAGCCAAAAATTGAATCTTAGGCAAAAAAATAACTAATAAAAAATATGCATTAAAAGAGGGAGAGAGAGAGAGAGCAAGAGAGAGAGAGATTAGATCAACGATCATCGAAGCAAAGCAATAAAATAATTGTGGTAAATAAAACAATTAGTAGATTAGATCAGAGATCATCGAAGCGTCCATGTAATGAATTGTCCTTAGAGAAGATATCGCCGCACAATACTGATGGCTAGATATTGACGATCTGCTTCTTAGATACAATGGCACACGATCTTCATCCATGCATACAAACGAGATCATCCTCGGACTCACCTCATAAAACAATAGTCGAGAGAAGAAGATAAAAGGACTTTGTAGTGGAGGAACATGACGATAATGGTTTTTCTTGCGAGTGAAGAAAGTCAAATATGGGAATGGCTTTTTATAGATCTCGCCGTGCCTATTCGATTTTCGTAATCGTCTACTCAAAGGACATCTCTTCGGATATTGAAACGGTAGATCTGGAGCATTGAGTTGGTCAAGTACACACATTAGTCAAATTTCAAATTAATCTGACGGATTAAATTTATCTGACTCGCTAAATGAAATCTACAACAAAAGTCGAGGTCTGAGATGAATTTCCGAAGTCGGAGTCGGAGATGGAGACGGAGTAGAGCGTGCTCATGAGTGTAGTCTTACATTCCTCCTCTCTACTATTGCTACAAGAGCTTGAGATGACGATTTATAAATAAGTTCACCAATGGTTTTAGAAATACTCCATGTGTTATTAAAACTTCCACTCAAGATTCCATCGTGTTTCAAATTTGGAAATTCTCAACTTTCCCTCCAAGTCATTGGCTTCCCAATGGATTAAGTTTTCAAATGCATGTTTAACAATGAAAACATAAATAAATTATTTTAAATACAACAATTTAACATGAATTCACAATTTGAAAAGAGATTAGAGATGAAGCAAAAGATATCTTTCGAATGCCATGCTTTTCTTTCAGTATCGAGAAGAACCAATTTCTATTATCGAGAAGAACCAATTATTTTGACTAAGTCCAAAATCGAATGAGCTATAAGAACACGAAGTATATTAAGTGTTTGGACTTGATATTTATCCGTCACAACCAAGAATATAAAACTATATCTAGGGGCTCAAGCATAAAAAATAAATGAAAATAAAGTCAGAAAACTCATATTACATGAAACAAAGAGAAAAATAGAGAGGAATAAAAGAAGAATGCGATGAAAACAAGACCACGACGGGATCCCCCAAGTGCATCGGAACTTGGCGAATATATCACACACAACCACAAAGTATCTGATGGCTCTATAAAAAATAGAAAAAGGACAAGTGCCAACAAATATATACAAATTAATTACAAAAATAGAATGGAAATAAAATAATTGAAAAAAACTAGAAAGAAAATGCAAAAATCTCATGCGGCTCCTTCTCCTCCTCGGTCTCTCTCTCCTGCCCGTCAGTGCAGAAGGACCGACCTCCACCTTGCTCAGGTGTGTTGGCTCAACTAAGATCACCTCCCACACTCGTCACGGTCCTCACAACAAAGGTGAAAAAAGAGGTGAGTTAGAATAAGCTATGAAAAATATAGATGAACATACATAGATAGAAATGAAATGAAACAAACAAGCAAGATAAGTAGAAGAAAAAGAAATCCTAACTACCCTTGTCGTGCCTCCCTGGCAACAATGCCATTTGTTGAAAAGAGTTTTTGATGGTTTTGACAACTTCAAAGAGAAAACGTGAACCAGTGTATGTCACTACAATACAAAACATATTCAAACAAAAAAAATTATTTATTCTACAAAAAAGAACGAATACTACACTAAACCTAGCATATGAACATGATCGAACTTAGGAAGGTTACCATAATAGAGTGTCAATTAATTATTGCTTATTAAAATGTTTTTTATTTTCTTTTTTTATGTCTTTTTAATGCTTTTATTTTTTATGGATTTTTAATATTTTATATTTTTTATATTTTCTGATTTTTTATTTTGTTTAATGAATTTTAATTTTCCAATTTCTATATTTTTAGCTTTTGAAAATAAATTATAGAGTTTTTATATACAAAGGATGAAATGCAACTTTTGAAATAAAATGTTTTGTGTTTATAGATTTTTTGCTATTTTTGTGATTTTTGTATAATTTTAAGATTTTTAAGGTATTTTTTAATGAATTAAAATTGACGATATTTAAAAAAGCAACATTTTGAAAAAGCAACATTAAGATACTATTTTTTATATTTTTAAAATAAAAAATAAAAAATAATTTGGAAATCATATTTAGACAAAAGAATTTTTATTAAGTTTTACAACAAATTACAGTAGGTATTTTTCTGAATTCTCTTTGAATTTGTATGATTTTTAGAAGTTTTCCTGTATTTTAAAATTTTATGGTTTTCTGAATGTATTTTTATGTGAAATTTATAAATGTGATAAAATATAAGAAAAGCAAGCAACATTATTTTTTTTAGAATTTTCGAAGATATTCGAATTTTTATGAATTTTCAAATCAAATAGAGAAAATAAAAGGAGTTTTTGAATTTTTAAAATATAAAATAAATGGAAATTTTAAAACAAAAATTATTAGAGTTAAAACAAATCAACAATTGCTTAATGTGTATTTTAGTGAATTTTTAGAGTTATTTAACTAATTAATTAGAAGTAATTAATAAGAAAAAAAATAAAATGTAGCAGAATTTAGACGTAACTGTAATTAACAAAAACTATATGAACTAAATAATAAAAACACATAAAAGGCATGACCTAGCGTGCAAAATAACCACAGTTTCATGTGTTTACATACATGAATTCATCATTCAGAGACCAAATTGCAATTATTAGAAAATGGTGGAGCAAATAATAACACAAAATTATTGGTATACTTATTGCAAAATAAACAAAAGGTGTGTGTTGATGCATGCGAGTCCATAAAAGTAGGACTAAATAATAAATAAAGAAAACATGAGGTGCTGGACGCAATTATTCAAACCACGATGACTTGACACATGTTCAATAGTATTATTTATAAATAATAGAAAACAGAGGGGAGGAAGTGCTAAATCACCACTAAAGGTGCATGACACAAGAGGCTCGGATGGTTGAGATGTGACGCTCGTGATCTCATTCAGCGGTCACCTTTTGGGAATGAATGAACGATCCAGATGCGGTCTAGAGTCGTCATTCTTGATCTAACGCTCCTGAAGCAACATGGAAGAACTGGTTTGAAGATCGCTCTGGATGAACTTGATTTGGATCGATCTGCTCTCTCTAAGCTCTAATATGACGTGTGCAGGTCTCGAGATGTCTGAGGCACTAAATGGACGTGATGATCGGGTCCAGGTCCTACTGATCAAGGATCTAGAGCTAAAGTTCCAGTGCGCTCAACTGTGTACCCCCAGATGCCAGATCTCGCTCAAGATGCACCTCCTATTCCCTACAATTTATTGGATGCTCGAAAACACCACTTCAGTCAGCATTATTAAGTAAAAATTGAGGGTGAATGGGTTGGTCTTAGGGACAATGAAGGATTGAGATCAGAAGTCTCAAACCTGAGTGGATTAGGTTGTGCAAAGTGTTTGTAAAGAAGCGGAAATGTATGAGTGAGGTGATCAGAATGATATCAAATCAGATGAATCGAACCTCTAATCAAGCAGATTAGAGGTAAATTATAGATCTAATATACATAATCAAAATGCAATAAATTGAAAGAACAATGATGAGACGAGGGAAATGGATATGCTCTCACCTCAATTCATATATGTATCGGCTGAAGAATCTAAGCTCATCGAAGATCTTCGACGACGGTTGGATCTCGCTCTTCAACCCATCACTCACACTCCTAATCAAGGTCCGCCCTCGCTGTCACCTCAAGCGAGCTCATGGGATTGATCGTGGGAGAAAGGTGGAGAAAAATGGATAAGGATCAAAAGGAGGGATCGAAGCTCAATTTATCAAGGCTGGTGGAAGCGGAATTTGAAAATAGAGATACGCGAACTGATGCCAAAATGGGGTGAAATTTATTTGGGCGTGAAGCTCTATTTTTTAGGGAATCAATTGGGCAAGTAATCAGGTCTGAAAGAGAGATGAATCGTGTAATAAAAATCGAAGAAGAAGAAGGCAACTCAGGCTATTATTTGGGTAAATGGGAAGAGGAGGACCAGTTGACCTGGGTCAACGGACCCGGATCCACCAATCAGATTGAGTCCGAATAAGTCCAAGTACTACAAGACAAATAGTTAGAATAAATAAAAGATAATTATAAATAAATAGCAAATGATTTTAAATTAAAAAGTTTTCAAAATAATAATGTTTATAAATAAATAACTCAATTTTTTATTATTTTATAAATTAAATAAGTTAATTAATGAGGTTAAAATAAATAAATACCTTCATTCATAGGTATATAATACCTATATATAATATACATATTTTTAATGAATTATTTTTACAAAAATATACATTATTTTATATTTTATTTATTTACAAAATAATTAAAAGGTTTTAAATATATTTTTATTTTATTTTTAGGAATTAGATTAATGGGTTAAATAAATAAGCTTATGTACAATATGAGTACATTATACCTATAGAATCAATGCATTGGTTTTGATTATTTTTACTTTTGTTATTTTTATTTGTATTTTATATAAATAACATAAAATATGTACACATAAATAAAAATACAATATGTAAAAATATAAATAAATAAAAATAGATAAAAGTATATGCAAAATATAGACACAGGTACAATAGCAATCCAAAAAACCGACTTCACATATTAACTCCAAATTTTATAAAATACTTTTATTTAAAATCTTATTTAATTTTGAACATAATGAAAGTGAGTTTGATTTATTTTGACTTTATATGGAGTAGATATGGATCATGTAATTTTGATTTTATGGCTTTTTCAAAGTGTTATTCTTTTTATTTTATACACAATTTATTTTTGCAATTATTTTTATTATTTTAAAAACATTTTTATATACAAGTTTCAAGAAAAAAACATTTTTATTATCTGATGCATAAATAGTACAAGATATATACATTACAAATAATGATGAATATATACAAGTTCAATTGGTTTTCTAGCATTTTTATTCATTATTGACACTATCTCACCCTACTTTATTCCTTGTTGACTAGGTCAAGTCGTGACCTACTCTTAGGGTCAGGATCAATCTATATTTATTTCATATATACAGTCGTTCTTTTCATTCTTATTCCTTTCTTTCTTTATTTATTTTGGGTTAAAAATAATGATAATGATACTCTTATTAACAGATGAATATGAATTATTAAAGAGCGAGAATTAATGATATTTACATGTGTTTTATAAGAGATTTTAAGCTAAAATAGATGAACAAAGATGATGAATTGGTGATTCATCATGCGCTCAAAAAATTCTTCGAAGATCTCGCATCTTATTAAAGGTGCTCCCATGCATTTCTTTTTGGTTGGGAGGTTGTTGATTGTATTCACTGTGGCCATGGTCAGGATATGCTTTTCTAGTTGGTTATATATGTTCTTGCAGGGTTGATTCTTTGATGTACATGCCTCTTTCATCCTTTCTTTCCACTTGGCGTGTATTCCATGTCTTTCAATAATGACATTTCCAAGAATATATTTTGCAATATTTCCACAACTCCAGGGTTAGAAAAAGTAGTTTTTAATGGTGTACCATTAGATCAAATTATCTCATTGCTTACCAATTTGAGCTCTTTCTCATATATATCTAAACCATTTGAAACTTGATTAGACTCATTATACTGACATGTAACCTAATCAAACCTCATTTAACTTCTCTTTAAGAGGAACCACTAATACGATCATGTTTCACCATCCCTTAGAATGGAAGATTTATGGATAAAAGACCGAGATTTTGCAAAGTATGTGTTCCCGTATTTTCTCCTTTTAGGGTAACAGAATATACCTCAGTTGGCGAAAAAATATCATTGTTAATCATATACATCAAAAAGCATATACTGCTATTATTTATCATTGTCTTTTTTCTAAAATAGAATGACCATCGGTAGAATTCATCTTACCCTAATGTATTGTGAGTGAACATTGTCTCTTGGTTTATCATCATAAGTTATGTCCTCGATCTAACTCTTTACATCATCAACTATTGCATGGATTATTTTCATATAGTTTTATAGATCATTAACATTCAATGTCAAATATGACAATGCTTTTCAAATTAATAACATGTTTTATTTTAGATATGAAATGATGTAAGTGCAATAACATTACTATAAAATGATTGATTAGAGATTGCGTGCACAACATGACCATTACCCTAATATGCAGGAAAAGTTACTCATGTATTTAATTTGAAAGGTGTGTTTCCACATCTCTGCATGCTCAACCAACATGATCACAGTTCTATATTGAGGAGGGCCTTCTCCATTGTGAAGCTACTCTTCTTCTCCGTCTTCTTGTCACAAAGCTTGAAAGCTCTGCAAATCATTATTAGACATGGCATATAAAGTTAGAATATGAGAGTTAGGATTTGTCTAAGGAAGAATATATTACATAAGGGTCTTTGGGAGAGAAGCATGTGAATGGGGAATTGACGCTACCGAAGAATGTGGATTCATGAGGATTATTAGTAATAATATCATGCAACTAGAATCCAAATAACCTCCCACTTAGGTGGTATTAATAAAATATTAACACTAATTGATTCATAAACATTGCTTCAATAAAATGCTGGTAATTTTCAACATGTAAACTTATTTCATGCATTTTTGGGTTCTTTAAGTAACATACAATAAATAAATTTTAATTCCATTTTGGATAGGTTTGAAACTTTAATAAAAAGTACAAATTTAGGTGTACACCTGAGCTCAAAGAAAATGCATTTTGAAATAATTATGTAATCATTCACGTTTAAATAAATATCCACAAATAAAAAGTAATTTAGATTTTAGGTATAAATCAGTCTTATTATACTGACTAGGGATTTAAGCTCTCATTACTTGAATTATCAAAATAAGCTTTATCCCAAATTCGTACTTCAAGCACTAATTTGGAACCATTATCTCCAATCAAACCCCTCCTTATTTTCTTGCATTTTGATCTCTAACATTGTCTTTCATTTTATTATTCCTTATAATATATTATTACTCATTCTTTAAATCCATTTCATAAGTTTAACTTTACCATTGGATTTCAAATTATTCCCAATAGAAGTAATCAAACTTTCAAAAATTTTAGTAAGTAATAACTCTATTCCAAAAGTCATAGTTAAAAACAACAAACCAATTGATGCATTTCGCCATAATTATATTGTAACTATATTGAATATTAAAGAGATTAGAAATGGATATCACTAATTATTCAGATTTCTTAAGATATTAATGTAAATATTAATATAATAAATAAAAAAATCAAATTGTATATATATAGAAAAAATGGGGCTTGTCCACGTCTCATTTTCCGCAATTTTTATTATTTTTTTTGCAAAATATAATCATGTATATTCATCTATATATCCCTCAAATATGTCATTCGAATTTCGTTAGAAAAGGAGACTATATGCTCTCCATCTAGAATATGTAATTTTAATGGTCTAAACATTGTTGTAATCAACTTGTTTTAGATGGAGGGATAGAAGTCTCTGTTTCTGATAAAATTCGATGTCATATAGGGGGATATATAGATGAATATACAAGGTGATATTTTTGAAAAAAATAATAAAAATGCTGAAAATAGGTAGGGGCATCCCCATTGAACCATATATATATGGAATGATACGTATATTCCATCTCTTATAAATTCCTCATTTTATTTTTACTACTATACAATACACATAAAATTGTATATAATAAATATATCATTTATTTCTTTAAGAACTATTACATTAATAATTACATATATTTATAAATATCAATAGTTAATGATATATGTATATGATTTTCAAAGACAATATACTTATATTATAAATGTGTTTAAATACAGTTATATTTTTACACATATTTATATTTATATTAAAACTAGAATTTTTTATATATCTTCTTATGAATGGTTTTGAACACACTTGTAAGTTGGATTGTGAAATGGAACTGAAGAATGAGAGATACTAGGGAGCATATCTGCGCTTTATGGCAGGTAGTATAAGTTCATAATAATGCTGATAAAATATGATGGAAAATCCCAACTTGAAAAGAAGGATGCAGAGATGTTAGAACAGAGAAAGAGAAATGTATACATGAAGCCATGGGTCATTTTTTGGGTAAAAACCCAGCTCTAAATAGAGTATATAGATATAAATAGCCGGGTTTCCAAACAATTGATCATGTGTATTTTCTTTTTTCATTTAATTATACTTTTTGCGTAATTCATTTGCTCAACGAAGCATTGATAACCAGCTGAACGACAGAGGTAAAGGTATCTAGATAGGTCGTTGCGACCTCGATCGCTCAACTAAGTTAATCAAGAAAAATCAACCACTCAAAATATATAAAATCAATCGAAACAAAGAAAAGAGAGCGGTCTCGCTATGAGATTAACCTGGTATAGCACCCAGGGTCGAACACAAGGAGCACGAGTTGGCCAGAGGCCTACGAAGTAGTAAAAATAAAATAAAAGAAAAACAAAATATTTTTAGTGGTTTTTAATAATTTTTTATATTTTTTTTGGATTTTTAAAAGTGAGGAAAATAAAAGAAACACAAAATCAAGCCAACTTCAACTAATTATTTAATGCATCAAAAATCAAGCAAAAATTCAAGAAAAAATGTTTTTATGTTTTTTAGGTTTTTAAGTGTTTTTGGTGAATTTTTGAGATTTTTATAAGGTGTATTTTATTTTCTAAAAATCAAACAGTGCTAGAAAGATAAGGTACTGTCCAGCCAGGCCCAAAACCCAAAGATAAAATATCTAAGGATCTCAGAGGGATCTGGAGGTAATTTTCCTGTATACTAGATAAAATAAGGAAAATTTGAGCACCAAAATTATTGTTTTTGGATTTTTAAATTATTTATTATGATTTTGTGAGTTTTTAGGTGTTTTTGAATTTTTAGGGTTTTTACTCAATGAAAAATAGCCAAAATTGGCTAGAAAATCAAAACACACAAAAGAAACAGTACCTAATTTTCATAGAATTTTTGGGGGTGTTTTTATATTTTTTTGGGAATTTTAAACCTAGACAGTAGCTAAAATAGATGTTTTTGAATTTTTAAAAATAACAAATAAAATCAAAAATGTCCTCAAAAATTCTCAAAAATCCTACAACATGGCAGGAGCCATGTGTCAAATTTTCATCGAATTTGGAGGTGGTTTGATATTTTATTCAAAAATCAAAAGGGGGCACTGTGCACAGGGACTAAAGTGCAAATACCCGAAGATCTGGGGGTCCAGGTGCAAATAACCCAGCAAGTCACGCGCGTGGCACGTGCCTGGGGCACTCAGGGACCTTCTGGTAATAAAAACAAGTCCTTGGACCTTTTGGTAACTCGTACCAAAAAGTCCAGGGGCTGTTATGCAATTAACCCACTCAAAACACGCACATGCGCAAATAAAACGTTCACAGGGGCATAAGTGCAAATACCAGAAAGTTTCTATTCAATCACAAACATCCAGAACTACAGGATAATAGTTGCAAATAACCCAAAACTACACGTGACGAAGCACGTGGCTCACATACACAGGGGCATAAATGCAAATATAAACAAGCACGAGGTCCAATGTGCAATTTACCCTACGTAAATAAAATGCATAAAATATTTACAGGACTGACACGTAAAACAGAAACTAAGAGGGGGCCTAAGGTAATTTACCCCTTTATTACGTCGACGGCTTGATGTGCGCCACGTAGCTGATCGAACGGTCTCAGACGGCGGGCGCTTCTCCTCTTCCGCACGTGGGCCTGATCGACGGTGCAGAGGAGGACACGTGGGCGATCGAACGGCTTCGGGTGCTGGTGCCTCTCTCCTCTGCTCTAACGGTCCAGATCGCCCCTCGAAACGATCAACGGTATCTGCTCCTCGAAGGATGGACGGTGACGATGGAAACTGGAGCTCTGAGGGCTATCGGACGGCGATGGAGGACCCTCGAAGAACAGGTGGCCGGCGAGGTTCGCCGGCCTCGTGCGCGTGTTGTGGGTCTCCTCAGCTGCCTTCGATGATCGGAAAAGATCGGCGATGACGTCCCGCAGCTGGTGGTGCCCTCCGATGGCCCGGCCGAGCCCTGGAGGGGCTCCGGCGGGGTAGACGGAGATGAGCTCCTGGCCTGGATGTGAGGGGGCCTCAGATGGCCTCCTCTTGACCTGCAAAACAGCTCAAGAGCTTCGCGGGTCGAGGGCAAAGTGCCTCGACCCGATGAAGCGGCGTGAAGGTGAACTGTGGGTCGGGGCGAGCGAGCTCCGGCGAGCGGAGGATGGTGGAGCTCGAACCCCAGCTCCTGTGCGAGCTGGGTTGAACGAAGGGGCGGAGAAGGTGCGTCGAGGGATGGCGAAGGTGACAGTGTGTCCCGATGATCGAAAAGATACGCGATATGGTCGGAATCAAAGGAACTCGACGGAGCTTCGATTTGGGGGAAACAAGAAATTAAGCTAAATAAGCGAGCTAGAAGGCTACCTGGGTGGAGTGGAAGGCTGTGCTGAAGCTTAGGCAGCTCCTGGTCGTTGCCTCGAAGGTCGCCAAGGCCTGAGGCTCGAGCTCCTGCACGGGGCGGAGCACGACGGCGCTACGTCGCCGGATCGATGGTCCGGCCACTCCCTCCTCGCTGCGACACGGGCAACCGAGAGCTGTCACCTCGAGGGTTGCTGTGGAGGTCACGGGACAAAGAATGGGGAGCCAAAGATGGAAATGGAATGCGGCGGAGCTCAGGCTTTATATGGGTGCAGGTCCGGGAAGAAGGGGTCGGGTCCGGCTCGATGGAGCACGGATCCCTAGGATCAATGTCGGGCGAGATTCCCGGATACCTGGGGAGTGATTAGGACCCTGGATTATGCTAAATGGTGATCGGGTCTGGTGGGAATAAATGGGAGAAGTTGGGTCCGCGAACCAGACCCGTGGAAAGTGGTCCACAGGGGGGAGTTGACCGGGCGGTCAACAATCCCCGTGGACCAATGGGAATCAGCCATGTCAGAAAAGATTTAAAAATTGAATAAAAAATAACAAATGGCCAATTTAATTAAAACTCAAAACATGAAATATTCTTGTTTTAATTTTTTCTATTTTTTGGTGATTTTTAATTAATTTTTGGAAATAAAAATAAGGTATTTACATAGTATAGCTATACATAGGTATATATACAATATATGGTTTTTAATTTTGATTTTTAATTAGTTATTTTTATACATTTTTATTCCTATTTTATATTTTATTTATTTATAGAATAAAATGAGGAATAAAAGGCTATTTTTATTTTATTTTTATTATTTATATACATAGGGGAAATAAATAAATATATACATTTATATACATGGCATATGTACAATATATTTTTGTATTTTTAATTTTGTACTTTTTATTTGATTTTTGTTTTGTTTCTTTTTATTTATGTTATTTACAATATATAATCTAGAATATTTACAAAAAGTTTTGAAAATAAATAAATTTATTTACAAGGTTAAATACATAAGGAGGCATGGTCTATGTACATGGTGAGAGGGAATTTTTGACTTTTTGATTTTGAAGTTTTTATTTTGTTTTTAATAGTTTTTAAATATGTACAAATATTTACAACATATTTTTGGGTGAGGAAAATATAATCTATTTATTTACAAAAATATATACATATGAGCCCCTATCTCCCTCTACTTGGCTTTTATGCGGTCAAGCCCATGCTGAGCCCTCCCTTGGGTTAGGTTGCTCAATATTTATTCTAAATATTTCCCTCTTTTTCTTTTTCATCTTTATTCTTTTATTTTTGCACAAAAACATGCTAATTATAGGTTTTTACAAACATGCATGCTTTGCTAATTATTCCTATTTACAAGTATCTACATGCATTTGCATAGGTTTTTGTAGCTAAAATATAAGAATAAAGAGTGATGAATGGGTATTCATCACCCCCCTATACTATACTTTGCTAGTCCCTTAGCAAACACTTATTTGAAAAAGAAGTGAAAAAGAAAGAAAAAGAAAAAGAAAAAGAGAATGTACATGGATCAAGGTTGATTATTAAACTTGCCTTCATTAAATTGAGGTATGGAGCTTAATCAGATCTTTGGATTATTAATGTGTCGGAACCTTATTTAGACTTAAGCTTAAAACCTAACAGCCTCTAAGTTCCACTACTCTATAATCAAGACTCCTCAATGCTCCAGATCAGAACAAGTCATCAACCACAAACCCTGAAGACCATGAATCTTTTCTTGTCCTGTGAAAGTGAGGTCTAAGCTCTCCACCTCAGAAATGGCAACTTGACAACCCTCCCCAACAAGGTAACTCTATGACCTCAATCTGGCCACTCTTTCCTCGAGGAGCGGGGTATTCCCTTCTAAGTTCAAGTACAACTGGCTCAAGAAGAGGGGGAAGAAGAGAATGGGTCAAGGCCAGTGTAGCCAAGTACCCTTGGGAGCTTGACCAGTGTAGCCAAGTCTCCCTGCTGCAAGCTACAACAGGTGGATCATGAAACCAAGCTTTGCTTATTGCACTTATATACATACTCCGGTGGGATTATCATTTTCTCTCAGACCCACCACTTTTTTGGAGTTCTTTTCTTTTTGCACATTTTTTTTCGAGTGCATCTATACAACATATACATGTGCAGCATATATACAAGGAGTTTTTCCTCTTGAGCCAGTAGACTATCCCTCTTTTGAAGCTTTATTGCAACCCACAACTCCCGTCGTTAGACTTCATGGCAACCAGACCAAGTTGAGACGCACTTCCTTCACTATAAGAAGAAGAGAGGTTCCGCCTAGAAGTACTACCCTCATATGCTACCCCAAGTCAAGGAAGACTGCCTCCTCACCACCTCATCCGTAGAGAGCTCGGTGCATAGTGCGGTTGTCCAAGTAAAGCCATAATCTATATGAGTCATGTGTTGTTGTTAAGTGCTCTACTTAGGCTCATTGAGATGACATGTGATCATAGCCTAGTGGACTCAAAGAATTAAGTCACCATGGACCTGAAAAGCCTTAAACCTAAGCCCTATAAGGTTCCTCTTAGAATTAGGTGGATTAAGATCTTAATCAAGCTCCATTTCTCAATTTGATTCCAGGCTAGTTTAAATGTCAACTATCATCCAGAAAAACTATATACATATGTACAAAAAGATGCATATTTACACAAATTTTACAATCATGCAGAAATTTTTGAAAAATGTTTTGAAATCATGAATGATGATGCATGAAGTGCAAGTTTTGCAAAAAGGTATTTACACACATTTACACAAGATTTTTGCAAACTTTTTGATTTTCAAAACATTTTGGAAAAATTTTGTACTATATACATAATTTTGATACAAAAATATTTACACAAGCTTTACACAAAAGATTTTTGAAATCATTTTTACAAAAATAATTTGTACACTAGCTATGTATGTGCAAATAAAAGAAGATTATGTACATGAAAATTTTTTAATTTTTTTGTGGTTTTTAGCCATTTTATTTATTAACACACTCACACAAAGTACGAGTTATGGCTAAAGTATATATGAAATATATACACACCCCCCTATACTTAGCTCGAACGATGTCCTCAGAGTCAAGAGCGATGAAGAAGACACAACTCGTGCTAATGTATAGGGAAGTGAAAAGGAAGGCTATACAAAAGGAAATGAAAAGTCAAGAGGAACTCAGGTCTTCCCCCTATACTTAGGATCAAGTAATCCTAAGTATAGCAGGCTGTATACTAAGGGAAAACCGAGTGGAGAATGTACAGGGTCTACCCCCCTATACTTAGGGTGAAATGCCCCTAAGTATAGGCAGCAAAACAGGGGTAAACAGAAGCAAAAGAAATACCCGTAAGGTCTCACATCCCCCCTATACTTAGGGTAAAGTGCACCCTAAGTATAGCATAATCACAAGATGAAGAAAGGGATGTGGGACTAAAGAATGTGATGATATGGACATCTGGATCTATATACAGCGGAGGATCAGTGAAACTCAGGCGTGAGATGCATTAGATGTGAGTCAAAGACCACATCTCACGCAAAATGAATAGGGGCAATATCAACGACCCGCGGCTCATGATCTAGAAATGGCTTGAGCCGCTGGCCGTTCACTCGAAAGGTACTCTCAGAAGACAACTCGGATATGTCGATGCTACCGTTGTCGTGTACCTTCCGAACCAGATAAGGTCCTTTCCATTTGCTCTGTAGCTTCCCTGGAAATAATCTAAGCCTCGCATCAAACAGCCATACTCTCTGTCCAATCTCAAAATGCTTGTGGCTGATATGAGAATCATGCCACTCCTTGACTCTCTCCTTATAATGTAGGCTGCTTGAGAAAGCTGCATCTCTAAGCTCTTCCAGGGCAGCTAGCTCTGCCCTCCTCTGGTCTCCTATACCATCTGGATCCATAAGTATGTCTGTAACTGCCCAAAGTGACTTGTGCCTCAGCTCAACAGGTAAATGGCATGGCTTGCCATATACGAGGCGAAAGGGAGATGTGCCCAAAGGTGTCTTGAAAGACGTCCTATATGCCCACAAGACCGAGTCCAAAAGCTGTGACCAATCCTTTCGGTCAGGGCGGACGACTTTCTGCAGAATAGTCTTGATCTCCCTATTCGACACTTCGGCTAGACCATTCGTCTGTGGATGGTACGGTGTAGCAACACGATGATCTATGCCGAACTCGCTAGCAAGTGCCTTCACCTGGTCGTTGATGAAGTGAGATCCCCCATCAGAAATAAGAACTCGTGGAACCCCGAACCGCGTGATGATATGCTTCCTCAAAAATCTGCAAACTGTCCTCGCATCAGCGGCTCGGGCGGGGATAGCCTCCACCCAACGACTCACATAATCCACGGCCAACAGAATGTACTCAAATCCCTGACTTTTAGGGAATGGACCCATGAAATCGATGCCCCATGCGTCAAAAACCTCACAGAAGTGAATGGGCTGCATCGGCATCATATCACGCTGTCCACAAGTGCCCATCCTCTGACAGTCAGTACACCTCTTCACGAACTCATCTGAGTCCTTGAAGAGGGTAGGCCACCACAAGCCGGATTGGAGCACTTTCTGTGCCGTTCTCCTCCCAGAATGATGTCCTCCTGCCTCAAGCTTGTGGCAGTAAGTGAGGACGCTATGGTGTTCCTCCTGAGGAATACACCGACGCCAGACGCTATCTCCTCCTTCGTGGTAAAGGATGGGATCCTCCCAATGGTAAGACTTGGCCTTCGCTAGGAAGGTCTCAAGCCTCTGCCTGGGCCAATCTTGTGGGACTTTCCCAGCAACGAGAAAGTTCACAATATCGGCGTACCAAGGGAGTGAGGCGATAGCAAGGATCGCCTCATCTGGGAAGGTATCTCTAATAGGATCAATCTGCTCAGAATCCTCAGGCTGCTCTAATCGGGAGAGATGGTCCGCCACCACATTCTTGACTCCAGGCTTATCCTTAATCTCAATGTCGAACTCCTGGAGTAGAAGGATCCATCTAGTCAGTCTGGCCTTGGCATCCTTCTTTGCCATGAGGTACCTGATGGCGGTGTGATCTGTAAACAAAGTCACTCTAGATCCAATGATATATGATCTAAACTTATCCAGGGCAAACACTACGGCTAGCATCTCCTTCTCTGTGACTGTATAATTCCGCTGGGCGGAATCCAATGTGCGGCTAGCATAGTGTATAGCAAATGGTACTCCATCCCTCCTCTGTCCCAGCACTGCCCCTACGGCAAAATCGGAGGCGTCCGTCATGATCTCGAATGGGAGAGACCAATCAGGCGGCTGGAGGACAGGAGCCTCAATCACACACTGCTGTAGAGTAGCAAACGACGAAAGACACTTGTCATCGACAAGGAACTCGGTGTCTTTCGTCAAGAGGTCAGTCAACGGCCGGGCAATCCTGTTGAAATCCTGAATGAATCTCCTATAAAATCCAACGTGCCCCAGAAATGACCGTAACTGCCTCAGATTGGACGGCGGTGCGAGTTTTCTAATGACATCAACCTTGGCCGGATCAACCTCCATGCCCTTGTTGGAGATGATGTGGCCAAGCACCGTCCCTTGAGTCACCATGAAGTGACTCTTCTCCCAAGATAGCACCAAGTGATTCTCAATACATCGCTGGAGTACTTGATCTAGGCAGTCAAGACAAGAATCAAATCCATCGCCGTAGATCGAGAAATCATCCATAAAGACCTCTAAGCACTCCCCTACCATGTCCGAGAAGATCGACAGCATGCACCTCTGAAAAGTCGCAGGGGCATTGCATAGCCCAAATGGCATGCGTCGAAAAGCGTATGTGCCGAAGGGACAAGTAAAGGTGGTCTTCTCCTGATCCTCAAGAGCGATGGCCACTTGGTTGTAGCCCGAGTACCCATCCAGGAAGCAATAATGGCTCTTCCCTGCCAGTCTCTCAATGATCTGATCAATAAAAGGCAGGGGGAAATGGTCCTTCTTGGTGGCTTGGTTGAGTCTCCTGTAGTCAACACAAACCCTCCAAGAGGTGGGTACTCGTGTAGCAATCTCCTCTCCCGACTCACTGATCACAGTCGTGATGCCCGTCTTCTTGGGCACCACATGCAATGGACTGACCCACTTGGAGTCGGAAATGGGATAAATAAAACCTGCACCCCACCATTTTGATATTTCCTTCATCACAACCTCTCTCAGGTTGGGGTTCAGACGCCGCTGGAACTCACGCGACGGCTTCGCCCCTTCCTCGAGATAGATATGGTGGGAGCATACTGATGGACTAATCCCATGGAGATCTGCTACGCTCCATCCGATCGTCGTGCGGTTCTTTTCAAGAACCCCCATCAAACGGGATTCCTGCTCTCCAGTCAACTCGGCGGAGATGATGACTGGGTACATCTCTGGATCGCCCGCAAGGAATCGATACTTCAGCGAAGTAGGGAGCGGCTTCAGCTATGGAATGCTGGGTGCCGGCAAATCTGGCTGTGGAAGAAACTGAGTGAAAGCTGCAAGGTCGGCCAAATCTGCCTGGGAAAGTGAAAGCGTACTCTCGCAAACTGGATCGGGAGAAGGCGGCTCTACTGCACTGTCTCTGCTCTGCTCTGCATCTACCTCCTCCTCATCTATAGGCTCAGATGGAATCAGGTCTGGCATCTGATCATAGCAATCGGCCCAATCAGACTCTGAATCCGAGGGATCTGTATCCGAAACGGTGGCATCAGTACCACCGGAAAACAAGGTGGCCTCAGCACCACCATCACTAATCATCGTGCTGCGATCAAGGACCGGCTCTGCTGCCTCAATAGTATCCTGAACCAGGTCTGTGCTCTCCAGACTCTCCTCTGTTGTCATCTCTGCATCAGCTGTGTCTGAAAGTGAGAGGGTGGTCTGTGTCTCAAGGTCTGCCCAAGCTGCCTCATCATCTGTGATCACAAAATCACAGTCCTGGTGGATGTCTGGCTCTGCGTCTGTCAGCTGCTCTGAGTCTGTACTCGCATCTGAGCGGGGATCTGAATCTGGCTCTATAGTCCTCGACCGTCTCTATTTGTATACTCTCGCCCTGGACGCGAAAGTACACCTTCCCGCTATCATGATCAGTCACCGCCTTGGCTGTGGCCAAGAACGGACGACCAAGGATGATGGGGGTATCGGCCACTGACTCAGGGATCTCCATGTCCAACACTACGAAGTCCACGGGGAATTGCAGGCCCTGAATCGTGACGATAACGTCTCGTAATAACCCCTTCGGCCTCTTGACAGATCGATCAGCGAACTGAAGGACTGTCCTGCTCTGTCGAAGAGTGCCCAACTCGAAGCGGTCGAGAAGGGCTGCCGGAAGAAGGTTAATCGACGATCCGCTATCTAGAAGTGTACGGTCGAACCACTGCTCACTAATCTGGCATCTGACATACGGGGCCCCTGAATCTGGCCTCTTGGCTGGCAGTCGGTTCTGGATCGCAAAGCACGTGGCTTTGGTCAGCACATGTATCTCTGAAGTGTGGTTCCTCCTCCTCCTCCTGACTGTAGTCCTCTCTCTCAAAGATCTCTGGAGAAGGGGGATGTGCTGCAAAGCCTCCTGGAGGGTCAGCTGGATATGGAATCGATCAATCATGCTCTGGCTGAACTCCTCAAGCTCTCTCTTTTTGGGATTTTCTTTTTTCTTCCCCTTCCCCATCTGAAGGGCTCTAGGGAAGGGGATCACTGGGTCCTTCTCAGATGAAGGACTAGGAAAAGGTCTAGACGGTTCAAGGACCGGATCCACACATACATCATGCACCACAGTGGGACCAAAAGAAAGTAAACCTTTTCCTTTATTCATAGCAGAGTTCCGAGATACATGAACACGAGGAAAAACAACATCTCTGTCTGTACAAACACCGGTGGCCTCAGTACCACCACGGGCTGGCTGCTCTGCTGCTGCTGAAGGTAGACGTCGTGCGGCATCAGTACCGCTGGCTGGCTCGGCTGAATGGGTGGCATCAGTACCACCTCCTAGATCTGGTGAAGCGGCGGCCTCAGTACCGCCGGTGGGATCAGCATCCTTGGTGGCCTCAGTACCACCGTCATCGTCTGGAGCGGCCTCAGTACCGCTCTCCTCCTCCTCCTGTGGCGCCTCGGGATGGTGCTCAGATGAGGCGTCGCCGCCTGCTGGGGTCCTACCGCTCCTAAGTGTGACAAAATCAGCATCAAATAGATCCGAAGAAGTATCATCAAATGGGTCACTAGGAGTGGCTAACTCAGTATGTACTACCTGCTCAGATTTCCTCTTGAGGCTGTTCGGATTGGGCTCTATCTGGGCTGGTATGGCGGCCTTCCCTCTCACCAAGTCCCGCATCTCCTGGCGGAACTCGTCCATCTCCCGTCGGAATGTTGCCTGCTGGTCCGTGAGGAGGCGGGCGATGTCATCCAAGGCGGGGCTCTCGTGGGAGCCCGACGGGTGGCCTCTCTGTGGGTGAGGCTGCTGGAACTGCTGTGGGTAAGAGGGGTAGGATGGAGGATGTTGAGGGTATCCCTGGTGAGCCTGCTGCTCACGTCTCCAAGGCTGTCCCTGCTGCTGATAGGGACGCGGACCGTAGGATGACTGTTGCTGATACGCTGGGGGCTGCTGCTGCGGCTGGTGCTGGTCTCTCTGATGGGAGTACTGCCCTCCCTGTCCTGACGGCTGCTGCTGGGGCTGGGCACCACCACTCCCCCACCTGAATCCGGGATGGTCTCGTCGGATCCCAGGCTGGGGGCGGTCGTACCAAATCCCGTTGACATCCATCAACGGCTCGGCATCGAAAGGGACTGGCGGGAGTACTGCCAGAGGCTGATCCGGCTGGTAGACCACCATCTGCATCTCTGGAGATGGTGGGGACTGGTAGGTGGGCTGCGGCTGCTGGTACGGCTCCGCCTGTACAAGGTGAACCTGTCTAGGCTGCACTGGAGTGCTGGAGCGCTGGGAAGAGCTGTTGCTGCTGCCGGCGTCGCCTCGCGACTGAAGACGGGGCTGAGAAGCCGTCTGTGCCTCCTGGAGACACATGAGCTGTGTCTTCATGTCGCTCAAGACCTGTGCCATCTGCTCCATCTGCGTGATACTCTGGCACTGCTTCTTCTCGATCAGCTCCATGCGGTCCAACTTCTCGCTAATGATACCCATGTCTGCAGCTGATGACTCTGCCTGTGCTGCTGCGGCTGCAGACGAACTGGATGGACCTGCATCTACCCGTGCTATCCGCTGGTACTGCACGGGTCCTGGATGATGTGGCTGGGTCTTCTGAGTGTAGAGCCAGGTCTGGGACATCATCATGTAGTTCTCTGCCATCTCCTCAAAAATAGCCCAGACCTGGTCATGGTCCTTGGCGAAGTAGGACCCGCCACAAGAAGCATTCACCAGGCCCTGTAGCTCTGGTGACAACCCGCTAAAGAAGCTCTGAACTAGGTTCGGCTTCGTGATGTCGTGGTGCGGGCATCTGTCCAGGAGCTCTCTGAACCTCTCCCAAGCCTCGTGAAACTGCTCGTTGGGGAACATGGAGAAGTTGCTGATCAGGGCCCTCGCTGCATTCGTCCGCCCGAGTGGATAGTACTTGTTCAAGTACTCGGTGCGGAGCTGCTCCCAGGTATAGACAAACCTCCCCAAGTGCTTCAGCCAGGTGGCTGCTCTATCTGCCAGTGAAAAGGGGAAGGCGATCATCCTGATCGTGTCCTGGTCCACATGTCTGTCGTGGACAGTGCTGCATATCATCAAAAACTCCTGGAGGTGGAGGTGGGGCTCCTCTGTAGCAAGTCCATGGAACCGAGGAAGCATCTGCAAGGTGTTCGGGGGGAACTTGAAGTCCCCCACGATAGCCGGAACCACCACCCAATGGTGCATCAGTGTAGATCCGGGGTTGTGCAACTCCCGCATCGGTCTAGGTGGTCCTGCTCCTCCTGCGGCTGCTGCCGCTGCGGCGGCGGCCGCGGCTGCTGCTGCTGCTGCGGCTCGTGCCTGTGCATCTGCATCCGGGATCTCCTCGGGCTCGCTCTGCTGATCTCGCTCTGCTCGGAGCCTCTCCAACTCTCTCCTCATCTCTATCATGAATGCTCCCTGATCGCGGAGCTGCTGCTGGACTGTATCGAGTGATGCGATCAGGGTGGAGTTGATCGCTCCCTGGTCTAGTACAATGTGCTCTGGTCGACGGGAGTGATCATCAGAACTACCTGCTCCGGCCATATCGACATCTGCAAAATCAAACGAGCCCAACTCAGGTGCTGTCAAGTGTATCAATCTCTCCTCGGGCTCGTGTCTCTCAGGAAGGTCAGAAAGGGGGTCGAGGGGGAACAGGGTGGAGTCGTACTCGGGCTCGGAGAGCGGGTCTGAGCTCTCGCGAGCCAACCTAGATGATGAGGTAGACGCGCCCGAAAGCGGTGCAGCCAGAGGCTGCCTAAGAGATCGTCTACCCATCATCTTGATCTGGCGAGTAGGGCGGATGAGATCTGGAAAAATTATGATCTAAAAACAAACCCCCGGTTCACCAACGCAACGTAAGCTGAAGACCGTGAAAGTTCGGTCAAATTATCTTGTCAATTTTATTTTGGTGAACACTCAAGATATCAGAGCGCTTACGTGACCTGTTGGGATATCCGCTGCTAACCCCAACTGACTGGCCCGCACGGAAGAGTCGGTAATCAGTCGGGTTTAGCAACGGGGGGCTCTACCTAGGGTGCGGGTCACTCTCTCGCGCATACAAACCAAGCAATGAGGGGGTTGCTCTCCCCAAGACAAAATTTTTAGGGTGAGCGAGTTTTAAGGTCAATAATTTTAACAGTCCCAATTTTATGGTTTCTCTTTTTAGGTATTTTTCAAAGCAAACAAAACGCCTAACGAATTTTTCGATTCTCCTGGTTATTAAGTCAAAAATAGGGGGAGAAGTCGAAAAAGCCGATGCACGAAAAATCAATGATGCATGCAAAGTCAGAAATGCGTACCTTGCTCCAGCTCTCTACATGCAATATGATCCGCGCATAAAATAAAAGACAGAAATAAAACTAAGCTAAATGATGCAGCGGGAAGCCGAGTCCTAGACGAGCAACTTCTAGCGAAGAACCGTCTAACCGGTCACCGACCTCCAAGCCAAAGAGTCCGGTCTTGGCCCGTCCCTCCCCTGCCCGACAAATCGGGGGTAGGAGTAAGCGCTTTACAGGACGGGCTACGGCACGTAGGTTACGGAGGCTAGAGAGTCGGTTATTTTTATTATTTATTTTAAGTAGGTCCAATTACGGTCTATAGGAACAGATATGTCATTAAGTGTGTGGATCCTACTTAATTACGTCACAATCACCAGAAAGTCCTAAATCTAGGGGCTCGAGCAAAAACCGCGAAAAACCGGAAAAGACAGAAAGAAAGAAAAAGAAAGCCGCGTAAAAACCGCGAAAAACCGCAAGGTCCTAATGGGTCCCCCGAGCACACCGGTGCTCGGCGAAACAGACCCGCTACGGTAGTCAAGTGTCCAAGCAGTCCAAGAGTTCAAGTCCCTGTATTATTACAATAATAATGAATAAATGAAAAATCTATCCTAATACCTCACCCACTCAACTCTCTCTCTCGCTCTCTCCTGCGGCTTCGTAGAGAAAGAAGCCGCCTCCAAGTGCCGCGGCTGCACCGGCTCCTCGAAAGTCGCCTCCGCGGTCCTCGGGCCCTCGCAAGAAGAAGATAAGAGTGGTCAGACCAGAAAGAATAATCAAATGAAAAGAAAAAGAAATGAAAATACAAGTCAGGGTATATATGCAAAAATGAAAAATAAAATAAACACACAATAAAAAAATAAAAATAAAAGAAAATAAAAATAAAACAAAAAGAAATTAGATACAAAAGCCGCGAAAAGTCGCGGGCTCCGAAGAGCCGCGAAAAGCCGTGAAAAATAAAAACGAAAATAAAAACAAAAATAACTACTAAGCCGTGCTCCCCGGCAACGGCGCCATTCTGATAACCAGCTGAACGACAGAGGTAAAGGTATCTAGATAGGTCGTTGCGACCTCGATCGCTCAACTAAGTTAATCAAGAAAAATCAACCACTCAAAATATATAAAATCAATCGAAACAAAGAAAAGAGAGCGGTCTCGCTATGAGATTAACCTGGTATAGCACCCAGGGTCGAACACAAGGAGCACGAGTTGGCCAGAGGCCTACGAAGTAGTAAAAATAAAATAAAAGAAAAACAAAATATTTTAGTGGTTTTTAATAATTTTTTATATTTTTTTTGGATTTTTAAAAGTGAGGAAAATAAAAGAAACACAAAATCAAGCCAACTTCAACTAATTATTTAATGCATCAAAAATCAAGCAAAAATTCAAGAAAAAATGTTTTTATGTTTTTTTTTTAAATGTTTTTGGTGAATTTTTGAGATTTTTATAAGGTGTATTTTATTTTCTAAAAATCAAACAGTGCTAGAAAGATAAGGTACTGTCCAGCCAGGCCCAAAACCCAAAGATAAAATATCTAAGGATCTCAGAGGGACCTGGAGGTAATTTTCCTGTATACTAGATAAAATAAGGAAAATTTGAGCACCAAAATTATTGTTTTTGAATTTTTAAATTATTTATTATGATTTTTGTGAGTTTTTAGGTGTTTTTGAATTTTTAGGGTTTTTACTCAATGAAAAATAGCCAAAATTGGCTAGAAAATCAAAACACACAAAAGAAACAGTACCTAATTTTTATAGATTTTTTGGGGGTGTTTTTATATTTTTTTGGGAATTTTAAACCTAGACAGTAGCTAAAATAGATGTTTTTGAATTTTTAAAAATAACAAATAAAATAAAAAATGTCCTCAAAAATTCTCAAAAATCCTACAACATGGCAGGAGCCATGTGTCAAATTTTCATCGAATTTGGAGGTGGTTTGATATTTTATTCAAAAATCAAAAGGGGGCACTGTGCACAGGGACTAAAGTGCAAATACCCGAAGATCTGGGGGTCCAGGTGCAAATAACCCAGCAAGTCACGCGCGTGGCGCGTGCCTGGGGCACTCAGGGACCTTCTGGTAATAAAAACAAGTCCTTGGACCTTTTGGTAACTCGTACCAAAAAGTCCATGGGCTGTTATGCAATTAACCCACTCAAAACACGCACATGCGCAAATAAAACGTTCACAGGGGCATAAGTGCAAATACCAGAAAGTTTCTATTCAATCACAAACATCCAGAACTACAGGATAATAGTTGCAAATAACCCAAAACTACACGTGACGAAGCACGTGGCTCACATACACAGGGGCATAAATGCAAATATAAACAAGCACGAGGTCCAATGTGCAATTTACCCTACGTAAATAAAATGCATAAAATATTTACAGGACTGACACGTAAAACAGAAACTAAGAGGGGGCCTAAGGTAATTTACCCCTTTATTACGTCGACGGCTGGATGTGCGCCACGTAGCTGATCGAACGGTCTCGGACGGCGGGCGCTTCTCCTCTTCCGCACGTGGGCCTGATCGACGGTGCAGAGGAGGACACATGGGTGATCGAACGGCTTCGGGTGCTGGTGCCTCTCTCCTCTGCTCTAACGGTCCAGATCGCCCCTCGAAACGATCAACGGTATCTGCTCCTCGAAGGATGGACGGTGACGATGGAAACTGGAGCTCTGAGGGCTATCGGACGGCGATGGAGGACCCTCGAAGAACAGGTGGCCGGCGAGGTTCGCCGTCCTCGTGCGCGTGCTGTGGGTCTCCTCAGCTGCCTCCGATGATCGGAAAAGATCGGCGATGACGTCCCGCAGCTGGTGGTGCCCTCCGATGGCCCGGCCGAGCCCTGGAGGGGCTCCGGCGAGGTCGACGGAGATGAGCTCCTGGCCTGGATGTGAGGGGGCCTCAGATGGCCTCCTCTTGACCTGCAAAACAGCTCAAGAGCTTCGCGGGTCGAGGGCAAAGTGCCTCGACCCGATGAAGCGGCGTGAAGGTGAACTGTGGGTCGGGGCGAGCGAGCTCCGGCGAGCGGAGGATGGTGGAGCTCGAACCCCAGCTCCTGTGCGAGCTGGGTTGAACGAAGGGGCGGAGAAGGTGCGTCGAGGGATGGCGAAGGTGACAGTGTGTCCCGATGATCGAAAAGATACGCGATATGGTCGGAATCAAAGGAACTCGACGGAGCTTCGATTTGGGGGAAACAAGAAATTAAGCTAAATAAGCGAGCTAGAAGGCTACCTGGGTGGAGTGGAAGGCTGTGCTGAAGCTTAGGCAGCTCCTGGTCGTTGCCTCGAAGGTCTCCAAGGCCTGAGGCTCGAGCTCCTGCACGGGGCGGAGCACGGCGGCGCTACGTCGCCGGATCGATGGTCCGGCCACTCCCTCCTCGCTGCGACACGGGCAACCGAGAGCTGTCACCTCGAGGGTTGCTGTGGAGGTCACAGGACAAAGAATGGGGAGCCAAAGATGGAAATGGAAATGCGGCGGAGCTCAGGCTTTATATGGGTGCAGGTCCGGGAAGAAGGGGTCGGGTCCGGCTCGATGGAGCACGGATCCCTAGGATCAATGTCGGGCGAGATTCCCGGATACCTGGGGAGTGATTAGGACCCTGGATTATGCTAAATGGTGATCGGGTCTGGTGGGAATAAATGGGAGAAGTTGGGTCCGCGAACCAGACCCGTGGAAAGTGGTCCACAGGGGGGAGTTGACCGGGCGGTCAACAATCCCCGTGGACCAATGGGAATCAGCCATGTCAGAAAAGATTTAAAAATTGAATAAAAAATAACAAATGGCCGATTTAATTAAAACTCAAAACATGAAATATTCTTGTTTTAATTTTTTCTATTTTCTGGTGATTTTTAATTAATTTTTGGAAATAAAAATAAGGTATTTACATAGTATAGCTATACATAGGTATATATACAATATATGGTTTTTAATTTTGATTTTTAATTAGTTATTTTTATACATTTTTATTACTATTTTATATTTTATTTATTTATAGAATAAAATGAGGAATAAAAGGCTATTTTTATTTTATTTTTATTATTTATATACATAGGGGAAATAAATAAATATATACATTTATATACATGGCATATGTACAATATATTTTTGTATTTTTAATTTTGTACTTTTTATTTGATTTTTGTTTTGTTTCTTTTTATTTACGTTATTTACAATATATAATCTAGAATATTTACAAAAAGTTTTGAAAATAAATAAATTTATTTACAAGGTTAAATACATAAGGAGGCATGGTCTATGTACATGGTGAGAGGGAATTTTTGACTTTTTGATTTTGAAGTTTTTATTTTGTTTTTAATAGTTTTTAAATATGTACAAATATTTACAACATATTTTTGGGTGAGGAAAATATAATTTATTTATTTACAAAAATATATACATATGAGCCCCTATCTCCCTCTACTTGGCTTTTATGCGGTCAAGCCCATGCTGAGCCCTCCCTTGGGTTAGGTTGCTCAATATTTATTCTAAATATTTCCCTCTTTTTCTTTTTCATCTTTATTCTTTTATTTTTGCACAAAAACATGCTAATTATAGGTTTTTACAAAAATGCATGCTTTGCTAATTATTCCTATTTACAAGTATCTACATGCATTTGCATAGGTTTTTGTAGCTAAAATATAAGAATAAAGAGTGATGAATGGGTATTCATCACCCCCCTATACTATACTTTGCTAGTCCCTTAGCAAACACTTATTTGAAAAAGAAGTGAAAAAGAAAGAAAAAGAAAAAGAAAAAGAGAATGTACATGGATCAAGGTTGATTATTAAACTTGCCTTCATTAAATTGAGGTATGGAGCTTAATCAGATCTTTGGATTATTAATGTGTCGGAACCTTATTTAGACTTAAGCTTAAAACCTAACAGCCTCTAAGTTCCACTACTCTATAATCAAGACTCCTCAATGCTCCAGATCAGAACAAGTCATCAACCACAAACCCTGAAGACCATGAATCTTTTCTTGTCCTGTGAAAGTGAGGTCTAAGCTCTCCACCTCAGAAATGGCAACTTGACAACCCTCCCCAACAAGGTAACTCTATGACCTCAATCTGGCCACTCTTTCCTCGAGGAGCGGGGTATTCCCTTCTAAGTTCAAGTACAACTGGCTCAAGAAGAGGGGGAAGAAGAGAATGGGTCAAGGCCAGTGTAGCCAAGTACCCTTGGGAGCTTGACCAGTGTAGCCAAGTCTCCCTGCTGCAAGCTACAACAGGTGGATCATGAAACCAAGCTTTGCTTATTGCACTTATATACATACTCCGGTGGGATTATCATTTTCTCTCAGACCCACCACTTTTTTGGAGTTCTTTTCTTTTTGCACATTTTTTTTCGAGTGCATCTATACAACATATACATGTGCAGCATATATACAAGGAGTTTTTCCTCTTGAGCCAGTAGACTATCCCTCTTTTGAAGCTTTATTGCAACCCACAACTCCCGTCGTTAGACTTCATGGCAACCAGACCAAGTTGAGACGCACTTCCTTCACTATAAGAAGAAGAGAGGTTCCGCCTAGAAGTACTACCCTCATATGCTACCCCAAGTCAAGGAAGACTGCCTCCTCACCACCTCATCCGTAGAGAGCTCGGTGCATAGTGCGGTTGTCCAAGTAAAGCCATAATCTATATGAGTCATGTGTTGTTGTTAAGTGCTCTACTTAGGCTCATTGAGATGACATGTGATCATAGCCTAGTGGACTCAAAGAATTAAGTCACCATGGACCTGAAAAGCCTTAAACCTAAGCCCTATAAGGTTCCTCTTAGAATTAGGTGGATTAAGATCTTAATCAAGCTCCATTTCTCAATTTGATTCCAGGCTAGTTTAAATGTCAACTATCATCCAGAAAAACTATATACATATGTACAAAAAGATGCATATTTACACAAATTTTACAATCATGCAGAAATTTTTGAAAAATGTTTTGAAATCATGAATGATGATGCATGAAGTGCAAGTTTTGCAAAAAGGTATTTACACACATTTACACAAGATTTTTGCAAACTTTTTGATTTTCAAAACATTTTGGAAAAATTTTGTACTATATACATAATTTTGATACAAAAATATTTACACAAGCTTTACACAAAAGATTTTTGAAATCATTTTTACAAAAATAATTTGTACACTAGCTATGTATGTGCAAATAAAAGAAGATTATGTACATGAAAATTTTTTAATTTTTTTGTGGTTTTTAGCCATTTTATTTATTAACACACTCACACAAAGTACGAGTTATGGCTAAAGTATATATGAAATATATACACACCCCCCTATACTTAGCTCGAACGATGTCCTCAGAGTCAAGAGCGATGAAGAAGACACAACTCGTGCTAATGTATAGGGAAGTGAAAAGGAAGGCTATACAAAAGGAAATGAAAAGTCAAGAGGAACTCAGGTCTTCCCCCTATACTTAGGATCAAGTAATCCTAAGTATAGCAGGCTGTATACTAAGGGAAAACCGAGTGGAGAATGTACAGGGTCTACCCCCCCTATACTTAGGGTGAAATGCCCCTAAGTATAGGCAGCAAAACAGGGGTAAACAGAAGCAAAAGAAATACCCGTAAGGTCTCACATCCCCCCTATACTTAGGGTAAAGTGCACCCTAAGTATAGCATAATCACAAGATGAAGAAAGGGATGTGGGACTAAAGAATGTGATGATATGGACATCTGGATCTATATACAGCGGAGGATCAGTGAAACTCAGGCGTGAGATGCATTAGATGTGAGTCAAAGACCACATCTCACGCAAAATGAATAGGGGCAATATCAACGACCCGCGGCTCATGATCTAGAAATGGCTTGAGCCGCTGGCCGTTCACTCGAAAGGTACTCTCAGAAGACAACTCGGATATGTCGATGCTACCGTTGTCGTGTACCTTCCGAACCAGATAAGGTCCTTTCCATTTGCTCTGTAGCTTCCCTGGAAATAATCTAAGCCTCGCATCAAACAGCCATACTCTCTGTCCAATCTCAAAATGCTTGTGGCTGATATGAGAATCATGCCACTCCTTGACTCTCTCCTTATAATGTAGGCTGCTTGAGAAAGCTGCATCTCTAAGCTCTTCCAGGGCAGCTAGCTCTGCCCTCCTCTGGTCTCCTATACCATCTGGATCCATAAGTATGTCTGTAACTGCCCAAAGTGACTTGTGCCTCAGCTCAACAGGTAAATGGCATGGCTTGCCATATACGAGGCGAAAGGGAGATGTGCCCAAAGGTGTCTTGAAAGACGTCCTATATGCCCACAAGACCGAGTCCAAAAGCTGTGACCAATCCTTTCGGTCAGGGCGGACGACTTTCTGCAGAATAGTCTTGATCTCCCTATTCGACACTTCGGCTAGACCATTCGTCTGTGGATGGTACGGTGTAGCAACACGATGATCTATGCCGAACTCGCTAGCAAGTGCCTTCACCTGGTCGTTGATGAAGTGAGATCCCCCATCAGAAATAAGAACTCGTGGAACCCCGAACCGCGTGATGATATGCTTCCTCAAAAATCTGCAAACTGTCCTCGCATCAGCGGCTCGGGCGGGGATAGCCTCCACCCAACGACTCACATAATCCACGGCCAACAGAATGTACTCAAATCCCTGACTTTTAGGGAATGGACCCATGAAATCGATGCCCCATGCGTCAAAAACCTCACAGAAGTGAATGGGCTGCATCGGCATCATATCACGCTGTCCACAAGTGCCCATCCTCTGACAGTCAGTACACCTCTTCACGAACTCATCTGAGTCCTTGAAGAGGGTAGGCCACCACAAGCCGGATTGGAGCACTTTCTGTGCCGTTCTCCTCCCAGAATGATGTCCTCCTGCCTCAAGCTTGTGGCAGTAAGTGAGGACGCTATGGTGTTCCTCCTGAGGAATACACCGACGCCAGACGCTATCTCCTCCTTCGTGGTAAAGGATGGGATCCTCCCAATGGTAAGACTTGGCCTTCGCTAGGAAGGTCTCAAGCCTCTGCCTGGGCCAATCTTGTGGGACTTTCCCAGCAACGAGAAAGTTCACAATATCGGCGTACCAAGGGAGTGAGGCGATAGCAAGGATCGCCTCATCTGGGAAGGTATCTCTAATAGGATCAATCTGCTCAGAATCCTCAGGCTGCTCTAATCGGGAGAGATGGTCCGCCACCACATTCTTGACTCCAGGCTTATCCTTAATCTCAATGTCGAACTCCTGGAGTAGAAGGATCCATCTAGTCAGTCTGGCCTTGGCATCCTTCTTTGCCATGAGGTACCTGATGGCGGTGTGATCTGTAAACAAAGTCACTCTAGATCCAATGATATATGATCTAAACTTATCCAGGGCAAACACTACGGCTAGCATCTCCTTCTCTGTGACTGTATAATTCCGCTGGGCGGAATCCAATGTGCGGCTAGCATAGTGTATAGCAAATGGTACTCCATCCCTCCTCTGTCCCAGCACTGCCCCTACGGCAAAATCGGAGGCGTCCGTCATGATCTCGAATGGGAGAGACCAATCAGGCGGCTGGAGGACAGGAGCCTCAATCACACACTGCTGTAGAGTAGCAAACGACGAAAGACACTTGTCATCGACAAGGAACTCGGTGTCTTTCGTCAAGAGGTCAGTCAACGGCCGGGCAATCCTGTTGAAATCCTGAATGAATCTCCTATAAAATCCAACGTGCCCCAGAAATGACCGTAACTGCCTCAGATTGGACGGCGGTGCGAGTTTTCTAATGACATCAACCTTGGCCGGATCAACCTCCATGCCCTTGTTGGAGATGATGTGGCCAAGCACCGTCCCTTGAGTCACCATGAAGTGACTCTTCTCCCAAGATAGCACCAAGTGATACTCAATACATCGCTGGAGTACTTGATCTAGGCAGTCAAGACAAGAATCAAATCCATCGCCGTAGATCGAGAAATCATCCATAAAGACCTCTAAGCACTCCCCTACCATGTCCGAGAAGATCGACAGCATGCACCTCTGAAAAGTCGCAGGGGCATTGCATAGCCCAAATGGCATGCGTCGAAAAGCGTATGTGCCGAAGGGACAAGTAAAGGTGGTCTTCTCCTGATCCTCAAGAGCGATGGCCACTTGGTTGTAGCCCGAGTACCCATCCAGGAAGCAATAATGGCTCTTCCCTGCCAGTCTCTCAATGATCTGATCAATAAAAGGCAGGGGGAAATGGTCCTTCTTGGTGGCTTGGTTGAGTCTCCTGTAGTCAACACAAACCCTCCAAGAGGTGGGTACTCGTGTAGCAATCTCCTCTCCCGACTCACTGATCACAGTCGTGATGCCCGTCTTCTTGGGCACCACATGCAATGGACTGACCCACTTGGAGTCGGAAATGGGATAAATAAAACCTGCACCCCACCATTTTGATATTTCCTTCATCACAACCTCTCTCAGGTTGGGGTTCAGACGCCGCTGGAACTCACGCGACGGCTTCGCCCCTTCCTCGAGATAGATATGGTGGGAGCATACTGATGGACTAATCCCATGGAGATCTGCTACGCTCCATCCGATCGTCGTGCGGTTCTTTTCAAGAACCCCCATCAAACGGGATTCCTGCTCTCCAGTCAACTCGGCGGAGATGATGACTGGGTACATCTCTGGATCGCCCGCAAGGAATCGATACTTCAGCGAAGTAGGGAGCGGCTTCAGCTATGGAATGCTGGGTGCCGGCAAATCTGGCTGTGGAAGAAACTGAGTGAAAGCTGCAAGGTCGGCCAAATCTGCCTGGGAAAGTGAAAGCGTACTCTCGCAAACTGGATCGGGAGAAGGCGGCTCTACTGCACTGTCTCTGCTCTGCTCTGCATCTACCTCCTCCTCATCTATAGGCTCAGATGGAATCAGGTCTGGCATCTGATCATAGCAATCGGCCCAATCAGACTCTGAATCCGAGGGATCTGTATCCGAAACGGTGGCATCAGTACCACCGGAAAACAAGGTGGCCTCAGCACCACCATCACTAATCATCGTGCTGCGATCAAGGACCGGCTCTGCTGCCTCAATAGTATCCTGAACCAGGTCTGTGCTCTCCAGACTCTCCTCTGTTGTCATCTCTGCATCAGCTGTGTCTGAAAGTGAGAGGGTGGTCTGTGTCTCAAGGTCTGCCCAAGCTGCCTCATCATCTGTGATCACAAAATCACAGTCCTGGTGGATGTCTGGCTCTGCGTCTGTCAGCTGCTCTGAGTCTGTACTCGCATCTGAGCGGGATCTGAATCTGGCTCTATAGTCCTCGACCGTCTCTATTTGTATACTCTCGCCCTGGACGCGAAAGTACACCTTCCCGCTATCATGATCAGTCACCGCCTTGGCTGTGGCCAAGAACGGACGACCAAGGATGATGGGGGTATCGGCCACTGACTCAGGGATCTCCATGTCCAACACTACGAAGTCCACGGGGAATTGCAGGCCCTGAATCGTGACGATAACGTCTCGTAATAACCCCTTCGGCCTCTTGACAGATCGATCAGCGAACTGAAGGACTGTCCTGCTCTGTCGAAGAGTGCCCAACTCGAAGCGGTCGAGAAGGGCTGCCGGAAGAAGGTTAATCGACGATCCGCTATCTAGAAGTGTACGGTCGAACCACTGCTCACTAATCTGGCATCTGACATACGGGGCCCCTGAATCTGGCCTCTTGGCTGGCAGTCGGTTCTGGATCGCAAAGCACGTGGCTTTGGTCAGCACATGTATCTCTGAAGTGTGGTTCCTCCTCCTCCTCCTGACTGTAGTCCTCTCTCTCAAAGATCTCTGGAGAAGGGGGATGTGCTGCAAAGCCTCCTGGAGGGTCAGCTGGATATGGAATCGATCAATCATGCTCTGGCTGAACTCCTCAAGCTCTCTCTTTTTGGGATTTTCTTTTTTCTTCCCCTTCCCCATCTGAAGGGCTCTAGGGAAGGGGATCACTGGGTCCTTCTCAGATGAAGGACTAGGAAAAGGTCTAGACGGTTCAAGGACCGGATCCACACATACATCATGCACCACAGTGGGACCAAAAGAAAGTAAACCTTTTCCTTTATTCATAGCAGAGTTCCGAGATACATGAACACGAGGAAAAACAACATCTCTGTCTGTACAAACACCGGTGGCCTCAGTACCACCACGGGCTGGCTGCTCTGCTGCTGCTGAAGGTAGACGTCGTGCGGCATCAGTACCGCTGGCTGGCTCGGCTGAATGGGTGGCATCAGTACCACCTCCTAGATCTGGTGAAGCGGCGGCCTCAGTACCGCCGGTGGGATCAGCATCCTTGGTGGCCTCAGTACCACCGTCATCGTCTGGAGCGGCCTCAGTACCGCTCTCCTCCTCCTCCTGTGGCGCCTCGGGATGGTGCTCAGATGAGGCGCCGCCGCCTGCTGGGGTCCTACCGCTCCTAAGTGTGACAAAATCAGCATCAAATAGATCCGAAGAAGTATCATCAAATGGGTCACTAGGAGTGGCTAACTCAGTATGTACTACCTGCTCAGATTTCCTCTTGAGGCTGTTCGGATTGGGCTCTATCTGGGCTGGTATGGCGGCCTTCCCTCTCACCAAGTCCCGCATCTCCTGGCGGAACTCGTCCATCTCCCGTCGGAATGTTGCCTGCTGGTCCGTGAGGAGGCGGGCGATGTCATCCAAGGCGGGGCTCTCGTGGGAGCCCGACGGGTGGCCTCTCTGTGGGTGAGGCTGCTGGAACTGCTGTGGGTAAGAGGGGTAGGATGGAGGATGTTGAGGGTATCCCTGGTGAGCCTGCTGCTCACGTCTCCAAGGCTGTCCCTGCTGCTGATAGGGACGCGGACCGTAGGATGACTGTTGCTGATACGCTGGGGGCTGCTGCTGCGGCTGGTGCTGGTCTCTCTGATGGGAGTACTGCCCTCCCTGTCCTGACGGCTGCTGCTGGGGCTGGGCACCACCACTCCCCCACCTGAATCCGGGATGGTCTCGTCGGATCCCAGGCTGGGGGCGGTCGTACCAAATCCCGTTGACATCCATCAACGGCTCGGCATCGAAAGGGACTGGCGGGAGTACTGCCAGAGGCTGATCCGGCTGGTAGACCACCATCTGCATCTCTGGAGATGGTGGGGACTGGTAGGTGGGCTGCGGCTGCTGGTACGGCTCCGCCTGTACAAGGTGAACCTGTCTAGGCTGCACTGGAGTGCTGGAGCGCTGGGAAGAGCTGTTGCTGCTGCCGGCGTCGCCTCGCGACTGAAGACGGGGCTGAGAAGCCGTCTGTGCCTCCTGGAGACACATGAGCTGTGTCTTCATGTCGCTCAAGACCTGTGCCATCTGCTCCATCTGCGTGATACTCTGGCACTGCTTCTTCTCGATCAGCTCCATGCGGTCCAACTTCTCGCTAATGATACCCATGTCTGCAGCTGATGACTCTGCCTGTGCTGCTGCGGCTGCAGACGAACTGGATGGACCTGCATCTACCCGTGCTATCCGCTGGTACTGCACGGGTCCTGGATGATGTGGCTGGGTCTTCTGAGTGTAGAGCCAGGTCTGGGACATCATCATGTAGTTCTCTGCCATCTCCTCAAAAATAGCCCAGACCTGGTCATGGTCCTTGGCGAAGTAGGACCCGCCACAAGAAGCATTCACCAGGCCCTGTAGCTCTGGTGACAACCCGCTAAAGAAGCTCTGAACTAGGTTCGGCTTCGTGATGTCGTGGTGCGGGCATCTGTCCAGGAGCTCTCTGAACCTCTCCCAAGCCTCGTGAAACTGCTCGTTGGGGAACATGGAGAAGTTGCTGATCAGGGCCCTCGCTGCATTCGTCCGCCCGAGTGGATAGTACTTGTTCAAGTACTCGGTGCGGAGCTGCTCCCAGGTATAGACAAACCTCCCCAAGTGCTTCAGCCAGGTGGCTGCTCTATCTGCCAGTGAAAAGGGGAAGGCGATCATCCTGATCGTGTCCTGGTCCACATGTCTGTCGTGGACAGTGCTGCATATCATCAAAAACTCCTGGAGGTGGAGGTGGGGCTCCTCTGTAGCAAGTCCATGGAACCGAGGAAGCATCTGCAAGGTGTTCGGGGGGAACTTGAAGTCCCCCACGATAGCCGGAACCACCACCCAATGGTGCATCAGTGTAGATCCGGGGTTGTGCAACTCCCGCATCGGTCTAGGTGGTCCTGCTCCTCCTGCGGCTGCTGCCGCTGCGGCGGCGGCCGCGGCTGCTGCTGCTGCTGCTGCGGCTCGTGCCTGTGCATCTGCATCCGGGATCTCCTCGGGCTCGCTCTGCTGATCTCGCTCTGCTCGGAGCCTCTCCAACTCTCTCCTCATCTCTATCATGAATGCTCCCTGATCGCGGAGCTGCTGCTGGACTGTATCGAGTGATGCGATCAGGGTGGAGTTGATCGCTCCCTGGTCTAGTACAATGTGCTCTGGTCGACGGGAGTGATCATCAGAACTACCTGCTCCGGCCATATCGACATCTGCAAAATCAAACGAGCCCAACTCAGGTGCTGTCAAGTGTATCAATCTCTCCTCGGGCTCGTGTCTCTCAGGAAGGTCAGAAAGGGGGTCGAGGGGGAACAGGGTGGAGTCGTACTCGGGCTCGGAGAGCGGGTCTGAGCTCTCGCGAGCCAACCTAGATGATGAGGTAGACGCGCCCGAAAGCGGTGCAGCCAGAGGCTGCCTAAGAGATCGTCTACCCATCATCTTGATCTGGCGAGTAGGGCGGATGAGATCTGGAAAAATTATGATCTAAAAACAAACCCCCGGTTCACCAACGCAACGTAAGCTGAAGACCGTGAAAGTTCGGTCAAATTATCTTGTCAATTTTATTTTGGTGAACACTCAAGATATCAGAGCGCTTACGTGACCTGTTGGGATATCCGCTGCTAACCCCAACTGACTGGCCCGCACGGAAGAGTCGGTAATCAGTCGGGTTTAGCAACGGGGGGCTCTACCTAGGGTGCGGGTCACTCTCTCGCGCATACAAACCAAGCAATGAGGGGGTTGCTCTCCCCAAGACAAAATTTTTAGGGTGAGCGAGTTTTAAGGTCAATAATTTTAACAGTCCCAATTTTATGGTTTCTCTTTTTAGGTATTTTTCAAAGCAAACAAAACGCCTAACGAATTTTTCGATTCTCCTGGTTATTAAGTCAAAAATAGGGGGAGAAGTCGAAAAAGCCGATGCACGAAAAATCAATGATGCATGCAAAGTCAGAAATGCGTACCTTGCTCCAGCTCTCTACATGCAATATGATCCGCGCATAAAATAAAAGACAGAAATAAAACTAAGCTAAATGATGCAGCGGGAAGCCGAGTCCTAGACGAGCAACTTCTAGCGAAGAACCGTCTAACCGGTCACCGACCTCCAAGCCAAAGAGTCCGATCTTGGCCCGTCCCTCCCCTGCCCGACAAATCGGGGGTAGGAGTAAGCGCTTTACAGGACGGGCTACGGCACGTAGGTTACGGAGGCTAGCGAGTCGGTTATTTTTATTATTTATTTTAAGTAGGTCCAATTACGGTCTATAGGAACAGATATGTCATTAAGTGTGTGGATCCTACTTAATTACGTCACAATCACCAGAAAGTCCTAAATCTAGGGGCTCGAGCAAAAACCGCGAAAAACCGGAAAAGACAGAAAGAAAGAAAAAGAAAGCCGCGTAAAAACCGCGAAAAACCGCAAGGTCCTAATGGGTCCCCCGAGCACACCAGTGCTCGGCGAAACAGACCCGCTACGGTAGTCAAGTGTCCAAGCAGTCCAAGAGTTCAAGTCCCTGTATTATTACAATAATAATGAATAAATGAAAAATCTATCCTAATACCTCACCCACTCAACTCTCTCTCTCGCTCTCTCCTGCGGCTTCGTAGAGAAAGAAGCCGCCTCCAAGTGCCGCGGCTGCACCGGCTCCTCGAAAGTCGCCTCCGCGGTCCTCGGGCCCTCGCAAGAAGAAGATAAGAGTGGTCAGACCAGAAAGAATAATCAAATGAAAAGAAAAAGAAATGAAAATACAAGTCAGGGTATATATGCAAAAATGAAAAATAAAATAAACACACAATAAAAAAATAAAAATAAAAGAAAATAAAAATAAAACAAAAAGAAATTAGATACAAAAGCCGCGAAAAGTCGCGGGCTCCGAAGAGCCGCGAAAAGCCGTGAAAAATAAAAACGAAAATAAAAACAAAAATAACTACTAAGCCGTGCTCCCCGGCAACGGCGCCATTCTGATAACCAGCTGAACGACAGAGGTAAAGGTATCTAGATAGGTCGTTGCGACCTCGATCGCTCAACTAAGTTAATCAAGAAAAATCAACCACTCAAAATATATAAAATCAATCGAAACAAAGAAAAGAGAGCGGTCTCGCTATGAGATTAACCTGGTATAGCACCCAGGGTCGAACACAAGGAGCACGAGTTGGCCAGAGGCCTACGAAGTAGTAAAAATAAAATAAAAGAAAAACAAAATATTTTTAGTGGTTTTTAATAATTTTTTATATTTTTTTTGGATTTTTAAAAGTGAGGAAAATAAAAGAAACACAAAATCAAGCCAACTTCAACTAATTATTTAATGCATCAAAAATCAAGCAAAAATTCAAGAAAAAATGTTTTTATGTTTTTTTTTAAATGTTTTTGGTGAATTTTTGAGATTTTTATAAGGTGTATTTTATTTTCTAAAAATCAAACAGTGCTAGAAAGATAAGGTACTGTCCAGCCAGGCCCAAAACCCAAAGATAAAATATCTAAGGATCTCAGAGGGACCTGGAGGTAATTTTCCTGTATACTAGATAAAATAAGGAAAATTTGAGCACCAAAATTATTGTTTTTGAATTTTTAAATTATTTATTATGATTTTTGTGAGTTTTTAGGTGTTTTTGAATTTTTAGGGTTTTTACTCAATGAAAAATAGCCAAAATTGGCTAGAAAATCAAAACACACAAAAGAAACAGTACCTAATTTTTATAGATTTTTTGGGGGTGTTTTTATATTTTTTTGGGAATTTTAAACCTAGACAGTAGCTAAAATAGATGTTTTTGAATTTTTAAAAATAACAAATAAAATAAAAAATGTCCTCAAAAATTCTCAAAAATCCTACAACATGGCAGGAGCCATGTGTCAAATTTTCATCGAATTTGGAGGTGGTTTGATATTTTATTCAAAAATCAAAAGGGGGCACTGTGCACAGGGACTAAAGTGCAAATACCCGAAGATCTGGGGGTCCAGGTGCAAATAACCCAGCAAGTCACGCGCGTGGCGCGTGCCTGGGGCACTCAGGGACCTTCTGGTAATAAAAACAAGTCCTTGGACCTTTTGGTAACTCGTACCAAAAAGTCCATGGGCTGTTATGCAATTAACCCACTCAAAACACGCACATGCGCAAATAAAACGTTCACAGGGGCATAAGTGCAAATACCAGAAAGTTTCTATTCAATCACAAACATCCAGAACTACAGGATAATAGTTGCAAATAACCCAAAACTACACGTGACGAAGCACGTGGCTCACATACACAGGGGCATAAATGCAAATATAAACAAGCACGAGGTCCAATGTGCAATTTACCCTACGTAAATAAAATGCATAAAATATTTACAGGACTGACACGTAAAACAGAAACTAAGAGGGGGCCTAAGGTAATTTACCCCTTTATTACGTCGACGGCTGGATGTGCGCCACGTAGCTGATCGAACGGTCTCGGACGGCGGGCGCTTCTCCTCTTCCGCACGTGGGCCTGATCGACGGTGCAGAGGAGGACACATGGGCGATCGAACGGCTTCGGGTGCTGGTGCCTCTCTCCTCTGCTCTAACGGTCCAGATCGCCCCTCGAAACGATCAACGGTATCTGCTCCTCGAAGGATGGACGGTGACGATGGAAACTGGAGCTCTGAGGGCTATCGGACGGCGATGGAGGACCCTCGAAGAACAGGTGGCCGGCGAGGTTCGCCGTCCTCGTGCGCGTGCTGTGGGTCTCCTCAGCTGCCTCCGATGATCGGAAAAGATCGGCGATGACGTCCCGCAGCTGGTGGTGCCCTCCGATGGCCCGGCCGAGCCCTGGAGGGGCTCCGGCGAGGTCGACGGAGATGAGCTCCTGGCCTGGATGTGAGGGGGCCTCAGATGGCCTCCTCTTGACCTGCAAAACAGCTCAAGAGCTTCGCGGGTCGAGGGCAAAGTGCCTCGACCCGATGAAGCGGCGTGAAGGTGAACTGTGGGTCGGGGCGAGCGAGCTCCGGCGAGCGGAGGATGGTGGAGCTCGAACCCCAGCTCCTGTGCGAGCTGGGTTGAACGAAGGGGCGGAGAAGGTGCGTCGAGGGATGGCGAAGGTGACAGTGTGTCCCGATGATCGAAAAGATACGCGATATGGTCGGAATCAAAGGAACTCGACGGAGCTTCGATTTGGGGGAAACAAGAAATTAAGCTAAATAAGCGAGCTAGAAGGCTACCTGGGTGGAGTGGAAGGCTGTGCTGAAGCTTAGGCAGCTCCTGGTCGTTGCCTCGAAGGTCTCCAAGGCCTGAGGCTCGAGCTCCTGCACGGGGTGGAGCACGGCGGCGCTACGTCGCCGGATCGATGGTCCGGCCACTCCCTCCTCGCTGCGACACGGGCAACCGAGAGCTGTCACCTCGAGGGTTGCTGTGGAGGTCACGGGACAAAGAATGGGGAGCCAAAGATGGAAATGGAATGCGGCGGAGCTCAGGCTTTATATGGGTGCAGGTCCGGGAAGAAGGGGTCGGGTCCGGCTCGATGGAGCACGGATCCCTAGGATCAATGTCGGGCGAGATTCCCGGATACCTGGGGAGTGATTAGGACCCTGGATTATGCTAAATGGTGATCGGGTCTGGTGGGAATAAATGGGAGAAGTTGGGTCCGCGAACCAGACCCGTGGAAAGTGGTCCACAGGGGGGAGTTGACCGGGCGGTCAACAATCCCCGTGGACCAATGGGAATCAGCCATGTCAGAAAAGATTTAAAAATTGAATAAAAAATAACAAATGGCCGATTTAATTAAAACTCAAAACATGAAATATTCTTGTTTTAATTTTTTCTATTTTCTGGTGATTTTTAATTAATTTTTGGAAATAAAAATAAGGTATTTACATAGTATAGCTATACATAGGTATATATACAATATATGGTTTTTAATTTTGATTTTTAATTAGTTATTTTTATACATTTTTATTACTATTTTATATTTTATTTATTTATAGAATAAAATGAGGAATAAAAGGCTATTTTTATTTTATTTTTATTATTTATATACATAGGGGAAATAAATAAATATATACATTTATATACATGGCATATGTACAATATATTTTTGTATTTTTAATTTTGTACTTTTTATTTGATTTTTGTTTTGTTTCTTTTTATTTACGTTATTTACAATATATAATCTAGAATATTTACAAAAAGTTTTGAAAATAAATAAATTTATTTACAAGGTTAAATACATAAGGAGGCATGGTCTATGTACATGGTGAGAGGGAATTTTTGACTTTTTGATTTTGAAGTTTTTATTTTGTTTTTAATAGTTTTTAAATATGTACAAATATTTACAACATATTTTTGGGTGAGGAAAATATAATTTATTTATTTACAAAAATATATACATATGAGCCCCTATCTCCCTCTACTTGGCTTTTATGCGGTCAAGCCCATGCTGAGCCCTCCCTTGGGTTAGGTTGCTCAATATTTATTCTAAATATTTCCCTCTTTTTCTTTTTCATCTTTATTCTTTTATTTTTGCACAAAAACATGCTAATTATAGGTTTTTACAAAAATGCATGCTTTGCTAATTATTCCTATTTACAAGTATCTACATGCATTTGCATAGGTTTTTGTAGCTAAAATATAAGAATAAAGAGTGATGAATGGGTATTCATCAAGCATCTTCCCTAGAGACACCCGTTTTATCCACTAAGATTTGCTTACTACCTAAACATATAAATATAAACATATTTATAATATAGTTAGATATTGAACAATATTCACCACCAATCAAATAGTAATGAGATATGATATAAATAACTAATTTTGTAATTATTGTAAGATTGCAATTACCCAACATTAATTACCTAAAAATGAAACTTGCATAACTTGATTAAAATAGAAGAACAAATTGATTAATCAAGTCCAAATAATAATCAATTAACATGATTATAATTGAACAATTTTAATAAAGAAGACATTGTCAATATAACACAGACTCGTAGTTTTATGGAAGCATGATAAAAAGAATCAATCATATCTAGTTTACTTTTGTGCAAGACTCACGTTAAAATGGATATAAACACAAACTGGAAGTTATTTACAAGAACATGCATTCATAGTAACATATTTTTAATATCTAGCTAAAATTAGTTTTTTATTCAAAATAATAAAGAAATTAAAACCAATTGAAAATTTACATAATTTAGTTTCCGTTTTTCATTGAAGTAACACATATATTAAATAAAAGTGGAGAATTAAAGAGAGATAAAGGAAAGAGGAGAAGGAGAGAGAAGGGTATTTACTTAAAATAGGGTTGTTGGGTGGCGAGAGAGATATACATAGAGGAAAGAGGAGAGTAGGTGTATTTTGAGGTCATGTGACTTTTTTATATTTTGTTAAATTATGAGGTATTTTATAAATTTATACTTATTTCATAATAATGAAAGGAATAAATTATTTTTTAAATTATTTTAAAATTACTTCGAGTAATGGCAAATAAGTATGCTAAATGTTTATACTCATGTTCAACATCTAAAATGTATGCCAAATCTTGTGTAAGTAAAAAAATCAAATATAATAAAAAAACTTAAGCCAATAAGCCGTATAATTTTATTATTCATAAGACCATAGATCAATAAAGTTCGAATGGTGAAAATCTCTTGAGATATGATCGGTTATAAAACTTTATTTTTTGCTTATTATTAACGTTAGAATAGAAATCGAATGACAATGGACAAATAAGATTAGTATTGTTCATTGTTCAAGCAAAGTTAACATCGAGGAACCGGAATATACAAAAACACCAGGTAACACAAATGGAGCATGTGCTTGAAAACTTACTTTTCATATTATTTTTCACCATTATTCTAAATCTCATACGCTCATCAATAGATTTTCATGTATGCAATTATAAAGTTTGACATGAATGATGATCTCATTAATTGAGCAGATATTAAGACTCTAAATGCAAACTTTTACCGTGAAGTTTAAACTTCAATAGTGAATTTTGCATGTTTTTTTTTAAAAAAATTCGAATGTTACATCATACATATAGGAGCAAGACTATGTCAAAATTTTATATTGCACACAAATTTATTTGTAAAACTATCTCAAATCATACATATTCTAAGTTGATCACAATTTTCTAAAATTCAAGTAGAATTTTTTCTAATTTAGTTATCGACCACATTACATATTATGAGCACTTTTATATTTGTCAATAATTGTAATATGATCAAGATGGGATATTGTTGGTAATAATTCCCATAAAGGAAATTTTTATTTCTTTAAAACACGTCTAAAAATGGAGCATTTTAAATAAACATGATTAGGTAAAGGTTAAAACGTCATCCTAGGAAAACTTAAGTAAAAAATCAAATATAATCAAGAAATATTAACTAATAATCCATATAATTTTATTATTCATAAGATCACTGATCAATAAAGTTTGAATGATGAAAATCTCATGACATATGATCATTACATTTTATTTTTTTGCTTGTTATTAATGCTAGAATAGAAATCGAATGACAATGGACAAATAAGATTGTATTTTTCATTGTTCAAGAAAAGATAACATCGAAGAATAGAAACAGACAAAGAATATTAGGTAACACAAATGGAATGTGTGCTTGAAAACTTACTTTTCATATTATTTTCTACCATTATTCTAAATCTCATACGCTCATCAATACATTTTCATGTACGTAATTATAAAGTTGGACATGAATGATGATCTCATTAATTGAGCGAATATTAAAGGACTCTAAATGCAAACTTTTACTGTGAAGTTTAAACTTCAATAGTGAATTTTGCATGTTTTTTTAGAAAAAAATCGAATGTTACATCATACATCTAGGAGCAAAACTATGTCAAATTTTATATTGTATATAAATTTATTTGTAAAACTATCTCAAATCATACATATTCTAAGTTGATCATGATTTTCTAAAATTCAATTAGATTTTTTTCTACTTTAGTTATCGACCTCATTACATATTATGAGCACTTTTATATTTGTCGGTAATTGTAATATGATCAAGATGGGATATTGTTGGTAATGATCCCCATAAAGGAATTTTTTCTTTAAATCACGCCTAAAAATGGAGTATTTTGAATAATCATGATTAGGTAAACGTTAAAATATCATGTCAGGAAAAATCTACACCATAAATTCATAAATATTTTTTTTTAACCAAGTGCATACTAATGTTCACGAATTAGAACAAAGTGACATAATTTGTATAAGAACTAATATGCTACAATCAAAAGTCAAAATTTGAAAACGTTAAAAATGATTCAAAATTTACTTAATTCAACATTATAATAAATACTTCTTGATCTGTTTATAAATTAAATGAAATAGAATACTTTTTTTATAAAAAGTATAATACCCAATTAAGATGATAACAATTACTTCAAAATCATAATTTCGAGCTTAATAACTTAACATTTAATATACAGTTAGCAAGTGCTTGCATTAGAAGATAGAAATTGAGATTATTATATTTGCAAATATATATTTTATAGTAGCTCAATTACTAATTATCTTTGATTTTCTTGATTAAATGAGTCATGAATAAAAGGGCTTGTATTTCCAAATATTGCAGGTGGGTTATAGTAATATATAAACTACTACTATATCTGTAGCATTTTTTTGAACTTGATATAAGACTCTCTATTTTGAAAATAACATAACTTGTACATGCATCATAATATAGGAAGAAATGTGCATAATTAAGCTTGCAAATTAGAGATCATTAAGACATACATGCATGTACATATGCCCACATGACCACATGCACATACACATATTCAAGCTTATGATATTAATATATAAAAGTTAAACATATTGTCTAAGCTAAAATAAAGAAGGCTTAAAAAATACATGAAAGTTAAGTTTCCATGAAGTTTGCTAAGAAAAATAGGGTGGGGGGAGGGGTAGACATCTATTTAAATAAAATAAAATTAGTGTGGTGTTAAAAATTCAAAAGAAAAGGGGTGGGAAAATAGGTAATATTTGGAGAGAGAGAGGAGAGAGAGAGAGAGAAGACGACTTTTCTAAATTTGAAAATATGGAAATATAGGGAGGTAGAAAAGAAAACCACGTGACGAACGAGAGATTGAATTACGAGAGGGGAGAGAAGCCCTTCCACGTACAAAGGAGAGGAGGGATAAGGGTGTTATAGCTTGAGGGGAGAGAGGGGATTGAGAGGGGAGAGACTGTAGACGGATGAGAGGGAGATATTTGTTGAGAGAGAGCGAGTGGATAAAGAGAGGGGGGGGGGGGGGGGGAAGGGTGCAGAGTACGAGTGGATGGGAAGAAGGCCAGAGCACCACGCGGCTAAAAGTTGGCGGTAAATAAGCTTGCGTTTGGTTTGCGGGTTAAGGCGGTTAAACTGATAGGGGGTAAATCATTTTTAGATTTTTGTGTTTGGATAGAGGGTTAAACTGGGGGTGGGTTAGAAGCGGGTTTGGGGTGATATGATTGTATTGAAGTTTGAAAAAGTGGTTAGTTATTGTGATGTGATTGTATTGAAATTTGGAAAAATGAAAGAAGTGGAATAGTTTATAATTTTTATATGATATGATGGTATAATATATTATTTTTGATAGGATTGATGATATAAAATTGATTTATTTAATTTTAAAAAAAGGAATAAAATGAGGCCCACACAGGAGAGAGGAAGTGTTAGTTAAGGGGGGTAAATTTCACAAATAACAAATTGGGTTCCATGCTTACCATAAGATTGAAATGGGATATTGGATCCCATTCGTTACTATCATATCCCATTTAGATACTTTAAGTATAAATTATACCTGAAATATTCATTCCTTTATATGCATATATTTTACATAAATAAAAATGGTCACACCATTATTTATTTTAAGAGGCATAATATCTACCATAAATCTTTTATCCTTCCACTCCTTAGATGTACATGACCTTGTCAATCAATGTGATTATGTTTTTTTTCGTAGATCATTGTCGCGAGAAGATGATGCTACCTCAAATTTAACGACATCTTAAGTTGCACGTAGGAGCATCTTAGTCAGTTTTATGGGATTTCAAATACTTGTCGTGGTTATTAAGTGATTCAAGTTCATTAAAAGGGATAAAATGGTTAAATGGACTTAAGAATATCAAATTGAATATGTATGGACACCTTGGCCGAGATATATGTTGTAATGTATGTAACTTGTTGGTAGATGACAAAATATGGCATAAAATGTAACATAAGTTTTAAGATGACCACTAAACACACATTGCACTTAAATTGAATTTTGCCATCGGAAGTAGATGACAAGTTTCATTAAAAGATTAAAGCATAGGGAGTTCTTGTCTTATTTATTGACATTAATCTTACTTAAACAAGGATTAAACAAGACCTATTTTTGCTGTGATAGTTTATGTCTTCACAACCCATCATCATAGGTCATCTTAACTAAGGCGAAACCCGAGATAAATCACTCATCAATGACCCTAAAGAGGAAGCTCAAAATACTAGTTGACAAACAATTTTCATCGAACAACAAACATGCCGACCATTTTTAAAACTTCAGAGTGGACATTGATCCGCCATTTCTTATAATCGAAAACAACCGATCAGTCCCTAAAATAAACGGTTGAATTTTAAAACGGCTTTAAAAAGTTCTCAAATTGAAAGGAACATATTTACTTCATATATTTTTTGAAAGTAACACACTTTGGGACTCATATACAACTAAAATGAACTCATATGTCAACTGACCTAGAGTTCGATTAATTGACCTTTAAAATCCATGTGGTTGACAAAAATAATAGTTCACTAATTGGGTGTTAAGATACATACTATGAGCAAGAGTCATATGTAGTGCTTTCAAGTAGTCGTTTGATGAAGATTCTTAACCTACTATTTTTAATATTTTATACGATATTTATGGATAAAAAGTGTATATTAGCCAATCATACATGTTATATAATTAAGGAAAAATCTCGAATGACCATTAGAGGATGGATAATTGGCAAGTGAGCCTAGCATTGATTGAAATACCTCCTCTAACAAGTCATTTTTTTCTTAATTAACCAACTTCAATTTAAACTCATGGCCACCAAAGTCAGATATCCATATAGGACCATTAAAGCTGCCACTTCAAATTAAACTCAAGGTCACCTTTACTCTATATAAAAGGTAGCCAATCTCCCACTTGTAATGGATGCTCAACTAGATGCACATCCCATATACCAAAGCATAAACCCTAGCATTGTAGATATAATTGATCAAATAAGTCACCAAACTAAGATAGTGATAATTTTTTTTCATATTCATCGTACTCATAGATTTATATTAATAAAAGTCCTAGTGACTCATCATTTTATTCATAAAAGATGACATGTTTTCTCAAAGAGAAAATTGATTAAAACCATGTATCAAGTACTTTTTTTTAGCTACTTTATTCATGATTCAAGTTCTAGATATGCCGTTCTCTGTGGTGCCTTACTTGATAAATAATATAGAATTAAACATCTCTATTATGAGTTAAACTTATAAAGGCATCACATAAACCCTGTGCAACCCCAATTATACATCCTACACGTATGACATATGAAACATGGTAAATCTCCCTTTGCTAGAACAAAGTAATTAGGACCCAATCTTCTTAACCCACAAAATTTTGACGACCACAAGACTCTCATATCCATCATCTTAAGGTCTATCCTCATGATAGACCATTACAAAACCTCTTTTGCAATGCCACTCCTTTTGATCTTCTTAACCCGCAAAATTTTGTTGATCTAACATATCAAACAAAAATTCTATCAAGACTTTTTGGAGTATGTTGTGCCAGACTCGTTTCACTTATTCTAGTGTTTCTCTCATAATATGAGTCTTCTGAATAATCATGATATCATCTATGATACCATTAAGAACAATGCAATGCAATGCACATTAGGAACTTCAGACCAATCACAATACTACCAATTGTGTGATGACGACCATCTTAAAGTCTTTACAAATCATTGTAGAAAAATCATGGGTATGAACCTCCTAAGAATATGTGCGCTTTCCTTTATGGTAGATCCTTAGCATAGAAAAGGTTTTTAAGATTTGGTGGTTGGGATATCCTTAGAATACGAGAGTTCAATCTTGCAATGCTTACCATGTAGATTATTTCAATGTTTTTGAAGCCGAACCAGACACCGAACCGAAAATCTTATCAAAATGGTCGGATCGGGTTGAACCATATAATCAAACTGGTTCAACTGGATGATGACATCATCATTATTTAAAACCGAATTAAACCGGACGGGTGGGAAAAAATGATTGAATCGGCTAATCAAACCGAAATGAAATGAAATAATATATATATATATATAATATACACTTAAATATACTTGAAATATAATAGACAATGTATATATTTCACACTATACATAAAATATTTTTCGTATACACCATCAAATGTCATACATATCATATATATATATTATTTGGACTAGTTGCTCACAAAATAGTAGTTTAATTATATTTAAAACCTAATACATGTAAAAAGTTGTGTTAGTGTAGTTGGTTAGGGGTTTAAAATAAATAATCAAAGATCATGGGATCAACTCCTACCATTGATTTATTTTTAAAAAAAATTAAATGGGTTAAACTTCGATTGAACCTGATTAAATAGGGTCAAAAAAATAGGTTAAACCAAGCAGATTAACCATAATTTGAATGTTTGAACCGAACCGCTATATACTAGTTAACCGGACCGGTCCAGACTCGATTAACTGGTCGAAGCGATCAGTCAGGTCCGATTTTCAAAAAACTGGATTATTTTACAAACACATCATTCCAATCAATCTCTCCGAGTCGTGATTGTCAGAGTAATGGAAAAATATTGGTATTAAATGTTGGGTCAATGCCACCTCACCTTTCCTATTAGAGCTGCAAATGTGCTTGACTTGATGATTTTTATTGACTTTGGTGATGGTGATCTCTTACCCTTATGGCATACTAAGATTGGATTTAAGCCAAAAAATGTCAAGACATTTTAGTGTTCAACTTAGCAAATAATAATACCATTACCTTCACGGATGCTTTGAGATCAATAAATGCTTCTTATAATTGGGCTAAAGCTCTCAGAAATAGAATTCTACTTACCGATCCTATTCAAGCTAATGCATTCTTCCTCACTTTTATGAATATTAATCCGAGCTCCCACTCGAGTTCGATTACTTTCTTGGACAAAACTAAGTTTGCGATCAGAAATTGCTACATACATATTATCTTTGAAGGTATCACTAATATAGCGTGTATGCAAAAACCTCGTAAGCAATAAGTTTCTTTGTATGGCTCTTTTTTAGAAAACGAATTTTAACTCAAGAAATGATTAAAAGCATGGTTGCGAGATGGTTTCAATTTGTTATCTTTGTGTTAATGTTACTGAATCCATTAGCCATTTTGTGTCAGTGTACTTTCGTCGATAACATTCCGGAGAGGGCTGATACTAGGGTACTAACATGGATTCACTCAGTCTATGATTTAATTATCAATAATCATACCGTCTACTTTGATCTATACCTGAATTGGGCTCCCATTGCTTTGACCACTCTTGCCTTCATTTGGTAAGAGAGGTCAGAAGATGCTGGGAAAATTTGACTCTCCATACTCATGCTATTTTCAATTTAACCTACATTTTACTATCCTCTTTTAACTACATAAATTGACCTACATATATTTGCCTTTTATAGGGCTTTCCAACACATTTGGCTCTATATATGAATTTGCGACCAAGAGGGACTAGCGAGAAGAAAGCTTTATCAATCCGCCTTCGGCTATGAGTGCCTTGTATAGCTATTGTTGTTTGCACCTCTTGGACTACGTTTTCTTTTGTATGTTTTGGTTTTCTGGTGTTTCCTCCTACGTATGTTGGGTCAGACCCCCCTTTTTGTATATTTATATGTACGCCTTTCTGTCCAGGGATGTCAGGTTGGTCGAGGCCCATGCCCCGTTGATGTACTCTAAACTATGTACTTTGGTTTTATCTACCATTTTTTGCACGCTCAAAAAAATCAAACAACTACAAAGAATATCTTTCCACCAACAGCCTAATATTAACATTTTATCATGGAAATCAATCTTCTTAAGTATCGAATCAATCAACAAAAGAGACAAGCTTTTGAAACTGAATATTTAACCAAACATACGCACATGACATATTTTTCGATCTTGCTTGTGCGTTCAGATGCGAGATAAGGAATAAGTAAGGTTTATCCCCCATTCCTGTTCAGATGACTTGAAAACAATAAAGAAATATTCATTGTGAAAAAAAATATAGATGATGTAATTCTGATGTGATTAATTATTCTATTTGATTTATTTGAGAATAAGGTTATTTTGAATTTACCCCGCAACTAAATGCACTTAAGTTCCTATAGGTCGTCCTCCATGTGAAGCTTACTCTTCTCCTCCCAGCTCAAATTCGTTGAGAGCATCCTCAGCAAAATTCACAATCAAGGGTAATTTGGTCATCACACTCCCCATTTCCCTTCCTTTAAAACCCCTGCCCCTCCATCACGCCCTCTCCCACCAGTGCCTCCACTCGCTCAGATCTCCCATCCTCCTCCTCCTCCACCGCCATGGCCGCCCCCGCCTACTCCCTCTCCTCCTCCTCCACCACATCCACCCCCTTCCTCGTCAGTTGCCCTTCCGAACCAAATCCCGTCTCCCGTTTCCCCTCCCCCACCCTCCCCCGCCGCCCCCTCTCCATCTCCTGTACCGCCACCACCACCCCCACCGCCACCACCGCCACTTCCACCCGCCGCGTCTTCAACTTCGCTGCCGGCCCCGCCACCCTACCAGAGTCCGTAATCCTCAAGGCCCAGCTCGACCTCTTTGACTACCGTGGCTCCGGCATGAGCATCATGGAGATGAGCCACCGCGGCAAGGAGTTCGATCACGTCATCAAGAAGGCCGAGTCCGACCTCCGCTCGCTCCTCCAGATCCCCGACGACTACTACGTCATCTTCCTCCAGGGTGGCGCCACCACGCAATTCGCTGCGATCCCGCTCAACCTCTGCGCTCCCTCCGACACAGCTGACTATATCGTCACCGGATCCTGGAGTGACAAGGCTTTCAAGGAAGCCCAGAAGTACTGCAAGCCCCGTGTTGTCTGGTCCGGCAAGCCCGAAAAATACACCAAGATCCCGCCCTTGTCGCAATTAGACCTCGATCCACAATCCAAATTCCTCCACATTTGCGCCAACGAGACCATCCATGGTGTCGAGTTCAAGGATTACCCTGTCCCAGCCGGTAAAGATTCTGTCTTGGTTGCAGACATGTCGTCGAACTTCTGCTCCAAACCCGTAGATGTTTCAAAATTTGGCTTGATCTACGCTGGTGCACAGAAGAATGTTGGCCCCTCCGGTGTGACCATCGTGATTGTGCGGAAGGATCTCGTGGGGAATTCACAGCCTGTGACGCCCGTGATGCTCGACTACAAGACCCAAGCAGAGAATGCATCGCTGTACAACACCCCCCCGTGTTTCGCGATTTACATCTGTGGGTTGGTGTTCGAGGATTTGCTCGCACAGGGTGGGCTTCAGGAGGTCGAGAAGAAGAACAAGAAGAAGGCAGGAATTTTGTATGATGCTATTGATGCGAGCGGCGGGTACTATAGGTGTCCTGTGGATGTCAGTGTGAGATCTCTGATGAATGTGCCGTTCACACTTGAGAAGCCCGATCTGGAGAAGAAGTTCATTGAGGAGGCCACGAAGGAGGGGATGGTGCAGCTCAAGGGACATCGCTCTGTTGGTGGAATGCGCGCATCGATCTATAATGCAATGCCATTGGCCGGTGTGGAGAAGTTGGTGGCTTTCATGAAGGATTTCCAGGCCAGGAATCCTTGATCATGTGCTGCGATTCAATGTCGTAATAACTGTCTCTGGTAGATTAGATGTCTTGAAATTGCTTGCTATCTACTGTCGTTCTTTGCTTCGTGCTCTATGCTAATCTAGAACTCGAGCTCATCATCATCTGCTCGCGAGGTTTTGTGAGCATATTGTGCGGATTTTATCCGTGTCGTATTGTAGAGGGGCTCGAGTTCTTACAGTAGTTTGTTTCCTGGAGACTAAATAAAGATTTCCTTTGAATGAGAGGGAGCTGTTGCCCGGTGGTTATGTCTCTCAAAAGTATTTGCTTCAAATGATTTGCTCATTTCTTTCATCTATTTGTTTAGTCCTCATGATGGCTTTGATTCGTGTGAGTAAGATCTCAACATAGTTATGGGGTTTGATGCTTACAATGATTCCTCTTTGATCGGATTGCTGATGGCTTTAGTGCATGCAACATGAATCACTGGAAACAAATGCGATTTTTGCATTTTCATTGTTTTGTTTCTGATTGGTCAATGCAGGAATATAGTTCCAAATAAGAACAATGCTCTATCCTGAGTTGTTAATTCTTAAACTTGCTTATTGTGACTTCTGATTTCTAGTTTCACATTTTTTGAGCTGAATGTTGCCTCGGTTTAATTGTTTTGGGATGTTATTTACTGACTTGAAGTGTCATTTTGTTGTTGTTCCAAGATGCTTCTAATGCCGGTCAATGCACAGATTTATGGGATCATGCTGACTTAAAGATTATCCACATTACCAGTAGATTTTGGAGGTGGACCTCACCGCTACTCATTATATGGATGAAGGGGTATAGCAGTTCTCCGGGCTTAAGAAGCAGCTTCCACGAATCTCCTCAGAGGTATGTAGATAAGCAGTGTCATAACAACTATTTTTGGTCAAAAAGAGGGAAACACGAAGAGGTGTCTACTCCATAAATATATTATTATCTATATAGCTGTACTACAAAAGCCAAGGCTTGACGAGTCTTAGCATGGAATACGACATTCTCTACACAAATGCTCTGCTTGAAAGATAACTCCCATTACGAGCTAGCCAAAGCGTCCAGAAACCGTTAAAGGCATCAATTGCTCGCAGGTGATCAGGCGGCGACGCATGCGCATGGGAAACACGAGGGTTTCGTGTTTTTGGGGTTACAAGATTCGAGAGAGGGAGGGCCCTCTCACAGCTCTGATACCATCTTAGAAAATGGGAAAAATGGAAAAATCAACTTGTTGTTTCTCATTGAATAGAGATCCCTTATATAGAAGGGAGTCTAGGATTTACTGAAATAATTACAGACATGCCCTTAGATTACTAAATAATATTCGTCTAACCAAACACTTCAATAAACATGCCGTGTGGAATATCCATACACACTAGAGTTCATGTTCAATAGAATATGCCATGGGAATATCATACACAATGGAGTTCATTCATGGTCAATGGAGAATGAAGTAAAACAATGAGTCTCCCATTGGGAGAACTTTGAAACACTAGGTCACTCTAACTTAGAGTGCCTTAGACAATGGTAGGGTCTTAAAATGCTACCCCACACTCTCTTTCTCTCTCTCTTTTTTCCGTAATCATTTTTATTAGCCATGATTTTTTTACTGTTTTAAAACGATGACGGATCTCCATTTTTTAGACATAAATTTTTTTATTGTTTTAAAATGATGGCGGATCTCCATTTTTTCACATATTTCAGCCCCTTTTCAATCCATGTAGGGCTTTTGGGCCTCTTTGCCTCCTTTTGAATGGAGCAAATAAGCCTCATTTTGGGCTTAAAGGAAAAAAAGGTCATAACTCATAAGTGGTGTGGGCCAAAAACCCATAATCATTTTTTGTATTCCATCTCTTCTCGCCTTTCTTTTTTTCAGCCATTCAATATTTTTTAAATGGCTTCCCAACCCTATCTAGTTATTTTTTTTACCTCAGTTCTTTTTCTTTTCCTTTGCTTTTTTTTTTGGTTTTACCCTGCAAACTCCGTTTTTTAATAAAACAAGGCCTCTCAGCCCTTGCTGAATGGACCCAAAGTTAGAAAAAATGTGAACAAATAACATGATTCAGAGCCCATTAGCAGGGGCAGCAACAACATGCCTCTTCTTCCTCTTCCACTTGGAGTACAGATAGTGTAGGTTCTCCCAACTAGAGAAGAACCCATCATATTGCTTGGAGAGTCGTCACCCTTTTTCTTTGATCTTCATTTTAGGGCTGCTAGGTTTCTTGTGGGGGAGGAGAACACCACCTAGGTTCTCCATTGGAGAGAGCCCATCACCCTGCAACTTCTTCCTTGACTCCTTGACTCCTTTTAGCCTTGATGCCTTGCTAGAGCCTCGAAGTTGCCATTGCTTCCACCATCATTAGAGGGCACCGCCGCTAGTGATGTTCTCTTTTCTTTGTACGGTTCTTCGTGCGATTGCAGCTATGTGAGGAGAATCGGAGGAGTGGTGATGGAGAACCCAACACCGCCGCTACCATATGTAGGAGGAAGCGTCGCTGCCACTGATAGGCACTTTTCGAATCAAAGCGAGAATAAAATAAAAAGAAGACTTTGATGTTACGTGGAATCGTATTCTTTAAGGAGCGGGATGGAACCACGAGAGAACCACCTCAAAGGGCTGATATTCTATTCAGCTTTCTCAAAGGTTACAATGGGTGTGAGACTCCTTATATAATCCCACCAAGACACTCCATGAAGTGGGACTAAACATAACTACTAAATGACATTCCGCAACAATAGTCAAACCAAAAGTGTAACCCGATGCCATCATATTATCTAGAATCAATCTTTCACGACTTTTCTAAGCTTGAGTTTGAAGGTTAATATTAGAGTATATTTTCAGATGGGTAGTGGATCGATTGCACTATTGGTGGACTCTGCAGTATTGGTGGGGTTACATACTATCTTACACCCTTGTAATTGTAGAAAATGACAATGCGGAAGTGTAATATCAGAGATACAAAATAGAAAGAACATCAGGATTTAACGTGGAACCCTACTCCGTAAGGAACAAGATGAAACCCAAGGTTTGAAATCTTGATTTGATTTCGTTTCGGTGACCTTGTATATCGACGATTTCGGTGGAAATGTCGGAAATGACTCAAAAAACTATTTTTCAGTTTTTTTTGTAAATTAAGATCATCTAAGTTTAGAACAATAAATAACTCATAAATACACAATTATGTCACACATATTGCTCATCTATATCTCTTATATTGTACATATCGGTCATATTGTACATATATTAGATATTACAATGGAGTTAATCTGAGTACTTCAAACAATGAAATTAGATATACACTTATATGTTTATAACACACATATCTATCATCTATGACTATGACGGTATGTCACACACCATATCGAGCATATTATTGTTAATACTTAACATACTAACAATCTTATAACAAGTGAAAAGACATATTCATGTAGACTAAATAAGAACATGCACATTACTGATTAATTTAATAAAAGATTAAAATATATTACTTGGTGATGAGTTCAATTCAGTAAGAGTTTCGTGGTGGATCTGAATCAACCCCCTTCCTTGTTGTCTCTCATAATGCATTGCAGATTCAATGTATTCGCAACAGTTCTTCCATATCATGTACGAGTATATGGACTTGTAATCCATCACACACTGCATGTATTGGTGGTCATCGATGTCTATGAGTATCCCGAGATGAGGATAAACAACACTAGATCCAGTATCACGAGTTGCACCATGAGGTCGCAAAGTATTGGCTTGAGATCCTTGGGACGATGGCGGATTAGGAGAAGATCTGTGTCGAGGAGGAGGAGGAGGCACTGACGTGTACTCATGGAAGAAAACATATCTGTCATCGTCAAAGAAGCTGCCCTGGCTCTGCTCAGGTTGGCAACCTTGGTAGTTCTCACCACTGTAGCTGCTATATCCTCCATACCTACTGTATCCATATGAATATGATGGAGGTGCATACGATTGAGGAGGAGGAGGATGTGCATACGATCCAGGAGGAGGAGCATGGAAGAATCATGACCTTTCGAAATTCGGTTTCGTGACGATACCGATATCGAAACCATATATAATGTCGCTTTCCAGGATTTCAGCCGAAATTTCGACCGAATTTCGGTCATTTCGGTCCATTTCGGTCCATTTTGTTCACAAATTTCTCAGATTTCGGTGGAAATGAAAGAAATTTCGGTTCATTTCTGTCCATTTCGACTGAAATTATTTTAGGTCACTACATGTCATGCGTATGCCACTAATTGCTATTCATAGGACACTATTTGACCACTAAATGAAATTTTAAGTCACTATTTCAACCACCATTGCACTATAAGCCACTATTCCAACTACCATTATAATAAAATAAGACCATTAAGGGTCCTCTTTAAACCTTATAAATTTAATGTATACGTTCTCATTCCATCTCACAAGTTTACAATCCAACTTAAGTCTTGGAGAGCCAAGTTTCTAAATTCCAAGAAAGGTAGGGGTTTTTACCATCTTTTTTTCCATAATACATCTTTTTTTAACATACTTGGAGATGCCAAATATGTTTTTTCATCTTTGAATGCTAACTTCAGAATCTCCAGAGTTCAAATATTTATATAACCATCTTGTTATGTTTGGCTAGGCCACCTTGGAGAGCCAAATATGATTGTTACCATTTGACTGCTAACTTCAGATAACCATCCTCTTATCTTTGCATTAAAAAACTGTCAGTTTGTTGGGCATCTCATGACCATCACATGCTAATAAACCAACATTATTCTGATTGTCCCTTGACCATTGGTGCAAATTCCATGCATATTGAATAAAAAGGCCAGACATTGGCCATTTACAAGGAAAGAATTATTCTGCCTACTGTTATCTGGGAGGCTATCTAATCAACATAGAGATTCATATTAGCATGGAGTACTTTATTATTTAACCCGAGATCATAATCTAAACATAAATTATTACTTATTATCTAGTAGCCCAATGCATTTAGCCAGAATGAATCCATTCAACTAATGTCTAGCTCCATCCATTCCACTAAGGAAGGAATCGGAAAGAGTACATAGATCCACCAAGGAATTTGTGGTTCAGTCGAATCTCATTCTCATCCCAAATAAGAATGTAATACTAGTAACTTAATAGTTAGTATTAGTAAGTGCATACATATTATGTCATTGGTATATCATGTGATCTTATAAACTTGTATTATGACATTTAATATTTCAATTTTAAAATTATCTATGCATTCTCTATAATAAAAGTACTATTGTTCTTTTGAGAATTGATAGAAAAATTGAATGCCAAAATTTAATTTTATGTACTGAAATTTCATTCTGGACGGTCATCGATATGGTGATCGAGACCATTATTCAAGACACTTATCATTATAACATCTTATGATAACTAGAAAACTTGTATTTCTATCTCGTTTATTGATTAAAAAAATTGGAAATCTTAAATTTGAAAAAAAGTTTTCAAGTCATTTTCGCTATTTTCGGCCATTTCACCGAAATTCCACTGAAATTCCTTTTCTGGGCTTTACCGAAACGAAACCGAAATACGACATTTGAGGCCTTGGGAAGAATTCTAGGAAGACGTTAAATAATCTGTCACCGTGGATGATCTATATCTGCCCAGGGGACTTAGTGTTCCTCCACGATATGGGCTGTCAATGTCCATGCAACTCAAGGAACTTATAGATGATATCAAATCGTCTATGGAGCTGTCGGTAGGACGATGGCCATGATTGTATGCGTCGTAATCCATAGGTCCCAGACTTGGATTCGGAACAAACTGTCCATGTGTGTTCCTTTGTCGCTCCATATATTCATGCCATGCGTGGAGCCCTTCCTCGAATCTTGTATCTTGTGGTCCACGACCACCCCCTGCTGTGTCACATGAATATATTTCCCTACCATCACCATATCCACCACGATCGTCGACAACAACACTATCCTCTCCACTGTCATCCTTTGACTTGGATTTGGATTTGGAGTGGAGAGAATTTCATCAACAACTGCATCAACCTCGACCTCCAACCCTCCAAGAGGGTCCGTAATCGGCTCGGATCTAGACAGATAGTCACCTACATCTGCTCCCATTTGCTGGCTTATATTCTCATTTGGTCTTCCACCCGGTTGATCGAGAATGGGAGCATCATTGGAATCCATCCACCTTGGAGAACATCTTTATCAGCATCGTCTTCGTGCATCTTGAAAATGTATGCAAGATCAATAGGGTCTGTGTAGTCCTCTTTGTCTTGGCCCTCCCTTGCATGTTTCTTCTTCAGCCTCAAGTTGTAGTGCACGTAGACAAGATCATGGAGCTTCTGTTCTCCCAACCTGTTCTGTCTCTTCGAATGGATCAAGTTGAATGTGCTCCAGTTCCTCTCACAGCCATCGACAGATGCGGTTTGAGACAACACTTTCACTGCCACTTTTCGTAGGTGGGGAGCTTTCATTCTCTACTGTAACCACCATTCGGTTGCGGAAAATCCAAAAGGACATAAATCAATAATAGTAATACATCACTACACATTCAATGGACTTATTTGTCTCGTCCTTACCAGGAAGAGTACTGCCCCGTCCATTTACCGCAATAATTCGACCAAAGGAATCCAAGGCATCCCTAAAGTACTCCATCTGCACATTGGTTGAAGTATTAATTGTTACATAATACTCTTAAAGAATATTTTATTAGTCCCAATCAAGCTCCAAGATCAAAATTACCTCGTTCATGCACAAGGTTTGTGTCTTCTCGTCCTTGACGAGCTTATCCAACACAATTTGTATCTGCTAGAAGGTCAACATTTCTATCAAGAATCTTCTTATACTGGTACTTAGGATTGAAGTAATAAGCTGGACACAAGCAAGCACGATTCTCAGATTCTAAAGTGCTATAAAATGAAAAATAAATTAGGTTATTACATAATACATACCAGCCTTGTGAAGAGGATGTGAGAGCATCTTGGACCAACGCTTGTCTATGATGTCCAACCATGCTTTAAATCCTTTTCCAATTGCTTCTCTGACCTTCTCTTTCATGCAATGCGTTGCCTCGTAGATCACTCCGATGATGGGCTTCTTATCGTTGTCTTCGATCCGCAATGCAGAAACAACCGGATCCATGATCTTCGTGACCAGAGTCACTTCATCTCAAAAGTGGAGATCATTGATCAATGTCTCCACTTTCCGTCCTCCTTCAGTCCGAGCTTCAAGTATCTCGAACCATTCACCTTGGCAACACATGGTTTTCAACCGTCTTGTGTTGTTTGAGTCTTTGCAAATCTATAAAATTGGTTGTAAAGCATATGATACCATGCCTCACCATCTCACCATTGCACATCCGCCTTGTCAACGCTAATACTTTGGAATAGTTGTAAATGAATGTGGTGATCGTCCATGCTTGCTTCACCATTCTTGAGATGAGCTTCCTCTTGATGAAGTCATTTAGAATTAAATCAATACAATGTGTATCACACGGTATCCAAAAAATACCGTAGCTGCTAGACTTCATTATTGTTTCACCTGCTTTCTTGAAGTTGCTGCGATTATTTTTGTGAAGTTCTTGCCATTATTCGTGACAATCTGGACAATATTCTCTTTCCCAACATCTTTGATGATGTCCTTCATCAACTTCAACAGGTATATGCGGTCCTTCACATGTTCAGATGCATCAATCGATTTCAAAAAAGTTGTCTTTCCATCGAAGTAAACGAGGAAGTTGATGATCCGCTTCCTCATATAGCTCGTCCACCCATTGCACATCAACGTCATCTTGTACTCTGGCCATCTCCTCCTCAGCTTGGCGATGTACTCATTATTCTCCTCCTTCTCCATCCCGAGATACTCGTTCATTATCTCATAGGATGTGGGAGTATTTACGCTTGTTCTTGTTGCAACGATCTCATCAATGGCATGATGCAGAAATGACCCGCTAACAATGTTGGTAGGAATGTTCTCCCCAAAAAGAGCTTGTTGATGGCCTTTCCCACACTCTCCCGTGCATTGATGAACATGCTTCACCGTCTTCTTCCTCAAATCCTTGCTTGGCTTGTATTGCATGGATCCGCTCATCGTTAAGAAGGGCTCAATTCCCTTCCCATTGTGTTTTTTGGTGGGTGGTGGTACTGGTGCACCTCCAGAAGCACTCCCACTGCCACCTGCACCATAGAAGCCCCCTCGTGCACCACCGATTTCTCTCCTATCGAACTCACTCATTGATTCTTTTGTTGCCCTCCTGTATGCCCTCCTCTCCGTTGTAGTCTGAATGTCAGCGACTTAGTGAGGCAGAAAAAGTCATCGTCGTCTGAATCTGAGAGGACATTGAATTCTTTCTCAAACATGTACTCTTTGAATTGTTCATCCCTCCTTACCCTCTCTATATCCCTATCCTTCTTCCCGTCCAAGCTGGCCTTCACCTTGCCCGTCACATCTTTGGGACAACGCGTTCACTTGGTAACATTCTTGTTATTGCCAAGTTGCCAACTAGATGTTGCTTCATCCTCGTGATACCCCCTCATCCTAACTTCTTCCCACCGAAATTGCATTGTGATCTGGCTTTGTTGCCAGCAGGAGCAGAGACATACCTTCAGCCAATGTCCCCACTGAAATACCCCCTCTTATCCTCAGAACTATCAGATCTTGATCTAGAATGTGCCATGATAATGATCATCGAAATCTGCAAGGAAATTGAAGAACAATCATTCACGAGCCATACAATGCGAACAATTAAGAATTTGCCAATTATTTTATGCTTTCATTTTCGGAATTAATATATTCTTAAATTTTCTAACACCTACTACGTACAAATTCGTAAATACTTGGTGTTTGAAATTGAAACTATACTCTTAATATTCTGATTTTCAGAAAAAAAACACTTTATATCTATATATTAGGATCTTAGATCTAGTAATTAGGGGATCATTTTCGAGAAAAAACCACCTAATAGACACAAAACATGTAAAATAACACATAAATTTAAGGTTTTATTTTTGGAATTACTCAATTTTAAAATTTCATTTAATAAAAAAATCGAATCATGTTTTCTATGTCCAAAAATTAAGATCCGTGTTTGTCCTTGAAGAACTCATCATGATTCGACATTAAATTACAAAAGCTCCATTTTTTTCTTCCATAGATCTCACAAATTATTTCCAAAGTATGGTTTACTACATATTATACACGAGATCCGAGTAATACATTCAGAACTCATCATTATTGTACATTAAAACACAAAGCCCCTTATTTTGGTCTTCAAAAATCAAGCTAGATATTCAAAATCTCTCAAAAAAATACTACATCAAGCGAGATCAACATATTAAGAATAAAATCCCTAAATAAAATGAAGAAATTGACGAAGATTTGATCAATTTAGGTTTACCTTGAAGAAAAGGGCATGAGCTTGGAGAAGCTTGGGGAAGTAAAGTAGCAGAATGTGGGTCGAAATGGGCGAATTTCGATAGATATTTTGGTGTATCTCGCCAAAGTGGGGATTTTTTTAATTCAAGATTCACTATTTTGGGCGAGATCTCGAGATGATCCGAAATCTCATCGATATCTCGTGAGATTTCAGGCGAAATCCTGGAAATCGACATATATACAACTTTCAATATGTTTCGATATGTTGACCCATCAAAACAGAAATTTTGGCGATATTTTGCTGAAATTTCGCGATATTTAAAACCATGATGAAACCACGGGAGAACTGCCTCAAAGGGCTGATGTCGATATTGATCTCTCTCATCTGTTACAGGTAGTGTGGGGTTTCTTATATAACCCCACTAGTAAAAGCAAGTCCCACTCACAATATATGTGGGACTAAATCTGTGGATGGGGTAATTGAATCCTGAAGGGATCCAATTACCCATATATATGTGATGCATACTCTAACACTCTCCATCAAGTTGGAGCTTGTAATACTCAACTTTGACAAATGAAAAGTGTAGAAAATGATAATGCGGAAGTGCATAAGAGATAAAGAGATATAAATGTGGAAAGGATATCAGGATTTTACATGGAATCCTACTCCGTGAAGAGCGGGATGAAACCACAGGAGAATGCCTCTCAAGGGTCGGGTATTCCAGATTGCTCTCTCTCAACTGTTATAGGTGGTTTGGGGCTTCTTATATAGCCGGATCGAGTCCCACTCACAGTAGATGTGGGACTAACCTGTTGATGTGGTAATTGGACCATAGAGGAATCCAATTATCAATATATACATGTGACACATACTCTAACACTCCCCCTCAAGCTGGAGCATGAAATTCTCAGCTTGGACAAATAGAAAGAAATCACTCGCTTACATCATACAAGACACTACGGACAATATGAACTCAACGTAAACATAATGGGCTGCCTGCTGAGGATGTTGCTTGTCATGCCATGCTGGTAAGGAGAAACTGAAGGGCTGGAGTGCGAACTGAACTGAGTCTCCTTGCTGGAGAATGTGTGCTCTGTACGACGTCTGTCAGAGTCACTGAAACTGAATTGAGCCTCCTCATCGGAGAACTTTGGCCCGCGACTGCTCCATCTCTCTGAAGGGCCAAACTGGAGAAAGCCGTGGAAACATCCTCGTCGGAGTTCATGGATGCTGGAGAATGGAGTTTGAAAGTTTCCCTGTTGGAAAACTGGGTCTCTCCCATGCTGACTCAGAAAATGTGATCTCTACTTTGGAGTCCCTATGATTCCACATGAAAATCCTAAGCCCCACAATGGATCAGAGAATGATATCTTTACTCTGGTGTCCCCATGGACCACATGAAAACCCCTTAGTATAAATCAAAGACGAGAACTTCTCAAATAATTATCGCAGACATGTGCACATCAAACGGTTAGTCTGAAATCTGGCTGCCTGAATATGGACTGAAGAGTTTGAATTTGTCCTGTAGAACTCTGCATACTACTCCCATTTTCTCTTGTACTGGTCGGATTAGATGACGTCGACTAAGCTGGGAGAAGAACTAAAGATGGGGAGAAACCAATCTCAAATGAATTTATTTTTTCTTGGCTATTTCCTCTCCTTTTTTATAACCGTCTCCCTTTTTTTCAAAATATTTTTTCTTGTGCACAACTTTTCTCCCTTTTTGTATGCTAGCCTTTTCCAAAAGATTCTCTCCCTTCTTTTGTGAAATCACGACCCAATTTGCGCCCAAAAGAAGCTCCCTCTTTTTTATTTGCAGCGGCCCAACTGGAACTGCTATTTCCCCCTCTCTCCTTTTTTTTAAAAACTCTCAGCCTACTTGGGCCCAAACTTCTCGCCACCTCCTTTTTTTTAATAAGGAGCAACCCAATAAGGCTTTTAAAGCCCAACGACGGTGCTCTCTCCATTGAATTAGGGTTCTCCCATAGAGAACCCATCTGCGACACCTGCGAACCCATGGGGATGAGGATTAAAGACTGTTGCTGATGGATGATGGCACTTGGGGTTATCGTGCCTACTGGAGTATGTCTTGCCGCCTACGAGGATAGTAAGGAGGTGTGGCAGTGGCGTCGCTTGCACGTTGAGATTGAAGATTGTTGGGGCACGATCACACACCTCCTGGAGATGCTGGAAAAAGGGAGACTTGGGCGCAAGTGCATGACAACAGTGACGATCAACCCTTTCTTGCTGGGGCGGCATCGCCTGATGACCTATCGCCGCTACTGCCTGGGAGATTGGCATCGATCTTGGGGGTTTCTCGAGCATGAGGGGAAGAAGATCATAATGCCCCCCATACTTTTTCTTCTATTGTTGATTCTTGCCTGATGGCGATGGTGAAGTGATGTCCCAGATTCTTGCCTGATGGCAAGGTGGGTGGCTCCACCTGGAGCTTGGTGGCTTCGCAGGTAGCACACAAGAGGTGCAGTTTGGTAGGTGCGATGGTCACTTGTAACTTGGAAAACAAGGCAATCAGGGGATGCTCCCATCTTCTTTGATGATCTCTACGTGGTACGCGATCCAAACTTTACGCTAGAAGACTTTGCATATGTTGCTTTTTCAAGACCTGCAGATCTAGAGGCTTGAAGGTTGTCGAAAGATCTTGACCTTGGGTTTTGTGAATTGAACAAACCCTAGCCACCGTGCTGAATTAGAGTTTCAACAGAAACCCCACTCTGATGTCATTTGCATCGTCACAGAATCAGAGTTTCGAAAAACCCTAGAATTTGCTTGAACTTGAGCAATTTTGAACATGGACAAATCTTCAACTAATAGATAAACATGAATAAACATCAATAATCGATCTTCAAAATAACTAAGAATAATTTCCTAGAATAACTAAGAATCGAATTCGTTAATCGAATCTCGAACAAATCACGAACATAAAGTACATCCTTGAAAATCGAGCCTGCTCTGATATCGTGCAGAAAACGATAATGCGGAAGCATATTGGAGATAAAGAGATATAAAAGTGGAAAGGACACTCGGATTTTATGTGGAACCCTACTCCACGAGGAAAACCACGGGAGAAGGCTTCTTAAGGGCTGATTATTTTATATTGCTCTCTCTCTCTCTCTCAATTGTTATAGGTGGTGTAGGGCTTCTTATATAGCCCACCAGTAAGACTGAGTCCTACTCACAGTAGATGTGTGACTAAACTTGTTGATGTGGTAATTGGACCCTATAAGGATCCAATTACTAATCTATACATGTGATGTGACACATACTCTAACAGAAAGAAGTTTCTCACAATAAAAAACACTACGGACAATATCAACTAATGTATGCTTTATCGTCTGTCTGCTGAGGACATTGCTTCTCCTGTGTGCTGGTGATGAGGAACTGAAGGGTTGGAATATGAATTATACCGAGCCTCCTCGTCGGAGAACATGTGCTCTGTACTGCATCTGTCAGAGTCACTGAATTCAGAATGAATCTCCTTATCGGAGTACTCTGGCCTGCGACATGTAGAAGACTGCGTAACATGTGGACAACTGCTCCATCTCTGAAAGGCCAAATAAAGAACGTCGTTAATTATCCATATGTAGATCTCTAAAGATAGGTGTCTCTCATAGGGACGTCGAAGTGGGTTCTCTCTCATAGGAACCGTGGAAAGAGTTGAAATGAACAGTTGTATTCCTCATAGACCTAGAGCTCTCTTATATAGGAGAAAAAGCTCTAAGGGAAAATTACATAAAGTAGACTGTAGAAATAGTAGAACATAAATAAAGGCGTAGAGATAGAAGTATCTCAACACCCTCCTTAAGCTGGAGCATATATGTCTATCTTGCTTAGCTTGGAACAACAACGGTGAAAAGGACCCCTCACAAGAGCTTTGGTAAACATGTCTGCAATCTGATCGCCTGGTGCAACATGAAAAGTGGAAATAAGCCCCTTTTGGATCAAATCAAAGGTGTAATGACAATCTACTTCAATGTGCTTCGTTCTCTCATGGAAGGCTGGATTATTGGCTATGAACAGAGTTGTTTGATTATCACATTTGAGATGCATAGGAAGATGCACCTCAATAGTTAGGTCAATCTGGACAGACTTGACCCACATCACTTTCGTGCTCCCTTGGGCCATGGTCCTATATTATGATTCATGCTGGATTGAGCAACAATTGTCTGTTTTTTACTCTTCCATGAAACCAGTGAGCTACCAACAAATACCGTGAAGCCTGAAGTGGACTTCCTGTCCTTAGGACACCCAACATAATTTGCATATGCACATCATAACTGTAAGAGACGTATCTCTTCTGAAAAGAAGGCCTGCACCTGGAGAAGACTTCAGATATCTGAAGATCATGTAAATTGCATCCATATGGGCCTTTCTGGGTTGCTCCATAAATTGGCCGACTTTGTTCACAACAAATGATATATCAAGCATGGTAATATTAACATAGAACAACTTCCCTAATAACTCTCTCTCTGTACCGTCTCTTTTCCACCTCATCAGAGTCATCTTCATAGAGCCTAGCATTGGGATCCCTTGGTGTAGTGGCAGGTCTACATCCTATCATGCCTGTCTCAGATAGAAGGTCAGTAACATACTTCCTTTGCATCATAACCATACCTTGTTGATTTCGTGCAAACTCCAAGCCAAGGAAGTAACGTAGCTTGCCAAGGTCCTTGGTCACAAACTGCCGTCCAATGGAATCCTTAGCTTCCTGAATGCCCTGTTCATCGTTGCTTGTAACAATGATGTCATCAACATAAAGTAGAACAATGGTACCTCGCTGAGTTCTACTAACAAAGAGAGAATGATCTGTAATTCTGACAAATCCTTTCTTTTTAATCCACTCTGAGAGCTTCTGAAACCAAGTCCTCGAACTCTGCTTAAGGCCAGATATGGCCTTGTGAAGACGATATACCATACTGGACTCCCCGTCAGTAGCAAACCCTGGAGGCTGCTGCATGTAAACTTCCTCCTTCAGTTCTCTATACAAGAAAGCATTCTTGACATCTAATTGGAAAAGTGACCAATCACGTATCACAACAATAACAATAAGAATCCACAACGTAGAGTAACGTGCAACGGGAGAAAAAAGTATCTTGCTAATCTACTCCATAGGTTCGGGTGAACCCACGAGCAACCAATCTGGCCTTATATCCTTCCACAGTACCATCAGCTCGATGTTTCACAGTAAACACCCACTTGCTGCCAACAACAGACGCACCTAAAGGAGCCTATATAACACTCCACGTACCACGAGACCGTAAAGCTGCCATCTCCTACTCCATCGCCAGACGCCCCTGACTACTCTGCAATGCCTCCTGATAGGACCGTGCTATCTCCACGGCTGATAGTCCCATAACAAACCTCTGAAAATCCTCGGAGAGACGTTCCAAGGAAACATGGGAAGAAAGAGGATGCATAGTGCATGCACGTCTTTGCCTCCATAGAGCAATAGGTACATCTAGGTTCTCAGTACTCGCAGAAGATGTATTATCCAGGATATCCTGCACCTCAAGCTGCACACACAAATCACTAATGCCATTAGAAGAACTCAAATGCTCATGATATACCTTGGGCGTGCTGGATGATGGAGGCGGAGGTGGTGGTGGAGGAGGTGGCGGTGGAGGAAAATGTGGTGGTGGTGACGAGGAATGTGCAGTGGAGATCGGAGGTAGAGGCATGTAGACCTCTTCTACATCCTCTGAAGGAATGAGCTTGTCACCTGTAGGAGAGAAATACATAATGGACTCAAAGAAGATGACATCTGCACTAACATATTACCTTCGTCGAACATGATCGAAGCAACGATATCCCTTTTGGGTCTCGGAATACCCAACAAACACACATTTGACAGCTCTAGGAGAGAGCTTGTCAAGATCAGGAGACATCTGATGAACAAAAGCCGTTGAACCGAAGACACGAGGCGTAAGTGAGAAAAGATCCGCCTCGAGAAACACAATAAAAAAACACGATCTTTTTCCCTAAAATCGAAGAGGGCATAGATTTACTAGGTAACAAGCAGTTAGAACCGCATCCCCCTAATATGAATGATGAGCACGACTCTGAATCAAAAGAGTCCTGGTAACATCCAAAAGATGGCAATGTTTTTGTTCAACCACCCCATTCTGTTGGGAAGTACACGCACAAGATGTCTGATGCACAATCCTATGGGACGTGAGAAACTGGGAAAGCTGAATGCTGCAAAATTCTAGTGCATTGTCTGAACGTATAAACTTGACTTTTGCTGAAAAATGTTCCTTATTTCATTAATAAAGGACTGAATAACAGGATCAGCATCAGACTTGTTCTTAAGAAGAAAGACCCAAGATAATCTTAAAAACTCATCAACTGCAACAAGATAAAATCTCTGTCCCTGATAATATGGGACACGAATGGTACCCCAAATATCAAAATGAATTAACTTAAACAAACTATGACTATTCCGACCCTGACGACTCTGGAAAGTAGACCGATGATGCTTCCTAAGCTGGCATGCCTCGCACTGAAAGGTGGAGCGAGGAGAAATATGTGGAAGAACGTGACACAACTTTTGCAGAGGAAGATGACCAAATCAAAGATTCCACATATAGGGAGACACGGATCCAATGCGAAGAGAAGAGGCACCAGTATAAGGAGATTGCACCAGTCTGTAGAGACCCCTTGCTCACAGCCAGATCCAATCATCCTGCCCTTAAGAATGTCCTGAAATACAAGAGCAAATAGATCAAATATGGCACGACAGTATAAATCCCTGATGATTTGACTAATTGATAGTAAATTCATAGAAAACTCAGGAGCGTAAAGAACATTCTGAAGCTGCATTGCGGGAGTTAACTGCACCTCCCCCTAACTAGTAATGTGAGAGTGTGTCCCATCTGCTATCACAACAGATCGTCCGGGGTGGGTTGGACTGAAAGCAGTAAACCGACCTCTGTCACCACAGAGATGATGTGGTGCTTCTGAATCCATGATCCATTCTGATAAATCTCTAGTAAAGGCATATGCTATACCTAATGTAGATGTTAATGCTGAGACAACTACCTCTGAGAATCCTGAAGGAGAGCTGGTTGGCCCAGGAGTAGGCATAATATCCTTGAACCGCGCCGCAAGTTCGTCAAATATCTGATCAGATGCATGTGAAGGACCGCCAACCTGCTGGATCGGCTCTGCCACACGTGCTGAAGTTGGGAACCCATGCTTAGAATAGCATGTTTACTCAGAATGACCTGGCATGTGACAATAAGTACAAGGTTGATGAGAGGGCCGACTACCCCCTCCCCTGCAACGGCCACCTCGACCACGATACTGTATAGGGCTTCCCCTACCACGAGATGTTGCCATGGCTGAAGATGTTTGAGACAACTGAGTTCACCAGAAGATACGAAGAGCCTACTCAATCTGCGATATGCCTCCTCCATTGGAGGTATGGTGGCATTAGTAAGAATCTGTGCTCTAGCTGCATCATACTCAGAGTTGAGTGCCGCTAGAAAAACTCCGGTCATCACCGAATCCCTATATACCTTGAGATGCTCTACTGTAGCAGTCAAGGGAATGTAACCATGCAACTTCTCAAACATACCCCTTAAAGAAGTGTAAAAGGGTATGGAGAGGACGACCATTCTGCTATGACGTGAAGATGCCATGTTGAAGTTGCAGAATCTTTGACTCGTTCTTCATCGGAGAGTATGTAGGCGAGAATGTCCCACATAGCCTTCGCTGTGGGTTGACTCAGTATATCATTGGTTATCTCCATAGATACCGTTCCGGAAAATCATACATGTACATAAGCACCGTCTGCCTCCCATGAGGCATTAACCCCAGTCTTGTCAACATGTTCCTCTTGTGTGAGGATATGCTTCTCGCCATTACATTGCATTAAGCTCATGAACTGCATGGTCCACAGTTCATAGTTCATTCCATCCATCTTCACAATGGGAGCTGGACATTTGAAGACACCCAAGGATGGAATATTTGCTTTATTGTCTGACATGATTACAACAATCTCTAAGACTGGTGTTGCAAACTGGAATAACAATGTCTACACAGACTTATAGGAAGACGATTGTGGGTGTAGCCTCATACCACAACCTCTTCCATCCACGGGAGGCTTCTCTAAGGGCCTAGGATGGTTTTAGAGGATCAAAAAATCAAACCCTAGGAACCAAATCAGACCACCAAGTTCATGGTCAAAGCGAAAGAGGGGTGCGACAACCTTTAATAGGCAGCGGTAGCCGACAAAGGTGGCGGTGGCTGTAGCTGCTGCTCTTGCTTGCGGGTGACGACTAGATGTAGCCATTGCTGCTGTGTGGGCGGCGGCTGTAGCCCCTGCTGTTCATATGTTGGCGGCGATGGCAACCGCGCAATGTAAGGACTATGGTCTTTGGTGTGGTAGGGATCTAGGATACAGACTCCGGTCTAGAACTGTCGCTCTGATACCATGTGGAAAGAGTTGAAATGAAAAGTTTCTATTCCTCATAGCCCCAGAGCTCTCTTATATAGGAGAAAAGCTCTAAGGGAAATTACATAAAATAGATTGGAGAAGTAGTAAAACATAAATAAAAGCGTAGAGATATAAGTATCTCAAAAAGAATCTTGGAAGGATATCGTACTGGAGTTCACGAACATTGGAGAATAGAGTCCGAAAATCTCCTCGTCAGAGAACTGGGTCTCTCCCATACTAGCTCAGAGAATGACATCCCTACTTCGGAGTCATTATGAATCCATACTAAGCCCAAATGTGATCTCTTTTCTAGAGTCCCAATAGATCACATGAAAATCATGAGTCTAAATCAAAGATGATGATCTCTCAAATAATGATTATAGACATGCATGCATCAAAAGGTAGAATCTGAAATCTAGATGCTTGAATCTGAAATGAAGAATCTGAATTTGGTCTTATAGAACTCTACATAATGCCCCCCCTCTCCATATTGAGCGGAATAGATGACATCGACCAAGTTGGGAGAAGACATGAAGATGGGGAGAAACAAAAAAGTCACATAAGTCCATTCAAAAAATTTTCAGCTTTTCTCTTCAAATCACCGTTTTTCTTGCTTATGGATTTTCCCTTCTTTTTTGTACGCATCTTTTTCCAAAAAAAGCCTCCACCTTTTTTAAAGCACAACTCCCCTATAAAAGATACTCACGGTCCATTAAGCTTAATATTTTCCATGCCCCTTTATTTTTTTATTTTTTGGTAAACTGGCCCAAAGTTTTGGGTCCAAAGTGCACACACTCCACCTTTTTTATTTATGGTTCCTATCGGGGACCCCAAATCATGTCTCCCATAATGGGGCTTTTGTGAATTCATCGCCTTCGCTGCTCTGATACCATGTAGAAAGCGATAATGCGGAATCATATCGGAGATAAAGAAATATAGACAAAGAAGAACATTGGATATTTGAATATGAGCAGATCTTCGACAATAATGAACATTGAGCAAAATAGTCTACGAGAATAAAAACATGAATTCTTCAAAACCCTAAAATCGATATCGTTCTTGATTTTTGTTGGCGAATTGTGCAGAATTAAGGTTTCTGAAGAAACACTAGAACTTGATCTTGAACAAATCATGAACATAAAATAAGTCCTTGAGAATCGAATCGGCTCTGATACCATGTAGAAAATGATAACGTAGTAGCGTAAAATCGGAGATAAATATAAAATATGAACGAACATCGGGATTTGAAGTGTAAGCCTACTTCGTAAGGAGCGAGATGAAATAATAGGAGAACCGCCTCAAAGGGCTGATGTCTATATTAATCTCTCTCATCTGTTACAAGTGGTATGAGGCTTCTTATATAGCCCCACCAGTAAGAGCAAGTCCCACTCAGTAGATGTGGGACTAAACCTGTAGATATGGTAATTGGACTCTGGAGGGATCCAATTACCCATTTGTATATGCGATACATACTCTAACGATTTCATTGAGAAACTTAATAGAATCTCTCGTGGTTCTGCATTTTCTCTTTTATAGGTTTATATAACATCAGAGATAATCGGTTCTGGGTTTGCTTATTTTTGTTTGTCCGAGGAGATGTAACATTTGTGCATGATATTAGATCTGCTGTGCCTCTGCCGTGCCTCCAGCCTTGGTAGAAGACAACCTTGCCCTTCATTCGAAGATCAAATCTGGATTGTGCATACTCTCCAGGATGTCAACACTATTCTCAATTCTGGTTCCATCACCATCATAGCCTCTATTTACAGAGACATCGTCAGATACGAAAGCCCTATTTCTTAGTGGCGTCTCACTGGAAACACCTAAGGTCTTAGAAGGCCATCTCTATCCATCACCCAATTTTTCTCCTGTTGTCGAGATTGAGCTTGCCGACACATGCATCTCACCTTTCTATCAGGCCTTGCTGTGACCACTTATCATCTCGAACAACACTCCCCCAGGGATGAGCATCGTACTGGCCCCAAAGGGTCAACGATGACTTGGTAAGGCCCAATAAAATTAATGGATCATGGGCCGTGCTGAGGATTTTTTTCTCCCGCTCGGTCCATGACCCGACCTGATTAGTATGGGTTCGGGTCAGGCCGACCCATTAAAATTTAGGGATATTTACCCATCAGATCCTAAAATCTTTCGAAATTACCTCTACGACCTTTGAAACATCATAATTCCTCCCACGACCCCGTAATCTTGCTCCATCTTACCTTATAGACCCTACCGTTAATTTCAGACATTCTGAGTTAACTAGTTTGGGTTTAAGTTGAGTTAATCTAACCATAGCAAATCCAAGGGTAGATTTTCTTTCACTTCCCCTCCTTCCTCTTCCCCCCCTCTCTTCTTCATTCTTGCTGGACGAAATACCCCATCGGAGGAGCAATTCTTCGAATCCAGCGGGGGTTCTTTCTTCGACTGACGCGGGAGGGGAAAAAGCACGGGAGGCGGCGGCCCTGGGTGGGGCTTCGACTGTCAGGCAGAAAGGGGGTGTGGGAAGCAGGGGAGGCGGCGGCCGGGGATCCGCGGGGGGGGGGGGGGGGGAGCAGGAGAGAGGCGGCGCCGGGGGGCTTCGACACGGGAGGGGGGAAGGTACGGGAGGCGGCGCCGAATCTGCGGGGGGGGGGGGGGAGAAGAAGGGGAGGCAGCGCTCCTGGGGGGGAGCAGGAGAGAGGTGGTGCCGGGAGGGCTTCAACGCGGGAGGAGGGGGGGGAGCAGGGGAGTCGGCGCTCCTGGGGGGGGGGGAGCAGAAGAGAGGCGGCGCCGGGCTTGCTTCAACGCGGGAGGGGGGGGGGGGAAGCAGGGGAGGCGGCGCTCCTGGGGGTGGGGGGAGCAGGAGAGAGGCGGCGCCGGGAGGGCATCAACGCGGGAGGGGGGGAAGCAGGGGAGGCGACGCTCCTTGGGGGGGGGGGGTGGAGCAGGAGAGAGGCGGCGCCGGGGGCTTCGACGCGGGAGGGGGGAAAGCACGGGAGGCGGGAGGGGGGAAAGCACGAGGGGGGGAGGTACAGCAGGGCGAACGGGGGGTTGGCGTCAAGCGGAGGAGGCGGGGCCGGTGGGGCAGCAGACACATCGGGTTGGGGCAGGGGACGCGAGTGGGGCCAAGCTTCAGGCGGCGCAGGTGGGGGGAGCAGGGGCTTCGAGCAGGAGGATGCGATGGCCGGGGGCATCGAGCAGAGGAGTGGGATGGAGCAGGGCAAACTGACATTGAATGTAAATTTTACAAACAAAATGGGTATAATGTAAACGAATATAACGGAATCCGGTTAGTTTTAACAGGCAAATGGATGAGGGTTAACCACAGGGTCTGTAGGGTAAGGGTTAGCAAGATTACGGGGTCGTGGGAGGAATTATGATGTTTCAAAGGTCGTAGAGGTAATTTCGAAAGATTTTAGGGTCTGCTGGGTAAATATCCCTAAAATTTATTAGCTGGGAGCATGGAGAAGGAAATTGGATGATTGAAGGTACCTTTGCCATTGATGGAACAATGAGGATGGATGAGTATACAAGAGTTTTTGGTCTATGAAGCATTGACTGAAAACTAACAATTCACAAATAAAATAAAATGTATTATACGAGATACATATAGGAGGAACAATGAGAGAAGTAATACTCATCATGTATTGAGAAAAGTGATGTTATTATAAAGCAATAACACCAAAGCTTTTTCCTACATTAAGTAGGGTTGGCTACATAGATTCTTTTCCTCTATCCAGATCTATCTTGGGTCATTCTTAGGCGTAGATTTAAATAGTTAATATCCCTTCTGATAGTCTCATTCCAACACTTCTTAGGCCTTCCGTTCCCTCTCTTAGCCGGCTCAACATCCCAAATGTCGCATCTCCTTATTGGTGTATCAATTGGTCTCCTTTGCAAATGGACAAACCATCTTAAGCGGTTTTCTTTCATCTTATCCTTTATCGGAACTATACCAACTTTCCTTTTTTGTCGCATCATTCCGAATTCGACCTTTACGTGTGTGACCATACATCCACCTTCACATTTTCATTTCTGCTACTATCATTCTCTGCACATGTCTATGGTTCACATGCTAACAGATCCATAGAGCATAGCATGTCTCATGGTTGCTTTGTAAAATTTTCCTTTGGTTTTCAGTGGAATTTTCTTATCACATAGAACAATAGAGGCTCCTCTCCACTGTAGCCAACCTGCATTTATTCTATGAATAACATCTCCATCGATTCCCCATCACGTTGCAAAATTGATTACAAGTATCTAAAAGAATCTTTCTTCTGAATGGTATTGTCACTAATCGTCACCTCGATTCCTTAGCCATTGTTTCCATCAAATGTGCACTCAGTATATTTAGTCTTAGTCCTACTTATATGAAATCCTTTAGTCTTTAATGCATGTCTTTGAACCTCGAGATCTTATTTACTCCATCTCTAGTCTCATCAATCAACATAATATCATCAACTAATAACATAAACCAAGGTATCTCATCATGAATGTGACTAGTCAACTCGTTCATAATCAAAGTAAAAAAAGAATGGACTCAAAGTTGAACCTTGATGCAAATCGATATTGATGTTAAAAAAGCAAGTCTTCCCAGACTGGATCCTTACCATGATGAAGCACCATCGTACATATCCTTTATAAGGTTAATTTATATGATATGTACTTGTCTCTACTCCAAACCTCTCTACAATATCTCCCGTGGGACAGAATCACAAGCCTTCTCTAAATCAATAAAAATCATATGGAGGTTTTTCCTTTTCACTCTATAAATTTTTATTGTTCTCAACAAGTGGATGTCTTCAATAATTAAGCGACCTGGCATGAATGCGAGTTGGTTTTCTTTTACTTTGGAACTTGCTTCAACCTTCTTTCGATCACACGTTCCCATATTTTCATAGTATGACTCATCAACTTGATACCTCCGTAATGCAAACAATTTTGAATGTCTTCGTTATTCTTATAAAGAGGCACCACAATGCTTCTCCTCCATTTTCAGGCATTTTCTTGCTTCGTCAAATAACATTGAATAAATTTGGGAGCCAAATCAAACCACGTTCACCTTGAACTTCCGTACTTCTATAGGAATATCATTAGGTCATATATTTTCCCTTGGTTTCATAATCTTCCAAGCCTCATCTGTATCCTTCCTTTGTATTTGTCTATAACTTGCACGATTCAAGTAACTTTCACTACTAATTAGATCTCCTAAAATAATCCCTGTTTAGATATTTGTTATCTTTATTATTGTTTTCTTATTTTCTATTCCGTTTGTCTTCTTCTTGTAATTTTCCCAATAGGTTCCTCTTCTATATAAGAGAACCCGATGGCCTCTCATTAATTAAATTCATTCTTTTCCCTCTACATGGTATCAGAGTGACGGTCCTTGATCGAAGTTCCCGTATCCCACCCTAACCCTATCTGTCCCACCTTCTACCCGCGCCGCCGGCGCTCCAACCCACCGTTGTCACCCAAGCCTTCAGCCCGGCCGCCCAGCTGCCCAGGCCTTTGATCCCCTTTCCTCCAGCCATGCTGCTGCTCCAGGCTGCCGACCGGCCCTCCCCTCCCCCAAGGCTGTCGGTTACTGCCCCCGACCGTTTTGGATCGTCGCTGGCTCTCCCGTGCCCCTCTGCGTATCCCTACGGCCTGATCAACTGTTTGATTAGGTTTGAATATGACAGGAGAACACGATTTCAGACCTAAAAATCATGTTTTTCGGCCCTAATGAGCAACAAAGATTGATGAGGATGGTTGTATGAGTCTACACGTACAACCAATCCTCCGTATGATCGTGTAGACTTGTTCATATCGATCTACTCCCCAGCTGAGTTCCGTTGGCCAGATGTTTTTCCGTCATGTCAGAGAACAAGGGTGATATTTTTTCGTCCGGAGTCTTCAAGGACTCGGCTCCTATCGTTAAGATGGATGGAACCAACTATGACTTGTGGTCAATGCAGTTCCTCACCCTCATGCAGTGCAACAACAAGGAGCACATCTTAACAGATCCAGAGCTAACGGATAAGACTGGTGCAAATGCTTCTTGGAAGCAAGATGATAAGTATGCATGTATTTGGCTTTGTGAGACCCACAGAGATAGTCAATGATATTCTGAATCAACCCACTGCCAAGACGATGTGGGTGGGATACTTTGGCATCCACCTATGCTCAAGCAAAGAATGAGGCCAAGATTCTTCAGTTATAGTTCGATATCTACAATGCCAAGCAGAATAGTCGTCCTCTGCACGTATACTACTCTTCACTCTGTGGCATGTTCAGAAACTTCATAAGTACATGCCTATTACGACATCTACTAAGCAACATAAGATGTATAGGAACTCCACGATGGTTGGAGTCTTCATGGTTGGACTTGATACAGAGTATGATACATCGCGTACTCAGCTTCTTACCGGAGCTATCATACTTCTCATAGATGAGGCCTATAGACGTCTTAGCTAGATTATCATGCCTTCGACAACCACTTCTTCGCACTCTTCAGCGATGAGCACTTCTCGTGGTCGAGGAGGGACGATCCAATCTAGAGGATGCACCGCTTGTGGCAGAGGCGATGGACGCCAGCACGACCCTTGCACTTACTGCCGTAGGCCTGGACGTGCAGAGGATACATGTTACCAGGAGCATGGATATCCTGCTTCCGGTCGTATAGCAGAGCAGATTGCACCTTCAGAGACTACAGCTTCCTAGGCCGATCCTCGTCTGGATGATATTGTCTCTCGTATTCGAGAGATCATGACTCCTACTACTAGCACCGCCACTACAGATACCGTAGCTGCAACCAGAGCCTCTTCGAACTCTTGAGGTATCGCCTATGCATTTACTGGTAGCAAACTTGCAAAAGTCAGCCCGACTAGTCGAGTCCGGGGGGGGGGGTAGCCTACTCGACTAGGCTTAGTCGGCCATTAGTCGGTTAGCCCGACTAGTTAGACTGACTAGTCGGCCGATATTTACATCAAGGTTTTACATTTTTTTTAGTTTTTTGTTTTTTTAAAGCAAACTTTTTCTACTATGCTTCAAGTTATATTTAAAGTCAATTATTCCTTTTGTTTCATTATGAATGTATAGAAAATGTACAAATCTATGTTCATATATAAGCAAACTTATTCTAATATGCAATAATGTTATATTTAAAGTCAATTACTTCTTTTGTTTCATTATGAAAGTATAGAAAATGTACAAATCTATGTATAAAAATAATTTATGTATTTAAAATCATTAAAAAATTCAAAACCGACTAATGATCGACTAAATCTAATTAGTCGCCCGACTGCCGATTAATCCTTTAGTCAGTGACCCCGCAGACCGAGTCTCGACTACCGCTTTCTGCAACCTTGACTGGTGGTACTGGTGCAGACATGACACAGTGGATTATTGACTCTGGTGCTTCACACCACTTGCGTAGAGACAGAGTGCAGCTGAAGTCCTACAGGACCATATCTCCTGGCAGATGGGTTGTCAATACTAATGGCCTCTGTTCATGAAAGCAGTCCGTGCGACCGCATATGCGGCCGCATATGCCTAAGCGGCCTCCTCAACGCACCGATTACCTGAAGACCCACTTTATGCGCCATTTGCGCATATATGGCCTGCATATGTTGGTTGTACGGGCGCATATGCGCTTCGTGCGCCCGCTTAAGGTCCAGTTAGGTAATTGAAATTGGATCTTAAGATCTGGATGTTGTATTATTTTGATTCTATATATTAAACCAGATTATGTAATACTATCTTCGATGATTTTGATATTTAGTTGTACTATTTTGAGCTCTACATGAAAACCATTTTTCTTAGATCTTCTGTTGGACCACATTTATTCATAAATTCAGTTTAGTTGTAGTCACTTATGTAGATATTTATTTTTAAATAAAAAATAGAAAATCGCGTAGAATCTCATATACCCCGCATATGCCCCCACATACCGTTTAGTCGCTAATCAATGACCTGTCTGAACACATACGCATACCGCTTTCCTGAACCTTGCTAATGGCGATCACTTACCCGTTACAAGACAGTGGGAGGTGCATTTGACGCTGTCCATACGTCTGCAGAATGTTTTATATGCTCCTGATTTTCAGATGAATTTATTTTCCATTAGTCGGATTAGTAAGGATCTGCGTTGTCGTGCCATTTTTGACCATTCATCTCTTGTGTTTCAGGACATACTCACGGGAAAGGTGATTGGATGTGATTTTGAGCAGTGGGTGCTTTACAGACTGGTCTAACCTCCTCATACTGGTGTTTCTACTATACCTACGGGACCAGTCTCACCATATCTGTGGCACCTTCGTTTTGGCCATCTTCCTCTACAGAAGCTATGTCATGTTCTCCCTCAGTTCTCTATGAGATCCTCTTTCTAGTGTGAGACATGTCAGCTTGGGAAGCATCACTGTTCCTCCTTTCCATCCTTCAGAGTCGGAGCAGTTCTCAGCTATTTGAGCTCCTACATTTAGACATTTGGGGTCCGAGTCGTGTTTCTGATCACCAGGGACACTGTTTTTATCTAGTTGCTGTCGATGATTTTTCTATACTTTCCTAGGTTTTTTCTATTGAAGAATAAGTCTGAGGTTGGATCTGTGATCAAATATTTTATTAATAAGTAAAGAGTATTTTTCTGCAAAAGTCAAATACCTTCGTTTTGATAATACTTTAGAGTTCGGTACTTTACATCTTTCTGAGTTCCTTAGATCTCTGGACATTGCTAATCAGACCTCATGTGCTTATACTTCCCAGCAGAACGATGTTGCCGAGCGCAAACACCGTCACTTACTTGATGTGACAAGAACCTTGCTGATACATAGTCGTGCTCCTCATGCTTATTGGGGAGATGATGTCCTTACTGCATGCTATCTAGTGAACCGCATGCTCTCGTATGTATTGGGAGAGAAGATTCCTTTTTCGATTGCGTTTCCTGAGAAGGAACTTTTCTCCCTTACATCTCGTGCGTTTGGTTCTGTTGCATTTGTTCATGTCTCTCCTGGTCGTGACAAGCTCTCTCCCAGAGCTGTCAAGTGTGTTTTTGTTGGCTATTATCGTACCCAGAAAGGGTACCACTGCTTTGATCTGCTAGGGCGGAAGTAATTTGTCAGTATTGACGTCACTTTCTTTGAGTCTGTCATGTATTTTTCTCCTACAGGTGATAGACTAGCCCCATCCGACTCTGACGATAAGATCTACATGCCTCCACCTCTTACTGTCACACCACTATCACCACTACCACCACCACCTATCTACACTTGCTCCTGTGGCTCCACCTTCTACTGTGACTCAGTTTTTGCCACATATTTTTACTCGCAAGTCTCGCTCAGTTCCCTCTGCTCACAGGTCTTGCCCGTCATCCAGCACGCCTCTGGTATGTAATGAACACATTATTTCTACTGATGGCACTACTGAGTTGTATGTGCAGCAGGATTCCATACAGGACAAGCAGCTGCCCTCTCGAGAGGGGAACTCACAGGTTACATACTTAGCAGATGATCTTGATGTGCCGGTTGCTCTGCGCAAGTCGAAACGTAAGTGTGCTACTTATCCTCTTGCAGCCCGGGTTTCCTTGAGCAGGCTGTCAGAGGATTTCAGGAGATTTACCTTGGTATTATCAGTCGTGGAGATACCACAGACATATTGAGAGGCTATTCAGGACAGTCGGTGGATGTTAGTCATGGAGGAGGAGATGGCCGCACTACTGTCACATGGTACATGGAGTCTTGTTTTTGCTCTAGTTGGTGCATCCGTGGTGAGATGTAAATGGGTGTTCACTGTGAAACACCGTGCGGATGGCAGTGTGGATCGCTATAAGGCGAGACTTGTGGCACGTGGGTTCACCCAGACATATGGAGTGGACTATCATGAATACTCTCTCTCTCTCCAGTTGCCAGACATTCTACTCTGCGCATTCTACTTTCCGTTGCTGTGACACGAGATTGATCCCTTTACCAGCTTGATGTGAAGAATGCCTTCCTCTATGGTGATCTACAGGAGGTCTACATGCAGCAACCACTTGGGTTTTCTACTGAGGGGGAGTGTTAGAAGGTTTGCAGACTACACAAGGTTATCTGTGATCTTAAGAAGAGCCAAGAGCATGGTTCTATAAGCTCTCGGACTTGATATAACAGCAATGGTTTGCGCGATCAATGGCCAAACACTCCTTATTTGTGCAGAGGATCCTGAGAGGTACTATTGTCATTCTTGTTTATGTTGATGACATTATTGTTACAGGGGATGATGAGCAGAACATTCAAGGTACCAAGGACTTTCTAGGTCAGCAGTTTGTGACCAAGGACCTTGGGCATTTACGTTACTTCCTTGGATTGGTGTTTGCCAGGAACCAACGAGGTCTTCTGATGACCCAGAGGAAGAACGTTACAGATCTTCTTTCAGAGATAGGCATGGTTGCAGACCTGCCACTACTCCTATTGACCCGAGCATGAAGATCTATGATGATGACACTTGGGAGGTCGACAAGAGGAGGTACATGGAGCTTGTTGGCAAGCTACTATATGTGACTATTACCATGCTTGACATATCCCTTGCCATGAGCAAAGTGAGTCAGTTTATGGAGCAACCCATACATGCACATATGGATGCAATCCATATGATTTTGAGATATCTGAAGACTTCATTCACATCATGGCCTCAAATTTCTGTGAAATTCGGTCGAATTTCTGTCGAATATCGATATCCAGTCGAAATCGAAATTTGACCGAAATGGCCGAAATGACCGAAATATGGGGGTCCTAGTACAAAAAATGACCGAAATGATCGAAATTTCTGTCGAAATTCGGTCGAAATTCTACCGATATTCCTTTTCGTCCGGTTACCGAAATGGTGATCGAAACTGACATTCATGGTACGAGACTTCTTTTTAGCAGTGACACATCTCTTTCAGTTACAACATGTGCAGATGCAGATATGCTGTGTCTAAAGGATATGAAGTCTACATCAGGCTTTGCCGTGTTCATAGGGAATTCTCTGGTTTCATGGAAAAACAAGAAGCATATATGAGGGCCTCTCATTACTTAAATTCATTCTTTTCCTTCTACAATCTCTCTATTTATTCTCCAATGAAAAGCTTATGGAAATACTGCTTCCATATGGTCTCAATACCTTCTGAGTAACAAGCACGCGTCCATCCTCATCGTTAATGCATCTCACTTGAGAAAGATCTTTGATCTTTCTTTCTCTTGCTTTAGATAATTTGAATATATCCTTCTGACCCTTTTTAGAATCAAGATTTTTGTACAAAACTTTAAAAGCTTTTGACTTAGCTTCACTTACAATCTTCTTTGCTTCCTTCGTTATTTTGTAGTTTGTGACAGTTTCCTCTGTTCTATCCTTATGCATAGCTTTAAAGCATGCTCTTTTAATTTTAAGTTTTTTTGCACCCTTTCACTCTACCACCAAGCCTCCTTTTGGCTTGAAACTTTTCCCTTTGACTCATTTGGCATCTCTTTGACTACCATTGGAATACAACATGCTACGACCTCTCACATTTTGTTTGCACTTCTGTTACAATCCCGAGTTACATCTTCTAAAACCTTCTCCTTGAAGCTTGATTGCTTCAATTAAGGATTCCACCATCTAGTTCTATCAAACCTTTTATTTATGTCGAGATATTAGTTATCTTTTATCCTTTTTATGTATTCTCTTTTCTTTCTGTCTACATTATGTAATTTTCCCAACATGTTTCTCCTCTATATAGGAGAACCATATGACCTCATGAATAAGCAACTCATTATTTTCTTTCCACATGGTATCCGAGTGATGGTCCTAAACTGGAGTTCTCGTGCCCCGCCCCTGTCCTAGCCCCCACCCGCTGCCCCTCTCCTCATCGCGTGCCGTCGACCACCTTAAGGCCCCTCACGCGTCATTGCCGCCTACTCTAGGAGGGCCCCTCGTGCGCACATCCCTCCCTCCCAAGGGCTTGCGTGCGCTGCACAACCCTATCCAAGGCTGCTGTACCGCCAAAGGGTCCATCCGGACCCCACCCATCATAGTTGGGTCACCGCAGAACCCATCCTAGCCCCATGTGACACCGGTGGACTGGCCATAGGCCCTCTTCCACCGCCATCAACCATCTAGGGCCTGCTGTAGGCCCTCCGCCAGCCCCTTAGTGCACTTCTTTTTCTCTCCATTGCCGCCCATCAATCCAGAATTGTCTGATTTTGACCGAAAAGGTGATTGTAGACCGATAAATCACCTTTTCTGAGTCTAGCGTAGATCGAGGATTATTGAAGATGGTTGTATGAGTCTACACGTATAACCAATCCTCTATACTATTGTGTAGACTCGCTCGGATTGGTCTACTACCCCAGTCGAGTTCCATTTCGACCTCTTTTTCCTTATGTCAGATTTTTCGTCTGGCGCTTTCAAAGGCCCGACTCCCATAGTGAAGATGGATGGGACCAACTATGAGTTGTGGTTCATGCCGTTCTTGATCCTCATGCAGTGTAATAACAAGGAGCACATTCTGACACAATCAGAGCTGGCAGATAAAACTGAGGAGAATGCCTCGTGGAAGCAAGATGACGCATATGCGTGTATTTGTCTCTTTGGTACTCTTACCAAAGAGATTGTTAATGACATTATGAACCAACCCACCACCAATGCAATATGGGATATTCTGGCTGCCACATATGGCCAAGCGAAGAATGTGGTTAAGATTCTTCAGCTACATATTGATATCTACCTGACCAAACAAAATGATCATCCTTTGCCTACTTTCTATTCTTCATTTTGTGGCAGCGTGGTCCTTGCACCTATTGATGTCGTCCGGATCATTCCAAGGATATATGCTATCAGAAGTATGGATATACTGCCTCCGCTCGTATGGTTGAGCAGATTGAGCCTCCTGATAGTTCAGCTATTCCTGTAGATTCACGATTTGATAACATTGTCTCCTTTCTGAGGGAGATAATGACTCATGCTGCCGGCACCATTACAAGTCTGCCAGATGTTGCAGCATTGCTAGATCTTCTTCGAGCTCCTCATGTATAGCATATGCTTTTACCAGTTGTAGCATGGTGGAGATGACAGAGTGGATCATGGATTCTGATGCTTCCCGCCATATGTGTAAGTAAGAATACTCAGTATTATGAAGTGATTTTCCTACTGTGCATGCTCCAAGGAGAAATTTTCCCTATCCTGACTGCTGACACGGACAGGGTAATGCATGAATGGAAAGAGAACACCTCTCAATTATAATTGCAAGCAAACATAACTAAAAATTTAGGATCTGGATTTAGCCTCAATCAGCTATGATTAGATCAGTTACAAACTTGCTTTGTGATCTTACGCCATCATAACCCTGATAATGGCAGCGTGAGAGGTAGCTTCCTTCATATTTTCTCTTTTTAAGTGTAGTTGCCTTTTATAGATATGGTCGAACAAAGCTTTAATGTTTTTGGAGTTTCCTTAAAGATAAACTCACATTTTCCAACATTGTCTTGCTGCATGAAGTCCATACGCAGGAACAAAAGGTTTTTTTGGCAAACTGCCACAGTATATTTTTATTGGATCTTTGGCTAAAGATCAAGCCATATTTCTTATTATTTTAACATCTGATCCATAGGCCATTCACCTGGATGACTGAACAATAAATTTGAAGGGGGGGGGCATCGTAACAAGGTAGCTTTCTATGGGTATCCTCAAGCATTGGCCTTGTATTTCATTACGGCATGGGTCACCATTTATTTTTCAAGAAAGCTTTGGGGACATACATTACATTATTTGGAAGTTGAATTTATCTACAACTCAGCAAAATGTGCCCATTCAGCTTCTGTATTTGCCACCATTTTGGTGCTAACCTGATTTCTGTTTTTCTTATCAGTACAGTGAGCAGAACATGAATTCTAGACATGGTTTATATCTATTCAATTGTCATGGGTAGAACTTTCCACCAAACTAAAACCACAGATTATCACCTCCTTCTAACTGGTTCTTGTTTGGTCCTCTAGATCTGAACAATCAAGATAATTTTTAGCAATTGCATTTATATGGCTCCGATTTCCTCCAGCAGTGCCTCTGACCATCCCTTAGTCTCCGATATTTGGCAATCTCCTCTACCGATTGCCTTTTCTTTTGGGGATCTCCTTTCTTGGCATCTGTTTTGCTGTCATAATCCTCCTCCTTTGCCTCTTGATGCTCCTTCTAAGGCTATCGATTCGGCCCCATGATCATGAACCCCATGGTCTGCTACCTATCTCCATGTTCAAGCAATGATATATGCCCACCGTTGACATTTCAACATGGAGATATCTAACAGAGATGAAGAAAAACCCCACTGCTGAAACTGATCAGCTTCCTAGTGTTTGGTTTGCGGCAGGCATGGGCTTCACAATCTTTAAGAGGTACTTTATCTCAATACATGTTTTCCGACTATAGCTCCTGACTTGGAGGACGGATCCTCTGCTGTAATACAGCAGGTGCTGTAACACAACATGTGCCAAACCTGATTTATGTAAGGGTCTGAGATAAACTAAAAAAATATGAAAGAAAATATTAAACATTTTCAAGATGAAGTTATATGGGTTAATAACCAGGTCATGTGAGGATTCTTTTGACCCAGTAGGTCTATATATGTAGCCCATTCCCCATTCTACATAAAGTGAATTCCACCCTTAGATGCCTGTGAGTTCTTAGGGTCTCCCCTCCAGTGGTGTTTCTCTTCATGTGAGAATGGTTTTTCACGTAAATCATTGTCTTTTGTGGTTTGCTTGTTTACTTTAATTTCTATATAATATCAGATCATATCTAATCGAGGATTAGGCATGTTTGTGGATGCTTCTTGTCTATTTGATATATGTTGATGATATTTCACATTTTCGAGTTCATCGTGGTTTGCAACCTGTGCCCTTGCATTGAGGTGTCCCACAAAAGGACAAGCTTTCTTCATGTTTCTGCAATTGACATGGAGTTTTTGGCCCTTCTTGGTGTTCCGAGGTAATTCGAGTTGTTGTCATCTTTCTACTTATGATAAGATCGATCATCATTCTGCTTATGATTGATCATCTTTGCCATTTAGTTGTGATTAAGAATGTTTGATGAGATGATTGACAATGAGGGGCAGATGGAAATGGAGAATTACATAGTGTAAATTACAACCTTGAAGTTGTCCTTACTAAGGACAATTATTTTGTTTGCTCTACCGATATTGAGATGGCTATTATGAACCATAGGAGAATAGGTTACATTAAGGTAAGTAAGCTCATGCATGGTAAGAAAAATCCATCCTAGGAATGACACATGTTCCTTGAAAATAGTCATATAAAAATATGGATATAACATCATGGATTATTAGCCAAATAGGAAGCGGAATCAGAAATAAAGATACAGAAATATGAAATATGGAGACCAAGATTTTTACGTGGAACCCTATTCCCTAAGGAGCGGGATGAAACCGCGGGAGAAGCCCTCAAAGGGGCATATGCTTCATTGATTTTTCTCAATGGATACAGGAGGTCTGGGGCTCCTTATATGGCCTCCACAGAGCTTCCAAGTCCCACCACTGGTAGATGTGGGACTAAACATATGGACGGGGTAAATGGATTATGGAGGCATCCATTTACATCCTACAACTCATTTGGCGCACAACCAAATACTCCAACACTCCCCCTCAAGCTGGAGCATGTAATGCTCAACTTGGACAAACAGAAAGGAACTCAACTCACAGTACATGACATTACAGACAATATCAACTCAACACACACAACTGTCGGCTGCTGTCGATGACGTTGCTTCTCATGTCGTGCAGGTGAGGAGGATGAACGGGCTGGAATGTGAGTCAAACTGAGGACTCGAAATCTGACCATCGAGTATGAAATTGCGTCTGGAGTCTCCTCGTCGGAGAACTGGGTCTCTCCCATCTAGCTCAGAGAATGGTACTCTACTATGGAGTCCTTGTGATACCACATGAAAACCCTTGCCCACATGACATAGGGAATGGTCCTTTACTCTGGAGTCCCTATGGCTCACATGAAAACTCTGGCCTGACAACAAGAATGATGGAAACCACGAAACTGAAGACCGCACACTCGTGCATGTCTGAACTGCAGACTCGGAACAACTTGTTGAGTTTGAAACTGAATTGTAGAGTCTGAACATCTGAATGACCTGCAATATGGAGTCTGGAGAATCTGGAAAATCTGACAAACTGGCCTGTGACTCTACACAATACTCCCCTTTTCTCCCATACTAGTTGGAATATGTCATCGACTATGTTGGGAGAAGACAATAAAATTGGGGGAAAAATGTGACGTCTTATTAATTTTTTTAATAAGCCGTCACAATTTTTTTTGATTTTTTTGAAAACATTTTTAAAGCCGTTTCAACAAAATTTTTTTACGGCTTTTCCTTGCAACATTTTTTTTGAAAACTTTGTGTACGGCTTTTTCTTGTACGCGTCTCTTTTTTTTTGCTTTTGCTTTTCGCCCTTTCTTGAAAACTTGCAATCTCCTTTTTTTAATACACGACCAAACATGGCCCAAAACTTTGCACCCCTTTCTCTCTCTCTCTCTCTATCTCTCCTTTTCTTCTTCCTTTTTTTTGACCCACTGGGCGCGAACTGCAGCTTAGTCCCCTTCGTTTTTTTTCTCGCCCAAGTGGGCTCGTCGCAACCCTTACTTAGGGTTCCCAACACGGGAACCCTCCTGTACGCTAGCGCCGTCCCGCACGATGGGGGCCTTTTGAAGCCCTTGCCGCCGCCTTTAGAGAGGAACGCGGTAGTCCTTTGCGCGCCGCCTGCGCGAGAAGGATCGACGACGAGTGGGTAGCGCAAGGGGCGGCATCGCTGGGGCTCTGGAGATACTTCTGTGGGAGAAGATGTTCGCCTGGAAGATGGGTTGCGCGACACGGAGATTAGAGCTCCACCAGGAGCTTTGAGGACTCTCGGGTCTGGAGGGTATGCCGCAAGAAGTGGGACTCGCCGTCCCTCTGAAAGGGCTTGAAGATTCCCGATCGGCGTCGCCAGGAACTGAAAAGGCCCATGCAGATGATGTGTGCGGTGGATGCGCATCCTGAGATAGAGAGCGCCGCCTGGAGGGAGGGATCAAGATTGCGCCGCCAGGAGATGAGGAGGCGACGCCTGGGTGAAGGCGACGCTTGAGGGGACTTCGCCTGAGTCCTGTTGAGGAGGCACGCCGCTGGAGGGCGAGTCGACCTGGAGGGTGAATCGGAGGAGATTGCGCAACCTGCGCGATGCATGCACGATCTGATTAGGGCTCGCCACACTGCCTTCTCCAGTTGATGGGGCTCTGCAGGAGCCCTTGGATTTTTTTTACTTCGTGAGATCTGTGGCCTGGTGATGCTTGGGCTGCACTGGATTGGGGGTGCCTCTCCTGGTGCTGCCGAGGGTTGCACCATCTGGTACTTCTTCCTCGGGATAGTGGGGACCATATCTCCACAAACAGAACCCTCTTGACGATATTCACGAACAAGCATGCTCATGAACAAAACTCGAAAAATTTAGGGCTTCAATAGAAACCTTAGAACTTACAAACTTTAACAAATAAGAACAATCACAATCGCATCTCGAACAAGACAAAGAACATGAAAACCTCGAGAATCGACCCACTCTGATGCCATGTTAGAAAATAAGAAGCAGAAGCGGAATCGAAATAAAGATAAAGAAATATGAGACATGGAGACCAAAATTTTTACGTGGAACCCTACTCCCTAAGGAGCGGGATGAAACCACGGGAGAAGCCCTCAAAGGGGCATACGCTTCATTGCTTTTTCTCAATGGATACAGGAGGTCTGGGGCTCCTTATATAGCCTCCACAGATCCTCCAAGTCCCACCACTGGTAGATGTGGGACTGAACATATGGATGGGGTAGATGGATCCTGGAGGGATCCATTTACATCCTACAACTCATATGGCGCACAACCAAATACTCCAACACATATCTATACATATTCGGTTAAGCCCAACTAGTTCAAATCCACTTGGTTGAGATAACTTGACTAAGCAAACCACTAAGTCACATTAATGCAAATTTCCAATTTTAAAACGAATATCGTGTATAATAAATTGAACAAGAAAGCTTAAATTGACAGGGTTATTCAGCTTAGGGGAGTTGGTGAGTACATTGGTGTTGGGAATCGGTCTTGAGTTCACTTCCCACTAAAGGTTAAATATAATTTCCTTTCTTTTTGCATCCTTTTCCATTTGGGACTTGAACCAGTCAAGAGTATACACATTGTAATCAGTTCACTCCCACTCTCCTATTAATTGAACTCTATACAAACATCATATTGGGTTGAGAATATAACTATTCTTTGATTTGAGAACCCTAGATACTTTAGATCTATTCATCTTTTGCATTAGGAGTTGAAGAAGCAAACCCAATGCACAGGGAACCTTCAGGAAGGAGTGGACATTCGATTGGTTTGGGTGGATCTGAGCTATTCGATTTGGGTTGAAAAAATAACATCCATCACCCGACCAAATTAGATTGGGTTGAGATGTTTGGGTAACCGGTTTGGGACGATTGGGTTGGGTGAAAATCAAATTACCCATTTGAAAATTCTTGTTAATTGAAGTCAAGTAGTGATGGTGCCATTGATGTATGAAAAATATGTCAAAGTAAGCATGTATCAAGCGCGATAGAGAAGAAAGCTGGAGGAATCAAGGTCAACATAGATGAAGAAGGTTGGGATATGTTCAAGTTGATATGGAGTTATTCAGTTAAGACTATGGGATTTTGAAGTAAAAATTATGTCACTTGAAGTAGATTGGGATTGGAGCATAATCGAGTGGTAGAAAGGCATGCTCTCAACTATTTATAATAAGTATCGATCATATTAAGGACGATACAGAAAAATACATGGAGTAAAACACATAATAACAATTGAAATAATGTTTAGTGAGACAAGGTTGGTTAAGGAGTTCACAACCTGTATTAGAGAATACGAGTTATACATTAGAAAATATAGGAGTTTAGAATTCTTGACATTATATATTAAGTATATATCGATTGGGTTTGGTGGGATTAAACCTTAGGTCATCCAAAGAAATAGTTTGGATTATTTGGGTGGGTTGGGTGGAAGACATTAGACCAACTAACCGACCCAATACCCATTGAAGGAGTATGGTTTGGGTCCAACCCGACCCAAAATCCAAATGGCCCAAATTATTTCGACCCATTTTCAATGGTTTGGTTGGGTTATAGGGTGGGCCCGTACAATGTCCAATCCTACCATCAAGTACTTGATTCAAGCCCTAAAAAACATATGTACTGATCTCATCCTTCTAGTACCTGGGTTCTGTTTTTTGATTATAATTAGACCCTAACTCCTAGGTTTGATCCATAGGATTGAAGGATTTGTAAGCACTTTGCAATGAACAAGAGTTTGATCATAAAAAAGGTAGAGTATCTTTTGTAAACACCTTGGTTCCTTGTTTCCCATGGATCCCTCATCGTCTTGATGATTCTAGGGTGTGTTCTCACCCTTCCATGTGTTAAGATCGAACTAATAAACATGATTTGGCCTTTCGTTGGCCATAATTCCGATTTGTATTGCATTCATGGTCTGTATGTGCTTGCATCCATAAGATTATGCCTCATTATTAGCATGTGACAAAATTATTCTAACCTCACGGATTGATAGTTTACATATTGATTTTGCATCCCTCCAAATTTCACGACAACCAGTCTTAATCGGTTTAATGAATGGCATTATCATGTAACTCATGTTTAGATTGATCAATGACCTAGTGGTCTATCAACTGACTAATAAATGCCAATCGGTTGATGCACTCATCGGTTAGTTGGACTATAAGGTCAGCTGATTGATGGTTTCGCTAGTTGACTGCGTGGCCTATTAGTTGAGTAAGCTACCGGCTTTAATCGACTAGATGCCTTAGTTATTAGACCAAAAGAACTCTCGTGGACTCACCCTCGGATGAGTCAACTCAGGGATCCCCTAGTTGACTATGATCTTCCTTGAGTCGACTCGAGAGGTTATTAGTTCTTGTACTCAAAATAGATCAATAAAAATGAGGGGTTTCACCATGGCATTGCAAACGTGACCAATGACATTGAGATGTTTTGCCTTGGCATCACCTCATATAGGCGAGGTGTGTGCCTCAAGGTGGGAACTTGAGGCATACGTCTTAAGGCACCTTTTTAGGTTCTTCACCTCGAGGCAAACATCTCAATGCCTCAAAGCATACATCTCGATGCCTCGAGGCACCACTCTAGTAACCATGAGCACACATGATACTTAGTTCTTCAACAATCATGGATATAACTTCTCTCATCTTGAGCAAGGTAACAAGTCAGTCTAATTGTATATATTCTTTCCTTCCCTCAAACTTTTTCTTTTCTTTCTCGTCTAGTAGAAGCACCTGATGGGACCGTATTACATGGATTGACCTATATCTCAATCTCCCTTGATTTGGAACATCTCTGTCACCAACACATGACCTCCATCATTGGTTGATTCTTCCGTGGACCTTCGCAGTTTATTTATATGTAATGGAGCAAGTATCTCATTTAGTTTAATGGTCTCCTTGCTGTAAAGCAACATGATTACAATATGATCATCAGAAGATGGAAGATAAGTCGATAAAATTAATGCCTTTGTCCTCCTTGTTGAAGAGAGACCTTTTTTTTATTTCTCCTCAAGCAAAGGCACCTTCGTTAAAATCTTGCAACTTCATCCTGTTGATCATACCTTTTACACAACTTCAGTTGTAGCACGTTCCTTAGATTTGGACTTGTAACATTTCTCAAGTTTCTTCCGAACCTGTGATGAATTAAAATGTCCATAAAAAACAATATTTGTACCATATGAAAATCTCTCACTTGTTATCACTCTTCACAATCTCCTTTAACTTCTCATTTGTTGGAAAAACTTTTACGAGTCCATCTCTTGTAAGTATATTCTTCATTGATGCTACTACTAGGTGAAGTCCTTCCCATTGAAGATCTCCATGAAAAATGATGCATCCTTTGCTATAAACTTTACCATCGAATCTTTCTGATGTGATCTTTTCTTCCATGAATTATCGATCACCTTGATCAGAGTCCAGGTGCTTCTGATCTCAACAAAATTGTATTATATTTATGCCCTGTGCAACCTCTCCCTCTAGCGGTCCTCCCATCCTCACACCTCCGTGCACGATCTCTCTGAAACTAGCAAAATTCTCCAATGACTCCCATTGGCCAACTCTAACTGGTTACCGCTCCTATTTTTCACGGCTTCTGAAGAATGCACATTTCCTACATCGCATCCTCTTGTTGACATTGAAACTCACTCAACCTCCTTATTAGAGAAAATATGCATACAATCCACAACCGCAAGGTATGTAAAATAAGACCACATGATGTGATGATGGTCGGTCAACCACCTCAGAAAAAGAATCACTATAAATAAGAACAATTCAACTCTTTCTGTTCCTTCTCTACCCCACCCTCTTTTTCTATTTCAGTGTTTCGGGAGTCAGTTACTATCCCTTCTACTTATAGACCCAAATACAATCTTATATATTGAATTTAAGAATCAACCACAATCAATCAACCAAGACTAATACTAATACAACATTAACATATTATAATCTAGACTCTACAGTCAATCAAAACTAGCACTGATACAACATTAACATATTAGAATTTAGACTCTACTCCCTCACAGAGTCCTGACCCTAATATGTACCTAAAGCCATATGAAGCTTTGAATGGTAAAGAAAAAAGAAGAAACAATATAACAATTTCTCATGTTATGTTGCTTTATGAACTGTACTGGAAAGTTCTCATTCTAGCAAAATTGTTTCATTAATGCACACTGTTGCTGAGTAGAGGAAGTAAACATGCACAAACACTAAAAAGCAAACCACATGCACACGGATTTACGATGTTCACCATGAACGGGCTTACGTCATCCGGAGACGGCAACCGTTTCACTATATGTGAAGAAGGAAAACCGAGTGCTTTCCCTAGGATTGGTTTTGGGCCTTTCCCGACTCAACTTGTTCTTTCTAATGTCTTGGTCTGATTGGTAGAGAGCATAGGACGCAAAGAACCCATACCCTATGAAGTTTATATACACTCCCAGTACAAATGACTGGCAGGGAACATATGACACAGAGAACCCAAACCCTATGGAGTTTATACACTCCCAGTGCAAACAGATCCTAGAGGCAAATGGATCCAAACACTCAAATAAAAATCCATTTCGAGTAGATAGAAATATGACAGTCTTCAACTGGGTCCAACCGACCAGATGGTTATGATTCAACGCATATCAACATGCACAACAAACATATTAGATATATGTTGCATTCTTATATTGAAAAAAACCTAATATTGACAAGTAGGAACAGTATTTTCGTGGTTTAAAGGGTCCCTTTTCTTGCAATTAGATCTGTTTGTTTACTATAATGTTGGTCACTGTTTCGATGCCATGTAGATCGCGAAGAAGGATTCGTTCAAGGTGCCCTAGCTCAAGTAAAATGAACCGACAGGCGTTGCAGGCAGAAATATGACAAATTGATTAGGAGACTGTAATTCATCATCATCCAGCTTGAGCAAAACACACTCTCAGGATCGTTTAAACCTCATGATTGGACTTGGAGGGGATGTTCAATGGAAGCGAGAGCTTACCACGATTCTTGGGGTACTAGATCTTGGTAATATGTGGAACAATGTAGAATATATTCTGGCAAATTGAGTTGGATCCAAAGAATAATCTATCAAGTTTCTGATTGATTGAATGTCATTTGATTTGATAAATCTCTCAATAAAGTGAATGCTATACCTGTCTAAGAAAAATCTAAATATTTAGACTGTCGGTGGACAGCATATTAGATGGAAGCACTGAGCATATGCTAAAATTGCTTTAACCTAAAGATTGACCCTTCTTTTAACAAGTGATTTTCCTATTGGTGAAAAAGACCTAAGGGTGCGTTCTTTTAGCGGGTTACCCCCCACTTTGGGTGGGTAACCCCCCAAAACCCCCACTTTTAACCCACTAATGGGGCTCACTCCCTTCTCATCAAAAAAATTATATATTATACCATCATATCATCTAAAAATCATAAAATACTCAACTTCTACTCACTATTCCAAACTTCAATACAATCACATCACAACAACCACCCACTTTTTCAAATTTCAATACAATCATATCATAATAACCACCAACTTTTTCAAATTCCAATACAATCACATCACACAAACCCTCCCAACCCTTAACCCACCAACCAAACACACAAACACAAAACCGGGTTATCCACCCCTGGATAACCCACGAACCAAACGCACCCTAAATGATTAACCAAAATCTGTTATGGTTTTAATTTTAATTTATCAAACATGTGCAAAAGTCATATATGAATGCGTGCAAGTAAGACAAAGCCATTTATTTGATTATACTAGAAGACGGGATACAATATTTTCGTCCACTTAGTTGCATATTTATTCATTATTAAACGTTTTCCTCTCGTTTTCCATTTTCCCTTTAATTCACTAGTTTTTAGATGATTCCTTCTTTATGCCATGACCCATAAACCTTGTCCAATTACACCATAACCCCTATAATATTTGTAGTCATATGATCCCGACAATCTTTCTCTAGATCTAGGAGTTATGGTGTAATTGGACAAGATTTGAGCGATCAGGATGTAATAATCCCTTCTAACGAGATACGGTCTTTTTACCATCTGGTTTGAAAGGGTTTGCCATGGCCTAGCAGTGATGGCTTGTAGTTAAGTGTGGGCATCGGCGAGGAAGAGAATCTTACTCAGGTGTTTTCTTTAGCGTGCTCAAGGCATCCCTTTTGCATGCGATCCTAGTTCAAGACCATGCGGAGGCGCGCAATACCCTCCTCTTATGGATTGCTTAACCTATTTAGGGTTAAGTAACCAAAATAAGGGTCTACTTTGGCATGTATGATTAACTTGACTTTGAGCTCTCCATGTTTGTGGAATCATCATTGTCACAAAATCATAATAAAAATCTAATGACCCACCAAATATCAAAAGATTCTAAGGTCTCTTGTGCTTGCAATAGGTGGGGCCAATGGAAAAATCCATTCTCGCGGAGGAGAAGAGAAGAGAGATCTTTATCCATGAAACTAGGGTTTAATCAAACCGAACTTGAGTGAACCTACCAAGGTTGGATTTGGTTTGTTTAGCATATCTAAGGGTTCGGGTTTGGATTAATAAAATAAAAATATTGTTCAAGTTTGATTCGACTCGATCCTAATTCAGTTTATTACAAGTTAGATTTAAGAAGAAACCTTAAGTATACTAATTTTATACATTTTTCACATTGATTAAAGCTTATTTGAGAACAAACCTTCAACAATGTATGCTATATAGTATTTTTTTCACTTCAATTAGATTTCAATTAAGATTTTGTATAAATGGTTTGATTTATTCAACCTCGATAAATGTTTAATATTTAATAGTTAATGAGTATCAACCAAAGATTTATAAATTCCGTCCACACATGCATGTACTATTCATACATATCCATTTAGATTCTTGCATACATACTCATATGTTAATTTTAATCGAACATTAACAAATCGAAGTTGAGATAGCCTACCTTATTCAGGTTTGGTTCACCTATGTTCAGGTTCTGTTTGTTTATTGTCGAATAGAATCTTAATCGAATTTTAACGAATTGAATATGCGAATAATTTGACAGCTCTACCTTCAACTCTATTAAGAAGCATGCTTACGAAATCTGAGAAACAACCTTCTTTCTCAAAAGTTATATCAATGGTTAGTTGATACCATGCTAAGATAAGGAATGGTGCAATTATAAAACCATGCTAATCCCACTACTCAAATTATTCATTAGTATCTACATTGAGAATCTCTAATGACAATTATCCTCTTCCATGCAATTTCTTTTGGCATTTTGTATCAATTAGAGATGACAATAGACATTTTGGTAGGTGTTAGAGTAGTGGTGGTTGTGATGATGGTGAGTGAAGAATGGATATATACTTACAAATACAACAATTGATGAAGGAATGGCTTCTTGTGCCGACCAACACAAGAAGGCATCAATTTGGAAAGCAATGTAGCACTATTTATTTACTATGTGCTTATAGCACATCTCTACCGCTATCTCATAGGGGTCTTCTCTACCATCCATTCATTTGTGAGGTTTTTGGAAGTTTTGGGGATTAATTGCCCTAAAGTGATCGTCATCAACCCCTTTGCTTTGAGGAGCCCACAAAGAATATATTCCCTTCTCCCAACCACTATTCTACCCAAATCATTTCTTGGTCATATATTCGAAACTAAGCTTTTAAAATAATAATAATAATTAGATGTGATGCATGATTACATGCATTTATTGTAATCTCAAAAAAAAAGAAAAAATGTAGTTGTAAAACAATCCTTAATCCCCAAACATCACCCCTTTTTTAAAACCTAAATGGGCATTACATAAAACGTTTCAAATTTGGGGTAAATGTTGTAGAGGATGTCAACTAAAAAGGTGTAACATTTGGGCATAAATTTCACTATAACACTTTGATAAACAAATTTTCTTATTAATAAAATGATGAAGCTAATCCTATATGGTCTATATAATTCAATATTTTTAAATCAATAATGTGTTTAACTATATGCCATTTATGTTATTATTATCACCAAAAAACTTAGAAGGATGCTATACCCATTAATAAGAATAAAAATTCGATGACATATACCTAATCACGTACTCCTTTTTTAAACTTTGGTTGATGTTGACTATATATCTATAAAGTTAAATATTATTTTATTTCGATGAAAAGTTATAGTACTGAATTATTCAGACCCAAGTTTGAATTTTTCTTCTTAATTAGGGCCATTTTTTATATTTACCTTAAACTTTGGGTTTTTATTTAATTTATTTACAAATATAAATATATGTGCAGGCATGTTTAGAAATAGACAATATAAATACCCTATCATACAACTCTTCTTGCACCCTTAGGCCCTATTTGGTAGGAGAATAGGCCCTGGAATAAGGGACCAATTCTCCTCCCGACACGGTTCCCAGTGGTACGACTATTCCCTATTATTCCATCTTATTTCATCCTTATTCCTATCTTTATCCCACCTTACCTACCTTTATTTCGCCTTATTCTCCTTATTCCTATCCTCCAGCCGAACAGAGAATAGACCCTTATTCTCCTTATTCCCCGTCCTTATTCTTGCTTATTCCCGAACCGAACGGGCCCTTAATTTATTAGAATAAACTTCGGTATTAATGCTGGCAAATTAAATGACGATTTTGATGGTATTGATTTCTTTTCTTTACCAATATATCTTATCCATATATAAATTATATATTATTACTTTGAATTCAATGTTTTGACCATGAATCCCCCTCCTATATGACTTTAGTAGGTATTTTTTTGGAATTTTCTTAGGACTTCCTATGGGCTATTGTGGTCTGATTGAGCTTTCCAAATTGAAGTGCTCCTACAGCGGAAAGGATCCTCTGTAATGAGTATTCAACAGATGTCTTGTAATCCTCATTTTTTACGATTGCAATTTTGAAAATATAATTTTATGGATTATATCTTCTACTTATGTTCTACATATCCTCTAAATTTTGTTAAAATCCGAGGTCATTTGTAATTTTATCTTTATGTTCAATTTTTTGATTCTTTTTTAAACATGATTTAAGTTGCTTAAATGTCGATTGGACGTTTGACCATTAAGATAAAATAGAAAATAGCCTCAGATTTGAGCAAAATTTGGGAATATGTGGAACATTAGTAGAAGATATCATCCATAAAGTTGGATTTTCAAAATCCAAATCCTAAAAGAAAAATAAATGGAGATTACAACACCGCTGTTGTACCTATTACAACAGAGGATCCTTTCCCCTCCTCATGACGTACATCTTCATGTAGAAACCAATATATTAATCATCCATTTTAGGAATATTGATACCAAATAGGAATAAGATTATAGATTATATCAGATTTGTTTAACATGCCGACTAATCTGACCAACATGCACCGGAACAATATAATTAAATTTTTTAACAATGGTGTTTTTGATAATGTGTCATTATAAGATGCTATTAATTATATAAAAAATAATGTTAATTATGGGAAATTATGTTTTTTTATCATGAAATTACTCATCTTATCTCCAAAATTTGCATCAGTTATTGGTAAACTAGCAATGATTAATACAATGTAACGGATATATTTATATTTTAATCAAGTTCAACAAGCGTAATGGTGCAATACATCTCATATTCTACTTATTAAACTTGCCTGAATTACGCAAGAAGTGATGTCAAATTGATGCGTTTCACCCTTTTTTCTACTTTCTTCACCTCACTACTATTTTACGAACTTTGTATGAAAAATATGTTAAGAAACACTTAAACATCACAATCATATCCTTATATACTCACACTCTATATCAATACCATTATATCTTTATATAAATACATAAAATATATCATAGTATGATAAGACTAAAAATAACATATTATATATATAATTTATAGCTAAATATATTATAAATTGAGAAGTTTAAGAAAATATATGAAACAAACATGTGCTCTGTTGGGTTTTTGACCCTCTCTCGAGCGGGAAGGGGTCCTTGTTGTTAGTTGTTTGTTTTGGGATCAAAACGAGTGAGATGATGCGTTAAGTAATATATATTTTATGAATAATGTATATTTGTGATCATGATAAGCAATATTTATTCGAGAAGTATTATTGAAATATGAGAAAGTAGTGTTCATAACATCAAATTTTATTCGTTCTGATACACGATCTGTAGTCCTAATTGATTTTTTTTATCGAAGGTATTTTGATTTCATGTAATAAAAAGTAACAATAAACACAATTGTTACTTTTCATGCGCTACTTTGAAAATATACCGAGTTACTGATGTATTTACTTAATTTGCTTATAAGATATTTTATGTTACTATTGCTAACACAATTATTACTTTTAACGCGTTACTTTGAAGATATACTGAGTTAGTGACGTATTTACTTAGTTTACTTATAAGATATTTTATGTTAATATTGCTAACAGAATTATTACTTTTCATGCGTTACTTTGAAATATACTGAGTTATGATGTTACTGCTTCTACATTTATTATTACTGATACAATTTTATTCTACAAGTTACCTACGTAACTTAAATATTTGTTTGTCCTTTACAATTAGTTACTGATATAGAATTAAAAGTTACTAATTCTTTTCACAAAAATGAATATATTTACTTTCAAAATAGTGAATTCTTACTGATATGCATTCTGAAGTTTATCTTACCAATCTCAATTCAGCAAGTTACTTAAGTAGCTCATCAAATTACATATGCTTCGCATTGGCTTACTATTATAAATATAATTCTTACCTTTCATGTATATACATACATACATACATACATACACACACACACACATATTTGTCTTACATAGTTACTGATTCATTTTACAAATACTACTGACAATTTATTATTTCAGGTATGCCAGTTGTCCGAACATTTATTATATTTCATGGATGAAAAAAATTAAATAATGAAGCATTGATGATCGTTGTATACTTATTGATTAAAGAGGCGAGAAGAACATCTTTGACAATAATATTAAGAACAAATCATTCTGTAACTAATAAAAGAGGTAATTAACAAATACAATTACCAAATAAATAATTGATGTATAACTATAATCTCAGTAACTAATCACAATGAGTCAGTAATTGGACATGAATATTCAGTAATTCTGCATATAACTTCAGTAATATTCCTACTTAATTATCTAGTAATTATTCAGAAGTACTAAGTAACTATATCTTCAATAACAATCATAATGAGTTCAGTAATATGAACATTTACAAGTAGTAATTTTTGTATGGACATAAATAATTTACCTATTCAGTAAGTGTTGTATGTTCATTACTAACTATAACTTTAGTAACAATTACAATGAGTTAAGTAATGTGGACATTTGTAATCAATAATTATTATATTGACATTAGTAACTTTGTACAAATGTTATCAGTAAGAATGATTGAAAGACAAGTAACACCCAACAAGTAGCAAGTAACTTATACAACTAAATAGTAAGTAACTTTGTATTTATTTCAATACTCAATGTGAAACATAAATAATTTATTGAGCTACTTAAGTAACTAAGAGAATAGATTTGTATTAGTAAGAGTGATTGAAGGACAAGTAACACCTAACAAATAACAAGTAACTTATATAAATGTTATCAGTAACACGAACAATAACACTGAAACTCCAAAACATATTTTGATCGCCATCGGAGAAAGGAGGCGATTCTCAAGGTTTTTTTGGAAAGAACAATGTGACAATTACTGAATACGTAATTACATCTCAAAAAAGAATTTAAATTGCGAGTAACATGCGGGAAGTGGTTATGGAAACTCATTCTTAGCATTAAAATTAGAAATTAATCAATTTTGCTCAGAACCACAAGATCATCATCACACGAGTTCTTAACAAAACTCAAATGGACACGTGGCTCATTGGATAAGCCACACACACACACACACACACGCACGCACGCACGCACGCACGCACGCACGCACGCGCACCCACGCACGCACACCCACGCACGCACGCACACCCACGTACACACACACACACATACACGCACACGCACGCACGCACACGCACGCACGCACACACGCACCCACGCACACACGCACACACGCACGCGCGCACGCGCGCACGCGCGCGCGCACACACGCACACGCACACGCACACGCACGCGCACACGCACGCACACGCACGCACACGCACGCACACGCACGCACGCGCACACGCGCACACGCGCACACGCGCACACGCGCACACACACACACACCACGCACACACGCACACACCCACACCCACACGCGCACACGCATGCGCACGCGCACGCGCACGCGCACGCACGCACGCGCGCACGCGCCCACGCGCACACGCGCACACGCGCGCGCACACACACACACACACACTCACACACACACACAGAGGGTGCACTTGAATTGAGGTGGCACCTTTCCTTGATTATGGAAAGGTGTCATCTTAGGCCGTGGGATGAGGAGTGTACGTAGGAGATTGAAACTACTATGTGTTTTCATGCCAACTAACATTACTATAATGTGGGATGGTTAATGCTAATTTATAAATACATGTCATTGAACATTCTATATTTAGGCATATGCGGATTTATGTACAAAAAATTACAGAAATATTTGATGGAATAAAAAACCGTATTTTGAAAAAGCTGTTAAAAATTTACAATCGATTGACATAATTTACATTTACATGTTATAATATACAACATCGTCTCTACCGATGTTTGAGAAAAAACTCTAAATCCGATGAAATTTTGTGTTTATGCATTTGAATTTTACGCATATTATGTTTCATTACATTACAGGGTGATAATAAAGTGATCTACACATGGCAAACTCTCCTGTAATGAATTCAAGATTTGATCACTCTTTAAAAAGTTGTATACACAATTTTATATTATTAAAACGGAATGAGAATAAAAAAATACACAATATAAATTTATTTTACACATACACGCACAATTTTACAAAATTGATTTATATTTCACAAAGACATTATGAAAATTTGCGCCTAAATAATGCCAATTTGACTACTAATTTACCAACAATTATCGTATTTTATGTAAACAATATCTATTTTACAAAAAGATACTATATTTTATAATTTCTAATTCAATTAAGATATGTATGCTATGTCTACAATGGATGTTTTTAATTTCTCAGATTCTTAAAATGCGATATATTTACAATTTTATATAATAAATTACAACGTCAAAATTTATTTTACATAAAATGAACGTATTTTACTGAGATATTATGACATTTTGTACAAGTTTATTGACAAGTTGTCTAATATTTTACATTACTGGACCGTATTTTACAAAAGCAAGTTATATTTTATAACATTGTCATATATTTTACAATATATTAGTTCTCTTGAACTGAGGTTTTACTTCTACAATTGATGTATTCATTTTCACTATTTCATGAAGTTTGATAGAATTACAATTTTTTACTATATAATACAACTACTTAATTTAATTTATAACAAAAGATCATATTTTACAAATATATTATAACATTTTGTATCTATGAAAGGGTAATTTATGTATTATTTTACACAAAATAATTATATTTTACAATAATAAGATATATTTTACAATAAGAAAATGTATTTTACTAATTGCTAAATCTATAGTCGATACGGATGTTATGTCTAACACTGATGAATACATATACAATGACAACATATCCGATGTATCAACTCTTATGTTGACAATAATCTTATTTTGCATTTTTAAAATCTTCATTAGTATTTTTTCGAACTTTCGTGAAATAATATAACCAACAATATATATTCAGAGATTATTTTACGTATTAAAAAATTATACTAATGATTTTATATATTACAGGAAAAAAATGCTGGATTGTGTATGCAAATGCTTTGAAGTTTGGCTTGAGAGAAACAAGTAGCATACACAATTCTCATTCAAAAAAATACAATCTGAAAGTAAATATAGCTATTGGAAATACATAAAATGTAAAAATATTGATGAAAACAGATACTTGAATTCAAAAGAATTGATAATAAGAACAAGAAAAAATATATTATATAGTTGATGATAAAATACCAACCTGGTAAGACATACTGATGAGAACGTAGTAATGCCTTTGAAATAGATACAATAGCTAACAATATTTGAAGTGGAATGAACAAAAAGGAAAATGATATTTTTGAGTAATAATTAATTACCAAATAAATGATAATTCATTAATGAAGCTAAAATCAATTTGTAATTTAAATTTTTAAATTCTTTCCATTTTTAGGTAAAAACAGAAACATGCTCTTACTAATTAAAGTTGAATTCGAAATTGTGGATAACCCAAAAAGCGGGATCTTTAAATTAATCAAATAGAATTTTAGGAAAATAGAATAATGAAGTATATTCGTATAATAATATTACATAATACCTAATTTGAAATAGAACGAGAAGAAAGGTACCACATATAGGCGACGACAATGAAGAAGGAGCTCTTCTAGGCGAACGATTGAGGGGAGAGTCTGTACTCGCAAAAGCACTTTCTAAGGAGGTAGAGTGACAACCGGCGATGATGGAGGAGATGCAGTCGAGCTTGGTTGAAACCATATGGGAACAGGAAGATGATTCCGACCAGTACAGTGAAGGTACATTGTTAGAACTCCAGATCCATCGTTCGAAACCAAATTTCAAAAGTAAGTAAAATTTCAAAGTAAAAAGAAGTTTTTAATATTTTTTTATAAATTATATCTCTCCTAAATGGTATGAACAGAAGGAACAGTCCTTGAGGTTATCAAAACAAAAGAGGTTGACGTTGAAAAGGATCCTTTGATGATTGAAGATGATTTTAGAAGTATGAAAATTAATGTTTATTTAAATATAAAATGCGTATTTATTTTATATGAATATACTCATGACTCATTGCAAGCACAAAAATAATTTTTTGTGTCTCTACTTCTAGGCAAAGGCTATGTACAACACAGATGTTACATTGAACACTTTGTGCATTTCATTGATAACCATAGACCCACGCCCAAACAACAAGCACCTTTATCAAAGACTGCTTTTGAATAGTGATGAATACCCATTCATCACTCTTTATTCTTTTATTTTAGCTACAAAACCTTTGCCAAACACATGTAGATATATGTAAATAATAATAATTAGCATTTGGCATGCATTGTGTAAAAATAAATAATTAGCATGTTTTTGTGCATAAATAAAAGAATAAAGAAATAAAAGAAAAAGAGGGAGATATTTAGAATAATTATTGAGCGACCTAATCCCAAGGGAGGGCTCAGCATGGGCCTGACCGCACAAAAACCCAAGTTGAGAGAGATAAGGAAGCTCATGTATGTACATATATACCTGTATATAAATAAGAATATTTTCCTCTAAATAAAAATAAAAATGGGTTTTTATTTATTTGTATATATTTGTAAATATAAAATTAAAATAAAAATGAGAAAAATAAAAAGAAATAAAATTCATCCCTTATTGTCTATATTCATCATGTATATAAAACCACTTCCCTATTTATTTATCCCTATAAATAAATAAATTAAAATACAATAAAAATGTGTACATATTCTATACTTCATAATGTAAATAAATAAAATAAAAATCACAAAAACAAAAATAAAATAAAAAGAAATAAAAATAAAAATCAAAACCAACCTTGTATATATACCATGTACATACTTGTATATATCTAATTATTTAGCCCTTGTAAATAATTAATAAAAATAAAATAAAAATGTCATAATATTCTATAAATAAATAAAATATAAAATTGGAATAAAATGTACAAAAATAAACAACTAAAAATTAAAAATGAAAAATGTATAGTGTATATACCAATATATAATATACTATTTTGTAAATACTTAATTTTTATTTCAACAAAATAAATACAATTCACCAAAAATTAACTTAAAATAAAAGAAACATTTTTTATGTTTTGAGTTTTTTGAAATTCGACCATTTTCTATTTATTATTGAATTTACAAAACTTTAATAATTGGCGGGCTCTGATTGGTCCACGGGGGATGTTGACCCCCGGTCAACTCTCCCCCCAGGACCACCAGAGCCAGATTCTGCGCCCGTCCCGCCTTTTCTCCCAATTATTGCGCCTTGATCCGACCGCCAAACCCTTTAACCCTGGGTCCTAATCCATCATTGATCATCCGAGATCCTCGCACGGGGTGGGTTTTAGGGATCCGTGCTCCGAATTCCTCGTCCGACCATCGTCTAGCCGAACCCCTAGCCATATAAATCCTTAGCTCCGCCGCACGTTTCACGCATCTTTGGACCTCCCCCTCGACGCCTGTGACCTCCTCCTCCTCCTCGCCTGAGTGACAGCGGAGCGAGAGGGAGTAGCAGCGAGGCTCGGGACGCTGGGAATCCTCTGATCCGACAGCTTTCACCGCCGTGCGCCGCCGCGAGCACGCTAAGCCTCGGGACTCAACGATCCCTCGAGGCCACGACCCCCAGGGCTCCAGGAGCTCCGGCACAGTCGGATGCCTTCACCAGGTAGCTCTTTTAGCTTGTAGTTTAGTCTAATTTTAGTTTTCCCCCAATTTCCTCCGCCACCTTCGCCGGCTAATTCACTCTGTTCCGTCCAACCATTTGCTCGCCCGACCCGACCTCCACCTTCGCCAGACCTCTCCCCATCTTCTACACCCATCCACCCCCCTGTCTCGCCCCGGATCAGGGCTATCGTCCTCCGCCGCCACCGCTTCGCCGGAAGGACGCCACACCGCCTCATCCTTCATCTCCCACGTGCGCTAACGGGTCGAGGCATTTAGCCCTCGACCCCTCTTTCTTCCTGTGCAGGCAGCAGGTCAAAACGACCTCATCTGGAGGTCAGAACAATAGAGCACAGGCGCTCCAGTTCTTCACCTTCGCCGGAGCTCTCCAGAGCTCCCTGTGATCATCGGAGCAGTTAAGCAGCTGCGGACTGACACGAGCTTTCTTCTCCACTTCTCAGCAGCGTCGGAGGACGTTCCTACAGCGCATATCGGCCGCGCGAAGTTCGCCGGCGGCCAGTTCATACAGGACCCTCCATCATCGTCGGATCGAGCCACTCCCCAGTTTTGATCTCGACCCTTCGTTCTTCGGGCGCCCTCGACTGTCGGATTTCGATTAGAAGCTCATCTGGAGCGTTGATCTCACTAAGAGGTGCCAGCTGCTATCCCTCGTTCGATCATCCACGTGGCTCCCTCTCCACCGTCAGATCAGAGCCGAGGTTTCTTCGTTTGTGCGCCGCGCATCCTCCACCGACTGATCAGCCACGTGACGCGCATCCAAATCCTCGGATAATAAAGGGTAATTTACCCTTAGGCCCTTTTCCTTTTTGTCTTTATTATTCAGTCCTGTAAATAGTTTAGACAGTTCATTTTATTTTGGTTAATTTGCTTTGAGGACCTGGTAGTTTACTTTATTTGCAATTTAGTCCCTGTTTGTGGTGACCACGTGCATCGACACATGCTTTAGTGGGCTTTTTGCATTATTTTCCCTGTAGTCCTGGCGTGTTAATGTTTACACTTTTATAAATAGTAATTGCATTTAGGTCCCTCTAAGCCTGGACCACGTGCCTAGCGCGTGAGTCGTTGGGAATTTTGCAATTAAGGGCTTAGGATTTTCTGCCGTGTTATCTATTGGCCCCAGGACTTACTTTTCTTGCGATTTGGTCCCTATGCACTGTTTGGTTGTTTTGGATTTTAATAAAATATCAAAACTAACCCAATTGGCGTGAAAATTGGATACTTGGCTCCTGCCACTGTGTAAAATTTCCCCTACTTTTTGGATACATTTCTGAGAATTTTTGTTATTATTAAAAAATAAAAAAACATCCATTTTTCTGCCTGTTCAGATTTAAAATTCACAAAAAATATAAAAACCTTTTAAAAAATTCTTAAAAATTCAGATTTTGTGTGTTTGAGTGCGTTTGATTTTCTGGCCAATTTTGGCCATTTTTGGATTCATAAAAAATATAAAAATTAAAAAACCTTGAAAACTTATAAAAATTCTAACAATTCATAGAAAATCCCCAAAATAATAAACTCTTTCTCTGATTTTTACTTTTTGTTTATATTTTTTTTAAAAATACCTTCAGGCCTTGAAACAACCATTTAGTATTTTTAAATGGTTTTAGAAGCCTGATTGGACAGTTTTCATTGGTTTCTGCCTTATTTCATTTTTAGAAAATTCCCTAAAAATCAGAAAATTCTCAAAAATTCACTAAAAACAGTAAAAAATATAAAAATTCTAAAACATTTTTGTTAGAATTTTTAGAGCATTTTTGACTAATTAAATAATTTCTTGAATTTATCTTTTTTACCTTTTTATTGTTTTCTTTATAATTAAAAATCCAAAAAATATAAAAATATTAAAAATCCACCAAAAATAATTTGTTTTTATTTTTCTTTATTTCAGACTACTTCGTAGGCTGCATGGCCATCTCGTGCTCCTCGAGTTCGACCCTGGGAGCTATACCAGGTCAATCCCATAGCTAGGACTGCTAGTTGGTTTTGTCGTGTTTCTATCTTTATTTGGTGGTCCGATTTATTTTTCTTGTTGAGTTTTGAGTCCCGAGTGACTGAGGTCACAATGACCGTAGTGACACCTTTACCTTAGTCGTTCGGGCGGCTCATCAGAATGACGCCGTTGCCGGGGAGCACGGCTTAGTAGTCAGTTTCTTTTTCTTTTTATTTTGTTTTCTTTTTCGCAGCTTTTCACTGCTTTTTATTTTTCTTTTATTTCTGTTTTATTTTATTTTTATTTCTTTTCTGCTACTTTTGTTTTTGTTTGTTTTTGCTTGTTTATTTTTATTTACATTTTTGCATACATACCCTGTTTTATTTTATTTACTTTATTTGTTTTATTTTTGTCTGGTTTGACACTCTTCTGTTTTCTTGTGAGGGCCCGAGGACCGAGGCGGCGACTTTCGAGGAGTCGACACAACCGTGGTTATCGTAGGCGGCTCCCTTCTGCACGGAGCCGTAGGAGAATGCGAGGAGACAACCGAGTGCGAGATTAGTGTAGCTTTAGTTTAGACTTTATTTTCAGCATTATTTGAAGTGTTGTAATAATACATGACAGCAGTACTCTCTCTTCTTAGACTCTCGGGGTCTGTTTCACCGAGCCCCGGTGTGCTCGGGGGACCCCTCGGTTTTTACGCGGCTTTCTTCGCGGTTTTGATTTCTTTTCTGCCTATTCGATTTCTCGCGGTTTTGAGCCCCTAGCCTTAGGATTTTTGCTTGACTGTGATGTAATAAATAGGATCCAAACACCCTAATAAATCTGCCTGTACCTATAGATCGGTAATTGGACCAAAAATAAAAAGTTAATAAAATAGTCGATCCACTACCTTCGAGCCTACGCGCCACAACCCACCCTGCCAAGCGCTGCTCCTGACCTCGATTTGTCAAGAGGAGGAGGGGTGGACCAAGACCAGACATTTGGATTGGAGGCTGGTGGTCGAATAGACGTTCTTTCGAGTAGAACTGCTGCTTAGGGCTCGGATTTCCGCTTGCACCATTTAGGTAGTTTTATTTCAGTCTTCAAATTCTACGCAGATCATTCTTGCATGTAGACTGCTGGAGTCAGGTACGCATCTCTTACTCTGCATGCATCATTGATTTTCTCGCGCATCGGCTTTTTCGACTTCTCCCCCTGTTTTTGGACTTAATAACTAGGAGAACCGAAAAATTCATTAGGCGTTTGTTTTTATTTGAAAAATACCTAAAAAGAAAAACAATAAAATTTGGGACTGCTAATCACACTTGACCTAAAAGACACCTAATTGAAAAATTTGTCTTGGGGAGAGTAACCCCCTCCTTGTTTGGTTTGGATGAGCGAGAGAGTGACCCGCACCTTAGGCTAGAGCCATATCCGATTTTTCTCGACTGATTACCGGCTTTCTGTACGGGACAATCGGTTGAGAAATATCGGATTCCTATTAGCTCATGTAATCGCTCTGAAAGACTGAATGATCACCTAAATAAAATTGACAAGATAATTGATCGATACCTTTCGGTCTTCAGCTCGTGTGCGTAGGTGAATCAGGGGTTCGCTTTTTCATCTTGTGTGATTCCAGATCCCTTCTGCCTTCCCCCTTCTTCTCTATCCATCTGTCTCCCACCCACCCTCCCTTCAGTCTTCTTCTTCTCCCTTACCCCTGGATGATGGATCCCTCTCACTTCATGCTGACTCTTACGGCTTCTTCTCCATTCTCTGACCATCAGTCCAGTCCACCCTCCAGGGAGGTCGGATCCCCGACCAACCTCCCGCTCCCTCCCTCCCATCCCTTTCTTTACTCTAGGCATGTGCAGAGATCAGATAGAGCAGATGCGAGACCCGGACAAGGCCATTGCTGAGTTGAGAGTGCACTCCGTTCATGATCAGAGAGAGCAGAGGACATCATCAGATAGATCCTATCCCAGATTGATGGAGGAGCAGATAGCACAGGGAGCTCAGTCAGCTTCTACATTACGTTCATTCGTCTAGGATTTGGATTACATTTAGAGACTGCCGACATTTTCAGGGGAGGCGCACGAGGAGCCTTATCTTCACCTGTCCGCATTCGAGGAGTTTTGAAGAGCACAGTTATATTCAGATGTCACTGCAGAGGAGCTGATGAGGAGGACCTTCCCATTCACACTTCAGGACAGGGCCATGCGACGACACAGACGATTGGGGAGGACATTCGATACGTGGGGAGAGCTACGCCGAGACTTCTTACAGAGATACTTCCCCCTGCGTAGAGCAGAGTTTATGCGGTCTTTGATCAATGACTTTTCAGTTGACCCCCCAGGAGCCACTGCATGAGGCATGGCCGATGTTTCTTGACCTCTTGAGGAGATTTCCAGACCACGACCTTCTACTGACAGACCTTATCGGGATCTCCATGCGGGGGATGACCGCAGAGCAGATAGCACTGGTGATTACCACATGTAGCGGTTCACACCGCAGTTCCGACATTCACCTACTGGATACCATCTCAAGCTTACTTTCACAAAGTTCTTCTTCACGAGATGCCCTAGTCGGGACAACACATGAGGATGTTGCAATACCAGTGCGGTGTGTCGCATTACATGAGGAGACAGTTTCTACACACCAGCCAAAGGACTTGGATGCTCCAGCACCACAGAGTACAGAGGAGATGACTGCGATAGCAGAGGTTTGGACCCAGAGTCTTCTCGAGTTCCTGTTGGTTTTCCAACTGGAGTTCGAGTCAACCCCAGAGTTTCCAGTCGACGAGTCTTGGATATCAGATCTTCTGATACTCCAGGAACCAGAGGAGCCCCCGCTACTACGCCATTGATTCATACACTTCAGTTTCCAGTCCCGGAGGAGTCAACCTCTTTTCTGCAGAGATACCTCTCGGAGTCCGATAGATTTCATGACTCAGCCCAGCATCCACAGTTCGATATGGGACACCACTTTGAGAGTACAGACACAGATAGTCCCGTATTCGAGCTTTTTGTCCTCCACTTTGACGAGACAGACATACTTGCTGAGGACCAGTTGGCAGCCAGCATTGCCGCAGAGCAAGGATCAGCCGCAGACACACTGCCAATCTCCACGGTATTGACCAGTACCTTCTCTTGTTTCCAGATTGCCGAGAGCTACACTTCCGATGATGATGCAGCCTGGTGCACCGAGTGGATACTTGACAACAGCGTAGATGCCCTTCTAGATCCTGATCCTCTCTTACTCACTTCTGATCTTGCTTTCCTCCTTGAGGGTTATCTGCGGGAGGATGTCGCACACGATGAGTACTCGGTTTCACCTTCTGAGAGTGTTCCGATCTGGCGGAACACGAAACCAAGTCTTTTGATCTTTCTGATTCTGAGTTCCCTCACCTCGACGACCCTCGCGAGGATGAGCCTATCCTAGAGATATTCGATGATCTGCCCGATTTGCTTTTATTTCATGCATCAGATATCAGTTTTCTTAGAGAGTCTCCTGATCTAGATTGTCCACACCTTCTTGAGACACTGATCGACGTGGAGGATTCCATGACTGATCCATCCTTCTCCACGTTTGACTTCGTCGGCTCTACACTTCCACTCCACTCTGATCCAGAGCCGATGATCTCTTTTGTGCTACCGGATCCCGATCACGTATGTCCATATCATTGGCCGGTAGTAGACACCCGCTTGATTGCATACCTGGGTGTCATTCTTTACACTGTTTATTTCGTCGTCGTTCTCATACCGAGACTGCGAAGACAGTACGGCATTCGCCTTACCGATGCCGTCCTGAACCTTGACACTACGCTATCCTAGCCTTTGTGCCCAGCTAGGGGCGTAAAATCTAGCGCTTGTTGAGAGGCACCTCAACATTGTATTGTATATACATGTTTCGTCTTAGTTTGATCTCTTTCTTCCGTTCTTGTTTTCACCCCATGTCTCGCTTAGGATTATCTTTGCTATACTTAGGATATACGTCATCCTAAGTATAGGGGGGTGGAAACACCGGGTGTTCATATCATTCTGTTTCATCACTTCTGTTGTTGCATATACTTAAGGATTCTTCACCTTAAGTATAGGGGGAGTGATGCCCCTCCTTCTTGTATATATCTGTTGATTTTTCTTCGTGTCTTGCTACCCCTATTTTTGCTGCCTATACTTAGGGATATTTTACCCTAAGTATAGGGGAGGTAGACCATGTACATGATCCACTCGGTTTTCCCTTCGTGTACAGCCTGCTATACTTAGGATTATTTGATCCTAAGTATAGGGGGAAAAGCGAGGTTCTCTTGATTTCTATTCTTTGATTCGTCTTTGTATATAGCCTTCCTTTTCACTTTCCTATACTAAGCACGAGTTATATCTTCTTCATCGCTCTTGACTCTGAGGACATCGTTTGAGCTAAGTATAGGGGGGTGTGTATATATTTCATATATACTTTAGCCATAACTCGTACTTTGTGTGAGTGTGTTAATAAATAAAAATGGCAAAAAACCCAAAATCCATAAAAATTAAAATTTTTCCTGTAAATAAACATTCTTTTATTTGCACATACATAGCTATTGTACAAAATTATTTTTGTAAAAATGTTTTCAAAAAATTTTTGTGTAAAGATTGTGTAAATATTTTCATATAAAAATTATGTATATAGTACAAAATTTTTCCAAAATGTTTTGAAAATCAAAAGTTTGCAAAAACCTTGTGTAAATGTGTGTAAATATTTTGCAAAACTTGCATTCATGCATACATCCATGATTTCAAAATATTTTTCAAAAATTTTGCATTTGTGTAAATATTGTGTAAATAGCATCCTTGTATATATATATGTATAGTTTTTCCTGGATTATAGTTGACATTTAAACTAGCCTGGAATTAAATTAGGAAATGGAGCTTGATTAAGATCTTAATCCACCTAATTCTAAGAGGAACCTTATAGGGCTTAGGGTTAAGGCTTTTCAGGTCCATGGTGACTTAATTCTTTGAGTCCACTAGGCTATGATCACATGTCATCTCAATGAGCCTAAGTAGAGCACTTAACAACACACACATGACTCATATAGACAATGGCTTGACTTGGACCCGCACTTTACACCGAGCTCTCTACGGATGAGGTGGTGAGGAGGCAGTCTTCCTTGACTTGGGGAAGCATATGAGGGTAGTACTTCTAGGCGGAACCTCTCTTCTTCTTTTAGTGAAGGAAGTGCGTCTCAACTTGGTCTGGTTGCCATGAGGTCTAACTACAGAAGTTGTGGGTTGCAATAATGCTTCAAAAGAGGGATAGTCTACTGGCTCAAGAGGAAAAACTCCTTATGTATATATGCTGCACATTGTATATGTTGTACAGATGCACTTGAAAAAAATTCAAAAAGAAAATAACTCCAAAAAAGTGGTGGGTCTGATAGAAAATGATAATCCCACCGGAGTATGTATATAGTGCAATAAGAAAAGCTTGAGACTCATAGATTCCATCTTATGTAGCTTGCAGCAGGGAGACCTAGCTACACTGGTTGAGCTCCCAAGGATACATGGCTACATTGGCCATGGTCCATTCTCTTCTTCCCCCTCTTCTTGAGCCGGTTGAACTTGAACTTAGAAGGGAATATCCCGCTCCTCGAGGAAAGAGTGGCCAGACTAGGGTCATAGAGTTACCTTGTTGGGGAGGGTTGTCAAGTTACTACTTCTGAGGTGGAGATCTATACCTCACTTACACAGTACAAGGAAAGACTCATAGTCTTCAGGGTTTTGTATGTAGACTTGTTCTGATCTGGATTATTGAGGAGTCTTGATTATAGATTAGTGGATCTTAGAGGCTGTTGAGTTTTAAACTTAAGTCCAAATAAGGTTCCGACACATCAATAATCCAAAGATATGATCGAGCTCCATATTTCAATTTAGTGAAGGCAAGTTTAATACTCAGCATTAATCCATGCATATTCTCCTCTTTTTCTTTTTCCTTTTCTTTTTCACTTCTTTTTTAAATAAGTGTTTGCTAAGGGACTAGCAAAGTTAAGTATAGGGGGGTGAATACCCATTCATCACTCTTTATTCTTTTATTTTAGCTACAAAACCTTTGCCAAACACATGTAGATATATGTAAATAATAATAATTAGCATTTGACATGCATTGTGTAAAAATAAATAATTAGCATGTTTTTGTGCATTATTAAAAGAATAAAGAAATAAAATAAAAAGAGGGAGATATTTAGAATAAATATTGAGCGACCTAATCCCAAGGGAGGGCTCAACATGGGCCTGACCACATAAAAACCCAAGTAGAGAGAGATAAGGAAGCTCATGTATGTACATATATACCTGTATATAAATAAGAATATTTTCCTCTAAATAAAAATAAAAATGGGTTTGTATTTATTTGTATATATTTGTAAATATAAAATTAAAATAAAAATGAGAAAAATAAGAAGAAATAAAATTCATCCCTTATTGTCTATATTCACCATGTACATAAAACCACTTCCCTATTTATTTATCCCTATAAATAAATAAATAAATTAAAATCCAATAAAAATGTGTACATATTCTATACTTCATAATGTAAATAAATAAAATAAAAATCACAAAAACAAAAATAAAATAGAAAGAAATAAAAATAAAAATAAAAACCAACCTTGTATATATACCATGTACATACTTGTATATATATCTAATTATTTAGCCCTTGTAAAAAAAAAATAAAAATAAAATAAAAATGTCATAATATTCCAAATTTTATTCTATAAATAAATAAAATATAAAATTGGAATAAAATGTACAAAAATAAATAACTAAAAATTAAAAATTAAAAATGTATAGTGTATATACCTATATATAATATACTATTTTGTAAATACTTAATTTTTATTTCAAAAAAATAAATACAATTCACCAAAAATTAATTTAAAATACAAGAAGCATTTTTATGTTTTGAGTTTTTCGAAATTCAACCATTTTCAATTTATTATTGAATTTACAAAACTGTAATAATTGGCGGGCTCTGATAGGTCCACGGGGGATGTTGACCCTCGGTCAACTCTCCCCCTAGGACCACCAGAGCCGGATTCTGCGCCCGACCCGCCTTTTCTCCCAATTACTGCACCTTGATCTAACTGCCAAACCCTTTAACCCCGAGTCCTAATCCATCATTGATCATCCGAGATCCTCGCCCGGGGTGGGTTTTGGGGATTCGTGCTCCGAATTCCTCGCCCGACCATCGTCTAGCCGGACCCCTAGCCACATAAATCCTTAGCTCCACCGCACGTTTCACGCATCTTTGGACCTCCCCCTCGACGCTTGTGACCTCCTACTCCTCGCCTGAGTAACAACGGAGCGAGAGGGAGTAGCAGCGAGGCTCGGGACATTGGGAATCCTCTGATCCGGTAGCTTTCACCGCCGTGCGCCGCCGCGATCGCGCTCAGCCTCGGGACTCGACGATCCCTCGAGGCCATGACCCCCGGAGCTCCAGGAGCTCCAACACAGTCGGATGCCTTCACCAGGTAGCTCTTTTAGCTTGTAGTTTAGTCTATATTTAGTTTTCCCTCAATTTCCTCCGCCACCTTCACCGGCTAATTCACTCCATTCCGTCCAACTATTTGCTCGCCCGACCCGACCTCCACCTTCGCCAGACCTCTCCCCATCTTCTACACCCATCCACCCCCTGTCTCGCCCTGGAGCAGGGCTATCATCCTCCGCCGCCACCGCTTCGCCGGAAGGACGCCACACCACCTCATCCTTCATCTCCCACATGCGCTAACGGGTCGAGGCATTTTGCCCTCGACCCCTCTTTCTTCCTGTGCAGGCAGCAGGTCAAAATGACCTCATCTGAAGGTCAGAACAATAGAGCACAGGCGCTCCAGTTCTTCACCTTCGTCGGAGCTCTCCAGAGCTCCCTGTCATCATCGGAGCAGTTAAGCAGCTGCGGACTGACACGGGCTTTCTTCTCCACTTCTCAGCAACATCGGAGGACGTTCCTACAGCGCATATCGGCTGTGCGAAGTTCGCCGGCGGCCAGTTCATACAGGACCCTCCATCACCGTCGGATCGAGCCACTCCCCAGTTTTGATCTCGACCCTTCGTTCTTCGGGCGCCCTCGACCGTCGGATTTCGATTAGAAGCTCATCTGGAGCGTTGATCTCACGAAGAGGTGCCATCTGCTATCCCTCGTTCGATCATCCACGTGGCTCCCTCTCCACCGTCAGATCAGAGCCGAGGTTTCTTCGTTTGTGCACCACACATCCTCCACCGACCGATCAGCCATGTGGCGTGCATCCAGCTTCTCAGATAATAAAGGGTAATTTACCCTTAGGCCCTTTTCCTTTTTGTCTTTATTATTCAGTCTTGTAAATAGTTTAGACAGTTCATTTTATTTTGGTTAATTTGCATTGAGGACCTGGTAGTTTACTTTATTTGCAATTTAGTCCCTGTTTGTGGTGACCACGTGCATCTACACGTGCTTTAGTGGGCTTTTTGCATTATTTTCCCTGTAGTCCTGGCGTGTTAATGTTTACACTTTTATAAATAGGAATTGCATTTTGGTCCCTCTAAGCCTGGACCACGTGCCTAGCGCGTGAGTCGTTGGGAATTTTGCAATTAAGGGTCTAGGGTTTTCTGTCGTGTTATCTATTGGCCCCAGGACTTACTTTTCTTGCGATTTGGTCCCTGTGCACTGTTTGGTTGTTTTGGATTTTAATAAAATATCAAAACTAACCCAATTGGCGTGAAATTAGACACGCGGCTCTTGCCACTGTGTAAAATTTCCCCTACTTTTTGGGTACATTTCTGAGAATTTTTGTTATTTTTAAAAAATCAAAAACATCCATTTTTCTGCCTGTTCAGATTTAAAATTCAAAAAAATATAAAAACCTTTTCAAAAATTCTAAAAAATTCAGATTTTGAGTGTTTGAGTGTGTTTGATTTTCTAGCCAATTTTGGCCATTTTTGGATTCATAAAAAATATAAAAATTTAAAAAACCTTGAAAAACTTATAAAAATTCTAATAATTCATAGAAAATCCCAAAAATAATAAACTCTTTCTCTGATTTTTCCTTTTTGTTTATTTTTAAAAAAATACCTTCAGGCCTTGAAACAACCATTTAATATTTTTAAATGATTTTAGAAGCCTGATTGGATAGTTTTCATTGGTTTCTGCCTTATTTCATTTTTAGAAAATTCCCTAAAAATCAGAAAATTCTCAAAAATTCACTAAAAACAGTAAAAATTATAAAAATTCTAAAAACATTTTTATTTGAATTTTTAGAGCATTTTAACTAATTAAATAATTGCTTGAAGTTGTCTTTATTTGCCCTTTTTAATGTTTTCTTTATAATTAAAAATCCAAAAAATATAAAAATATTAAAAATCCACGAAAAATAATTTGTTTTTATTTTTCTTTATTTTAGACTACTTCGTAGGCCGCAAGGCCATCTCGTGCTACTCGAGTTCGAACCTGGGAGCTATACGAGGTCAATCCCATAACTAGGACTGCTAGTTGGTTTTATCGTGTTTCTATCTTGATTTGGTGGTCCGATTTATTTTTCTTGTTGAGCTTTGAGTCCCGAGTGACTGAGGTCACAACGATCGTAGTGACACCTTTACCTTAGTCGTTCGGGCGGCTCATCATATAGCTAATCAACATTGGACATGTTGAAATCCAACGAAAAAACCTTCAATGGTTGGTTGAACAATTCCTAGGTGGGAGGAATTTCAGATTTGGAAATAAAGTGGTGAGTTTCAGTGATGAAGAGGTTGGAGCAATATTGGGCCTACCTAGCTCTGGTTTCTCAATCACAGTGAGGGGTAGACACCTTCAATGAAAATCATTCATATCGCATAAACTATTTGAAGAAGGAATGATTTTCAATAGGAAGAAGTTGAACAACATTCTAGAGGATCATTACAATAGAGATGATGACAACTCAGTCTCTATTTATGTAACATGTTTGATACTTTTGATGTTTGGCACATTCCTTTTCCCAGACAGTTCTTATTCTTTTCTAAAAGATTCATTACACTACGTAGAATCCCTCAAAGATACACGATTCTTTAACTGGTCTGGCGTTGTAGCAAGAATGATATTGTTCAACATGGATGACGTAGTAAGTAGAGTTCAAAAGAGAAGAGCCGGTTCATCAAGGGTAACACTGGGTTACCTTACAGGATGTGTTGCATGCTTATACGTGAGTTCTTCGATATTAATTTTTTATTATATGATCAATAATAAGAATTACTAATAAAACAACTGAATCAGGTATGGATGATGGAATACTTCTGTAAAGACCTTGTGGTGAGCAGAGATCTTAGACCACGGATTAGGAAGTGGGCTGGTCCAATCAAAGGGGTTTCCAGGTCATTGGTTTCGATCAGCTGTGAACAAGTAAGTATTGTTAATATGATGTATGATATACGACATGTCTCATAATTTCAATAGTTTAATTACTAAGTGCTCTTCTTTATGTAGATATTGCCTGCTTTGCAACTACAAAAAATGAAATAGTAAAGATAGGAGCAGACGAGTATATTTTTCCGTTTGAGAAGTTTACCATGAGTGGTTTTACAGTGAGGAGACCAGGAATTGTGATAATAAACCCATCCCAATACCACAAGATGTGTTAACAAAGAAGGGAAAGCAAAAGATAGAGGAATTGTGTGACAAAAAACAGTTGCTTGTATTTCACCTGGAGACGTCGTAACAAAAAAATCCAAAAAATGTATGTGTGAAGAATTTGCCTGTGAGATAGAGGAACCGAAGGAGAAAATTAAAGAAATTAGCGAAACATATACAAAAAAAGATGCAGAACACATCAGAATAAATTCTAAAATGAAGAATGAGAATGATAAATTGAGATCTGAGATTCTGGAGCTGCAGGAAAAACTAAAAAAGTTTCATGATCATGATATGATTGATGTTGAACAAAATGTTTTTCAATCAGAAGATACATTAGAGAAGAAATCTGGAAATGTTGTTGAAGGTGTCGTTGATAACAATAAAAAAGACATGCTTGCACCGACATGCAATGTAGCTGGTATGAAAGAAGGAGTTTTAGAAAATAGTGACTCAGATCTTGGTGAAAGACTTGAGAATTTAATTTCAGAAATCTGTGATGAACATTCATTGCAGCAATCCGAAGATATGAGAAATAAAGTTTCTGCTATGAACATTGACATGCCTTCGTTTGATCTGAACATTGGTGACATTACACATTCAGATAATGTGCAAACAGAAACTACAACAAGGAAAAGGAAAAAGGAAAAAGTCACAGTTCAGCAAAGTTCAATAATTAAAAGATTGAAACAATGAAGAGAAGTCAAAAAATCTTTACAAAAATCAATGAAGCAAGGCAAAAAAGAGCATGAAACACAAGAGGATGACACAACAAGTGAGGTAAGCCATAGAATATATAACTTATTTTTTATTCATTGTATGCAGAACAACTAGAATACTGATTTTTACTATTGCACACAAAACTTTATATAGTCTTTATGGTTATGATAATAATTGTTTCTAACATTGTTTGTAATTGAATAAGAATCAGTATCTATGCGATCTCGTAACCGATTTCATAGGTTACGAGAAAGTATCAGAACAAACGAAGAAAATATTTCAAGAATTTCTTCGTGATCCTACAGACAAGTAAGAATTTTAATCAAATTTCAACATTTACATTTATATATATTTAACTTTAAGGGGATAATATTACTGAAAGATTATTCCTTCAGATTGAATGCAACCTACTTTACTCCGAGGAATCAGAGTTGTAAAGGGAGAGAAATTCATAATTTTTTGTACGAAATAATGATCAAGGATTCGGTACGTATATCTTTATTAATTACTTTTTTAAATTTCTTTACGAATAAATTGTCTTTGATATTACAGATAATAGACATGTTTATGGACGTGCTGCAACATAAATACTGTACAAAGAATGATCATGTTCCGTTTCTATTCACACCAATATTCCAAATGGTAAGATTCTATATACTGATATAATTTTTTTTAAATATCTTTAATTACCATAATATGATATTCTTACTTACATTTTTCAGCAATATTTTGTGAATCTTGTGGTTAATGCTATGGAACATGGATTTGATAAGCTCGAGGAGCTATATAAAGAAGGAATACACATACCGGAGTTGGAGAAAATTTTCACGGTTATTCACACAAGAAACCATTGACATCTTCTTGTGATAGATTTTTCATCAAGAAAGTTCCTTTCTTATAATTCTATGAAAGGAACAAAATTCCATAAAAAGGATGTATTGAAATGGGTATGACATAAACAAACTTTTATATTTTATTAAATGCTTTAGTTCAGTGTTAATATTTTTCTTTTTAAATTACATCTCAGTATGCTGGATTTCGGAGTACTTCATGGACAACATTCCAGATCAATGCCTTGCAGGTTGGGAAATCATATACATGCAAGATTGCCCGCAACAACCTTCGTAAAGTCTGGACTGTGGTGTCTACGTCATGAAAATGATGGAGTACCTGTGCGAAGGGAGGGCGTTGGATTTCAACTACGAGGACATTGACAGATTCAGAGCTGAAATAGCTTCCATATTGTTAACGTGCGATCACATAGAGAACTCAACGATACAGTGAGAGAGATGGCAGACATAATATAAACGCACCTTAAATTTTTTGCAGTTTAATATGGAACTACGTTTTGTTGCAATGTCTTAAATATGTTATGTTTTTAGAGTTTCTGTTTAAATCTTCTTTAGAACGAAACACTTAATTTGAATATCATGATTATCCTATGTTATAGTCATATGCATTGAATATCTGATTACATGTTGTACTAAATATTTACATGTTTGACAGGCAGACAAAGTATGTATTCTAATGGTCGATAATGAATGTAGATTTCTGGTTACAAGTGAGTTTTTTAATGGTCGAAAATCTTCTTGTAGGTTAATGATTTACAATCCAATGATTACCGTATGTTTGTTATTACACTTCCTGATTTACACTTCTTCTTCAAAAGAGAAACTTATTTTTTGATGTAAATTTTGATAAGAAAGTTTGGAATATTGAATAAATTTGTAATTCTTTACAAAAATTAAATTATTGAATATAACTGGAATATATTGCATACACAAATAAATTGTATATCTCCACTTTAAAATAAAAGTACTAATAAGGACTTGTACAATAAGGATAGTTAATATACAATAAGAATTCATATTACCTATATCTCGTACAATAAGGACTTATATTAGAAAATATCTGAAAGCTATTATAGAATGATAATATAAGTTGTATGAGACTGAACTTATAAGACTGAAAGTTTATGTTGTACGTTAAAGTTTCACATCACAAAAAAGCACTGAAGTACTATATATTATTGTATGTTACGAGTTCACAATAGCAAACTTCTGAGCTTCAACAAAGAAAATGACGCCGATAACCTTTCCGCAAAATACATGCATACATGTCTATATTCTAAAATATTGAAAATTTATGTAAATAATTATAAAGATATGTAAATTATTGAGAATATCTGTAAATTATTGCAAATATGTGTAAACAGTATAGCTCCACTTTAAAATAGAAGTACTATGACACTTAAAATACAATAAGAATACATATTACATAGCTCTTGTACAAGAAGGAACCATATTAGAAAATCTCTGAAAGGTATTATTGAATGATAATATAGATTCTATGCTTTAAGATTGTTGACAATGGAAAAATTAGTATAGGTAAAATATGATAAAGAAATCTAAAATATTGAGTAAATATGTAAATTATTACGCAGAGATGTAAAATAGTGACTATAATTGTAAAATAATGCACATATGTGTAAATTATATATCTCGACTATAAAATAAAACTACTGTGTTTGTTAATATACAGTAAGAATTCATATAACCTAGATATTATGCATTAAGGACTAAAGTTCATTAATGTAAAATAAGGTAATCTAACACAAAATATACAAGACTTTACGCATAAATTGTCATACAAGAGCATTCTTCTATAAGGGTGAATGTACATTAACAGATTCACTGAGTGTGTAATCAGAGCCATGTATTAACTTTAATTAAAAAGATATATTGTAATTTGTGACCCAAGTTCGTAAATTATATGTGAATTTGAAATATGGTTATTACTAGTACTATAGTTTCTGTTCTAGTAGAATAGACAGGTATTTTCCCAAAATCATAGAAATAAACAAGGGCTATGATGCTTTGAAACCTCTTTGTCATTCAGAATACCTGGTTGATGCGAATTATGATTAGTTCCTTCCATCACTCCAATAACTTCACCATCTCCGTCAGATAACTAAAAAAATTTTATATATTAATGCCGAAAATGACATACGAAAAATAGAATACAAATACCTGATACGATTTCTATTAAAGAACAAGTTCATCTTTCAACGAAATTCATTATAGTTCTCAGAAGTTACTAACAAAACAGATGAATAAAAACTAGAAAAAATACATTTACCTATGAAATTTCTCTGTTAAATGTGCAATCTGCTCTTTCATCGATATTCATTGAATATCACAGTGTTTGATAAGAAATATTTGAATAAAAACTAGAGATAGGTCAAGAAATTCTCGATAGTAGGAAAAATGGAATGTTAATGACAAAAGATGCATTTTAGGAAGAATGGAAATTTAATTCATAAATAACTAATCCGCTGAAAATGTGGAATCCAATTTATTTATGTAGATTGTCGTCATTGATAGAATACAGTAATTTCCTATAAATAGAAATACCTTATTAGAGTATTAGTGGTTTTGACTCTCGGATGGTGGTTTTTAAGAAGACCGTAAATTACAATCTGACGGGTAGAATGTGTTGTCGCACAGGGATTGAATTGAGGCGCTACCTCAATTCAAGTTTTTTCTATATATATGTATGTATGTATATATGCATGCATGTCGACGGATGTGAGAAATGTGTTGCTATATTGATTTTATAGATGAATGCGACATGGAGGGGGAAAACGAATATGGAAATGGATTTGAGAAGTAATTTTTTTCGTATTGATAATAAGTTAGTCATTATAACATGAGGATATAACTGAAAGTCTAGGAATTCCAAGATAGATACATATATGATAATAGTAACTATGACAAGAAGAATATAGTCTACTATGAGGATTTGCCATTAGAACTTGGATGTAATTGGGCATTATTATGAATATTGACGGATATGTTGATTTGTGAGTGGAAATGTTAAGAGATATATCGGGTGTTGTTGTTTTCACCGTGAAAATTCTAGATGTAATGTGGAGGTATAGTATGTTCCTTTTTAAAGGGAAGGAATGTTATCATGGTATAGAGGACATATCAAGTTGTTTCTTTCACACCATTGTTAATTACCATAGTATAAACCCAACTTACGACATTTCCTCTTTATTCTCTGCACATGCAATTTATGAATGTTATTTTTTTTTCAAGTAAATATAATTAGGGAGATATCATTAGAATATCAAATTCTTTATATTGTATTTTAATATCTATCATGCCATCTTTCTATTATTTTTTCCAAAGTACGAGTCTGTGCACATCTCAAGTTCTGAATTAAAGTTCGTGCACAATGTTTAATAGAATGGCAAATTCCTCCCGACCATATGTTAGCTAAGCCAATTACTTGTTGTAACGAACCCGATCGTCCGAGAATGTTGCGGAAGCGAGAAACTCGGTGGACAACTCGGGAACGTTACTCATAGCATCAATCATAGCATAAAAGAGCAGTAAAGAACCATCTTAAAAAAACTTTTCCATAACATAATAAGGTCACATTTCCAAGAGTTCTTTAATTAAATAAACTAGATGAAATCGTATCCACGATTTCCTTATTCCAGTGGGCATAAAAGACATCCTCCCAAGCAAACTCGCAGTAGTTCCATACCGATCCTACTTCTCGAAGACTGGGTCGGCTCCCTTAAAGTGCTAATGGTCTAATCCTCACGTTCTCATGAAAAAGTTAGCAAAACATGTTATGAGCATAACGCTCAGTATGTGCCGAGTTAAGGTCAAGCCGGCTAGCGTGGAAACAAGTCACAAAAGTCATTATCATATAAATCATAAATCAACTTATTTAATGCATATAACTAAATTTCTTCATAACCATGAATGACATAACATATTTGCACATATACCCCTATGTTTCACCATATTTGCATGTATGCCCAATATATTCACATAAATTGCACTTGCGCACTTAACAATAACATAATTGCACGTGTACCCTTAAAATTACTATAAATGACAAATATGCACAAACCATTGACATAAATTTGCATATATGTCCATAACATTAACATAAGTTTCATACGTGCACTTAACTTTAACGGAACTTACACATAAGCCCATAACAATAACATAATTGCATATATGCACATAGCATTAACATATTTTGCACATATGCCCATAATATTTTTCATGTTTAGAGTGGTCTTGATTGTTACTTCTTAGACGGCTTTGATGGCTTTGATGGCTTATCGCCGGCACAAGCGGTCCATAAACAATACATAACATGACAGTGTAGCTATCACTGTAGAGGACTTATCTTTTGCCTCATGCCTCCGGAAGACGTTGGCCCTTTAGGCCCTTACGACCCCTTAGTTCGAGTCGGTGCCAACATCTTAACATTATCTTAAAAACTTATAAAGTTAAACAACAACCTTTTGCTTTGCCCCCTTATTTCTCTTAAAAATTATTCATATTCCCATTGACCGTGTATACAATGGTTGTTACATAATATCAGTATCGTAATTATTGATTCACACTCAAGATGCACATATCAATAAGTAAACAATTATTCCATGTATCGAGTGCAGTCACCAATGGTTAAATGCTGAATTAAGATACCAGAATATATGCATAACGAGTAATATATATTATGCTAGTTTTCTAAGTTAACAAATGTGGATTTCCTTATAAAAGATGAAAGCACGTTTGTGTCCTCTAGTTTATGTACGTACTTATCATGCAAGTAAAGGGGTTGTAATGGATATTATTATTGGGACCTTAATAAAAAAAAGTATTTCGAGGTGGATCACAGGTAATTGGGATTTTAATGGAAACCTAACTACGTGATCTATACTTTGGTACAATCACCTCATGAAGGATCTGTACAGGATAAGAATGAGCGCATTTGATAACAATTATAAACATGAGAACTGTCTACGAAAATGGAACGTCCGCTCTTGATTAAAAAAATCCATGAATATTTAAAATGTAACCGCTCTTAATGTTTGTATCTCTAAATCAACACAGAAAGTTTCAACTTTGATTAAGGATGCAAGGATCTAACCTAAATAAAAAGATTTATGCACTAACTTAATTAATGACTATGAGATCTATGGTAACGACGTTCATAATTTTTGGTAGCGATAGTTAAGATAAGTTCCATATATGAAGTTGTTTTCCCGTGATATGACCCTAAAAGGTTCGACACATACAACTATAAGCCATAATTTCTAAACCAAGGATCAACACAAAACATCCCTTAACGATCCTATGTGTTCGACACATACCTCGTCGACGCAAGAAATTCGTCGACCAAGATCCCACCAAATCCGGACCGTTGTCGCCCACGTCAATTTCTTCTCCGATTTCGCCGGAATGAGTCTTCGACGTTGACGGAGAAGGTCGTCGTTGCCGGATTCGCAATGCGACCAATATTGTTGCCGAACTCTCTCTCTCTCTCACGTAAGGGGAGATGATAAGAATTGATAGGAGTCTCATGTATTTATAGGTACTAATAATGAGATAAATAACAATTTAATTAAAGGATAATTGTGATAATTAGGAAGGGTTGTTTCTAATTTGTTATCTCTTTCTTAATAATAATAATATAAATTTTATTATCGTCTTAATTAGTTACGGCTTTTTTTTTACAAACCCGATCCGTTACAATCTACCCTCCTTAAAGAAATTTCGTCCTTGAAATTTATACTGTAAAAAGTTACTTACCAAAGAGATGCGGATAATGTTGACGCATTTCATCCTCCAACTCCCAAGTCGCCTCTTCTCTCTGATGGTGCTGCCAGAGTACTTTGACCATCGGGACTATGCGACGCCGCAACTGGTGCTCCTTATGGTCTACGATACGAACTGGTCTCTCTTCATATGTTAGGTTCGACTGAATGTCCGGAACTTCATGCTCGATCACGTGCGATGGATTAGGATTGTACTTCCTTAACATCGATACATGAAAAACATCATGTAACTTAGAATAATGAGGCGGAAGAGCAACCTGATATGGTACTTCTCCCACTTTCTTTATTATCTCAAAAGGTCCCACATGCTAGGACTCAATTTTCCCTTTTTGCCAAATCGCACTACTCCCTTGGTAGAGAAATCTTTAAGAACACATGGTCACCTACCTCAAAATTTAATTCCCGCTTTCGATAATTAGCATAAGACTTTTGTCTACTCTGAGCGGCTAAAAGTCTCTTCCGAATTACTTCCACACCCTTCGTACAAACTTGGACTAATTCAGGTCCCAATATGTATTTTCGCCAACATCGCTCCAGCACAAAGGGGATCTACAAGGTCGGCCGTATAATGCTTCAAAAGGAGCCATCTTAATACTTGCATGATAGCTATTATTATAAGAAAATTCAACCAAAGGCAAATGTCTATCCTAATTTCCAGCAAAGTCGAGGGTACAAGCTCTCAACATGCCTTCTAATGTCTGGATTGTTCTTTCAGATTGTCCATCAGTTCGAGGATGGAATGATGTGCTGAACTTCAAACTAGTACCCAAAGCATCCTGCACGCTCTTCCATAATCAGGAGGTATATCTTGTGTCTCTGTCTGACACGATCGATACCGGAACACCATGCAATTTCACTATCTTATTCACATACAATTCAGCAAGGCTCTCTGTAGATTGATCTAATCTGATGGGTAAGAAATGTGCCAACTTCGTTAAACGATCAACAATCACCCAAATAGTGTCGAAACACCCCTTCTTTATTTTTGGCAACCCGCAAACAAAATCCATAGTGATATGCTCCCATTTCCATTCAGAGATTTCTAGTGATTGCAAAGGACCTACAGGCTTCTGGTGCTCAATCTTTACTTGTTGACAAATTAGACACACAAATACAAATTTTGCAATGTCCTTTTTCATCTTCGGCCATCCAAAATTTCGTTGTAAGTCTTTATACATCTTTGTTGTATCAAGGTGAATGGTATACATAGATCTGTGAGCCTCTTCAAGAATCTCTTATCTTAATTCACCATTATCTAGAACCCACAATCTATTATTGAACCACAATAATCCATCCAATCCAATTGAGAAATCAGATCCTTCTTTCTGATAAGCGATTGCCAATTTTTGAAGTTCATTATTATTCTTCTGAGCCAATATAACCTTTTCTACCAACGACGAGTGGATCTAGTCTTCCTTTTAATGAACGGGTTCCATTCTTCTAAGTCTTTCATTAGCTGGCGTTGCATTGTCATATTTGCGAGCTTCCCTTCATATTTCCTGGTAAGAGCATCGGCGACTACATTCACCCTTCCTGGATGATAGTCGATGGAAATATCATAGTCTGATAGAAATTCCAACCATTACCTTTGTCTCATATTCAGTTCCTTCTGCGGAAAGATATACTTGAGACTGTTGTGATCAGTAAATACCTCAAATTTCTCTCCATATACATAATGACGCCAAATTTTTAGCGCACAACTACTGTTGCAAGCTCTAGATCATGTGTCGGGTAGTTTCTTTCAGCTTCTTTCAACTACCGAGAGGCGTATGCCATAACTTTTCCATGCTACATGAGGATACATCCCAAACCGAAGTCTAACGCATCAGTGTAGACCACAAATCCACCACTACCAGATGGTAGCATGGGCACAGGAGCAGAATCAATCTTAACTTTAACTCTTGAAAGCTTAGTTGGTACTTTTCTGACCATAATTCAATCTTTACATTCTTCCTCAACAATCAAGTCAATGGTAGGAAGATCATAGAAAAATTCTGAATGAATCACATGTAACCCTGCTAGTCCTAGAACACTATGGATTTCTGAGACATTCTTGGGTTTACTCCAATTTAAAACAGCCTCTACCTTTGCGGGATCTACAGAGATACCCTTCTTGGATACAACATGTCCAAGGAATGCAACTTCTTGAAGCCAAAAGTCGTACTTGGATAATTTGGCATAAAGCTGGAGTTGTCGCAATGAATCAAGAACTAATGTGAGATGCACTCGATTTTATTCCATATCTTGTGAATAAACTAAGATATCATCAACAAAGACAATCACGAACTTGTCCAGGTATTCTCGGAATACCCTATTCATTAACTCCATAAATGCAGCAGGCGTATTTGTGAGGCCAAAAGGCATCACTAGGAATTCATAGCGCTTGCATCTTGTCCTGAATGTTGTCTTTGATATGTCTCCATTCCTAATCCTAGGTTGATGTAACCAGACCGTAGATCAATCTTGGAGAAGATTACGGCTTGCTGCTATTGATTGAATAGATCATCGATGCGAGATAGCATGTATTTTTTTATGATGATTTTATTTAAAGCCATGTAATCAATGTAGAGCCTAAGTGATATGTCCTTATTTTAACGAATAAGACGAGAGCACCCCAAGGCAAAATACCTGGTCTCAAAAATCCTTTATCTAATAGTTCTTGCAACTACTTTTTCTACTAATCCAACTTAGCAGGAGCCATCCTATGTGGTGCTTTAGATATGGTTGTAATATTCGGTAGTACATCAATAGTGAAGTCAATCTCTCTTCTAGGTGGAAGACTTGAAAAGTCATGTCAAAAATATCGGAAAAGTCTTGTACAACCTCCAAATACTCAAGTTGCACTATAGAGGATTTTGTACTAACTTAAGCCAAAAAAAACTGCACACCCTATGGCTATCAGTCATTGCATGTCTATAGTCATCTCGTAGGTCGATGAAGACTCGCGGTTTCCGTTCACCTCATTCCTGCGATGAAGGGCCATTTGCAATGATGAAGTGTGAAATGTTCAGTCGAATACTTAGATTTTCTAATCTAATGAACCTAAGTTTGATTTGGTCGGATATCTTATGCCCAGAGGAACTCCTGCTCTAATACCACCTGTAACGAACCCAATCGTCCGAGAATGTTGCGGAAGCGAGAAACTCGGTGGACAACTCGGGAACGTTACTCATAGCATCAATCATAGCATAAAAGATCAGTAAAGAACCATCTTAAAAAACTTTTCCATAACATAATAAGGTCACATTTCCAAGAGTTCTTTAATTAAATAAACTAGATGAAATCGTATCCACAATTTCCTTATTCCAGTGGGCATAAAAGACATCCCTCCCAAGCAAACTCGCAGTAGTTCCATACCGATCCTACTTCTCGAAGACTGGGTCGGCTCCCTTAAAGTGCTAATGGTCTAATCCTCACGTTCTCCTGAAAAAGTTAGCAAAACATGTTATGAGCATAACGCTCAGTATGTGCCGAGTTAAGGTCAAGCCGGCTAGCGTGGAAACAAGTCACAAAAGTCATTATCGTATAAATCATAAATCAACTTATTTAATGCATATAACTAAATTTCTTCATAACCACGAATGACATAACATATTTGCACATATACCCCTATGTTTCACCATATTTGCATGTATGCCCAATATATTCACATAAATTACACTTGCACACTTAACAATAACATAATTGCACGTGTACCCTTAAAATTACTATAAATGACAAATATGCACAAGCCATTGACATAAATTTGCATATATGTCCAATAACATTAACATAAGTTTCATACGTGCACTTAACTTTAACGGAACTTACACATAAGTCCATAACAATAACATAATTGCATATATGCACATAACATTACATATTTTGCACATATGCCCATAATATTTTTCATGTTTAGAGTGGTCTTGATTGTTACTTCTTAGGTGGCTTTGATGGCTTTGATGGCTTACCGCCAGCACAAGCGGTCCATAAACAATACATAACATGACAGTGTAGCTATCACTGTAGAGGACTTATCTTTTGCCTCACGCCTCCGGAGACGTTGGCCCTTTAGGCCCTTACGACACCTTAGTTCGAGTCGGTGCCAACATCTTAACATTATCTTAAAAACTTATAAAGTTAAACAACAACTTTTTGCTTTGCCCCCTTATTTCTCTTAAAAATTATTCATATTCCCATTGACCGTGTATACAATGGTTGTTACATAATATCAGTATCGTAATTATTGATTCACACTCAAGATGCACATATCAATAAGTAAACAATTATTCCATGTATCGAGTGCAGTCACCAATGGTTAAATGCTGAATTAAGATACCAGAATATATGCATAACGAGTAATATATATTATGCTAGTTTGCTAAGTTAACAAATGTGGATTTCCTTATAAAAGATGAAAGCACGTCTGTGTCCTCTAGTTTATGTACGTACTTATCATGCAATTAAAGGGGTTGTAATGGATATTATTATTGGGACCTCAATAAAAAAAAGTATTTCGAGGTGGATCACATGTAATTAGGATTTTAATGGAAACCTAACTACGTGATCTATACTTTGGTACAATCACCTCACGAAGGATCTGTACTGGATAAGAATGAGCGCATTTGATAACAATTATAAACATGAGAACTGTCTACGAAAATCGAACGTCCGCTCTTGATTAAAAAAATCCATGAATATTTAAAATGTAACCGCTCTTAATGTTTGTATCTCTAAATCAACACAGAAAGTTTCAACTTTGATTAAGGATGCAAGGATCTAACCTAAATAAAAAGATTTATGCACTAACTTAATTAATGACTATGAGATCTATGGTCACGACGTTCATAATTTTTGGTAGCGATAGTTAAGATAAGTTCCATATATGAAGTTGTTTTCGCGTGATATGACCCTAAAAGGTTCGACACATACAACTATAAGCCATAATTTCTAAACCAAGGATCAACACCAAACATCCCTTAACGATCCTATGTGTTCGACATATACCTCGTCGACGCAAGAAATTCGTCGACCAAGATCCCGCCAAATCCGGACCGTTGTCGCCCACGTCGATTTCTTCTCCGATTTCGCCGGAATGAGTCTTCGACGTTGACGGAGAAGGTCGTCGTTGCCGGATTCGCAATGCGACCAATATTGTTGCCGAACTCTCACTCTCTCTCACGTAAGGGGAGATGATAAGAAATGATAGGAGTCTCATGTATTTATAGGTACTAATAATGAGATAAATAACAATTTAATTAAAGGATAATTGTGATAATTAGGGAAGGATTGTTTCTAATTTGTTATCTCTTTCTTAATAATAATAATATAATTTTATTATCGTCTTAATTAGTTACGGCTTTTTTTTACAAACCCGATCCATTACACTTGTTTTATCTAAAATAAATATATCCCTATTTATCTTCCTAGCATGAAAAAAAGAAATAGCTATTCAAATATGATGTTGAGCCTTTTGCATCGTTGAAGAAACTGAAGCGTCAGTTGTTAGCTATGGACTAGAATACTGCCCCAAATATAGCATAATGAGGTTAATTTAATGTATTCAAGTGATTCAAGATGAAATCAAGAGAGCCTTATGGATAGACATATACTTATATGTTTATAAAGAAAAATTCTTGTTATATCATTGCAAGGATTTCTGAATACATTATCTCGGTTTAATTAGAAGCCAATGAGTTATCTTTCAAATAGTGAAATCCTATAGTTAGTATGTGTGCGTGCATGTGTGTGCCAAATGAGGTGGGTCTTTCCTGAGATTTTAACAGTTGTTATCGCGCGTGCGCGTGCACGACAAATGAGGTGGGTATTTCATGAGATTTTAACAACCACTACCAACTTAGTAAAAACTATATAACAATTTTGTAAAATATAAATTGCACATTGTAAAAGAAATATTTTGTAAAATATAGCGTCTATATTTAAATTTATATTTTCATCTAATATTTAATATTTTCATAATTATATTTCACTATACATGTTATGTTAATATTTTATTATTAAATCTATGTAATATGAAATTGTGAAATACATGGGAAAGATGGCTAAATTGACGGTTGCTTACCATAGGTATGGCGAAACCCCACCTCATTTGAATTTCTCCCTATATTATGTATAGAGGCTGGGGAGCTTGCACCATGGTGCATAAAATGTCTATTTTTTTGATATTTTTTGAGATAATCGCGTGGGATTTAAATCACCATATATCACCATGATGTCATTTAAAAATCAACTTAATTAAGACTTCTAACCCATCCATCAAGACTGTGAAATTTTAACGGTCTCAGAATTCCTTAATTTAGCCTTTCAGATCGAGATGTTAGTAATGTCTGTTTTCCATGAAATTTAAAATACATATTCTATTAATAATTCTAAGTAAATCCATTGAGGTTTCATTTAAAAAAATGAACGTTTGTGGCATCAGTGCATGTAAAGTTACATGCATCATAGTGCAGCTTCCCATATATAAATATATTAATAACCATAATAAGTAAATGTAAATACAATTTCTAAGATGAGTCATGTCAAAGTCTCTCGACTTTGAATATTATTATATCCTTTAATAGATGTTAAGAGGGTTCAATATTTAAGAGAAAAACATGAGCTTATCAAATAGGATGCAACTTGAAGTCAATCACATGTGAGTGGTTCCAAGACATATTTTCTATGAAAATATCAGTTTTCTCTAGATTTTCATGGCGATGATTCGATAAGATTTCAATTCTTATGAAGTTCTTTACAATAACTAAATCATGTGAGTTTATCTTGGCATTTTTACAAGTTTAATTATGACTTTCATGTTGTAATACATATGCAGTTCATGATTTATGAAATTTGTCAGGATATATGAAGGCAAGTTTTACATGGATATTACATCAAGTTATACGAATGCAAGTTTTACATGGATATGTTTGGTTATGTTGTCAAGATTTTCATGATATTGTATAAGAACAATGCACACTATGGCCTACTATCCTGAAAAATTATGAACAAGTCATCACATTTTGGGGGTATAAGTATATGCTCGTGGTATATCTATGACCTACTCTTTGTAACTCAATAGGTCTTTGGACCCACATTTCATATACTAATAGGCTTTGGACCATATGCGAAATGTACTTGGTCTTTGGACCGTTGATGAATCTATGATTCATCACCATGATTCTTTGTTTTTGTCTAAAATCCTTGGTAAAATACATGTAAATATTCACTAATTTTCACTAATTAACATTCTAACCATAAATACTAATATTATATATTTATCACTTATTTTATCTAAAATAAAATAATAAAGAGAAGAATGAAAAATAAAAGAAAAAGAAGGTTGTATATAAAATATATACATGCTGATCCTAACCTCGAGATCGGGTCAATATTGACTTGGTCGATAAAAAAAATAAGTAGGGGGAGATAAGGATCTTAATATATAAAAATGTTAGAAAAATCTAGATCATAAAAATATATTTAAATATTTCTCACCTTGTAAATATTTCACCTAATTTATTTATTATCAAGAAAATTTCAAACCAAAGTACTTTATTCACAAAAGTTGTTTATAAAAATATTAGAAAATTTTATTCAATATAAAAATAAAATAATATAGTGAACCACAAAAGCCATAAAAAGATGACTTCCAAGGTTCATAACTATTTATAGAAAACCCCAAATCGACCAAACTCACTTTTAGACTTTGTTTTATAACTAATACTATTTATTAAAAATATTTAAAAATATTAGAATATAACATGCAAGTTTTGGCTCTTTGACCCCTTTGTCTATATGTACTATATATATATATATAACTTTCTGATTTTCTAATTAATTATTCTTAACTCTGTTTAACCTAATTTCTTTTCTAAAATGTTTCTAAAAATCACTAGAAAAATATAAAAATATAATTGATGTAAAAATGTAAATAAATCCTGAAGCCACGAGACCTAAATTTTTCGGACCTCATAACTCCATCGTATGGACTTCGAGTTAATATGCAAAATGTGAGTTTTGGGATCATATTGGTATATAATGTACAATGTACCTTAATTTATATTATTTAATATGTCATTTACTATGTGTATATACTTTATTATATTATCAAATTAAATTAAATAAAATTTGTTTAATTAATTAATTAATTATTTATTAATTTACTTATATTTGTTTATTTACTTATTATTTATTTAATTATATAATTAGTAATATAATTATTTAATTTATTTAATTGCAGAGCTAATTGTATAATTACTCCTAAGTAATTAATTTAAGTTAATTATTTAAAGTAATTAGTATTAAATATTTAATAATAATAATTATTAGCTTATTATTTTATTTTTTCTATGTATGTGCGCATCGTGCATAGTGCCTCCTCCTTTCCCCTTTCTTCCTCCACACTTTCTTCCTCCTTTTCCTATGCATTCACCCGTCGCCTTCCAACCATCTTCTCCTCCGTCGGCCACCAACCACCTCCAATCGCCGACTGTTGGCCGATAGCCTAATAGCCCTCCGATCACCGGATCCGTATGTCGGTGATCGCATCGGCTTGCGTGCGTACCGAGGCTCCATCTCTATATAAACCATAACCCTCTTCTCCGATGATCCATCCACCGTTTGTTCCAGTCATTCTCGGTGAAGCTCTGAGAGAGAGGAAGCGAATGACAACAGCTCTTATCCTTGTTGTAGCGAGGGAGTGTGTGGACGGAGGCATGATCTTCTTCGCCAACATCGAGATTTGCTTCTCTTGCTTGGGCCCCCGCGATCTTCGCCATCGCGTAGAGGCGACGACCTCTGGAGCTTCGTGCTCCCATTCTCATGCGATCATCCGTTCCATCGTCGATTTCCAGGTCAGTCCTTCTTCTCCTCTTTGATTCTCTCTTCCATTCTCTACTCTTCTCAATCTATATCACGGTTGTCTCTCTCGATTCGATATCAAATCCAACTTCCAATCATTCCGTCTCAGTTTCGATCAATTCACTTCTCCGCTTATTCGATCCACAACCTAATCACCTCAAATCAGATCCGATTCGAGTCTCGTATCCTTCCCCCCATTCCGTCGAGGATCACCCATCCATCCACTCACCTTCTCTGTTTGTGTGAAATCGAGGCTTCAACCTCGAGTCGCTTACATATTTGCAGGAACATGTACATCTTATGGACACAATCGAAGAGAAAGGCATTGATCGCTATCTGCAAATCTATCGTATGTCATCAACAACAAATTGAGCATCAGATCTGGAGAGAATAATCACCATCATGAATCGGAGAAGACGAAGTGCTATCGCCTACAGTTTGCATTTGGGAAGAACAACCCCATTCTCAAGGACCATCAACATAACGAATGGTGACCAAAGCGAGAACATTGTCATCACCGCCTCGATTTAAACAAAGCCACACTATAGATCGAGCATCAGCAACTGACTCTGCCACATCTACTTGACTCTTCTGCTGCCTAGAATAGAATCGAGGAAGAACACGTGCCCATCTCCAGATTTCATAGGAGCCGTCCGATCGAATCTGATCGGATGGTCCAGAACCCGCAGCAGCGCACCGCTCAAGGCTTGATCAATGCACGTGCATCGCATGTCCGTGGGCCGAAATAACTGAGAAAATTGCAATTTAACACCCCTATAATTTCGTCATTTGTGAAAAGGTAGGTCCAAGTGGTGGTCACATAAAGACCACACACGTGGTGGCCTATTTGCACAATTGCCCTCCGAACTAATTGAATTCACAGATAGGTCCCCTTACAGTTGCAGGCACGTGCACAATCACGTACTATGAATTTTGCATGCGAGACCCCTAGCTTTTGTATATTTACATTCGTGCCCCTCGTTTTCCTTACTATTACATAAAAATACCCTATAACCGTATATAACTACTATATAGTATTACATTCATATTAAATAAAATATAAAACATAAAAATTTATAAAAATACAAATAATACTTAGTACTATACTAAATCTAATATTATAATAGTTTTCAAAAATATTTTTTTCTATTTTTAATAAATCATTTAAAAATGCCCAAAATATAACAAACTTTAAAAATCATAAAAAATAACTTTAAAAATCCTACAAAAATTTGTAAATTTTATTGTATCTTACATATTAAACCAAATACAAAATAAAACTTGAATATTAAAACCAATAAAAAAATAATATACATAAAACTTCAAAAATACATAACTAATTCAATTAAACTCCTAAAAATTTGTATAATATATCATTTTGAAGGTATTTTTACCTACTTTATAATAAAAACAAAATAAAAATATTTTCATTTTATTTTTGATTTTAGAAGCAAAAATAAAAATCTATTATCTAATAAAACTTAGATTTCAACATTACAAATCAAATAATAATTACAAAACATTTTCAAAAACCAAATAAATATTATAAAATAAATAAAGCATATAAAAATGATAAAATTAAAACCATAATATAAAAAATCCATATCTATATTTTTATACAGGTATATAAAATCACAAAAATAATATAATATTCATAAAAATAAATAAAAATTTAGAAAATTATCTAAAAATAAATAAAAATTAGTAAACTATAAACCTTAGTTTTCTATTAACCTTAGTTTTCAAATAGTTTGCCTCCCTGAGTTCGACACTCCCGTACTTTCACTATACATCTAAGTTTAGGCGTATAAATAAAAAAAAACAAAAATAAATTTTCTGTAAAACAATCCGACCAACACAGCGACACTATTCTTATTGAAGAATAAGATGTTTGGGTTCGTTTTCCATATGGCACCGTTGCCGGAGAGGCAACGCTAGGGTAGACCGTAGAGACCTTAGGTTTAGGGTTTTCTTGCTCTTTTTCGTCATCTAACTTTTGTTGAATTTTTTTACTTCACAACCTTTTATTTCTGATTTGTACAGCACAAGTTTGGAGCCCCACATCTGAGAACCAAAAAGCTAACTCCATTATATTTTTTGTATTACCCTTTGTAAAAAAAGATTAAGGGAACTTGCCCATTTTTTTGTTTTGTAGAAGGGGCCCCGTAAGGGCATCCCGACTTGTACCTCCCTCTCTTCTTCTCGAGGTCTGTTTCACCGAGTGACTCACCACGACATTTTTGCATCGTGATTTCTTGACGTTTTTCACAGCCTTTTCAAGGTTAGGTGCTTGTCTAGGTTTTTCGATTTTTCTTTTTCTACACCTCCGTAGTTAGCATTAAGACGCACAACCTAGTTGCATGCTTACTCACCTAGGTCAAAAATAAGAAAGAAAAATGGTTAGATGGCTTCTTGAAAAGACTAAAAAAAGTGATAATCCAAAAATAAAATAGGGATTGCTAATATATCTAACTCTAAAATTAAAACGTAATGGATTGCGTATCTTTTGGGAGAGCAATCCCCAACGAATGTTTGGCAGGTACTTTCCAGATCTGTAAGTGAGGGATGGCCCATAAGGTTAGAACCCGAGCTCGTATTTTTTGGAAGACTACTGATATGACAGTTGGTTGCTCTACTCTTCAGTGAGGACTCTCGGGTAGCTGAAAACAGTCCTGGTTTCCTTTGCAGAGTGGATGGTTTAGAGGACACTGCGTAAGGCTCCACCCTCAAGCAAACGAGTAGCCGGAAACGGTCCGTTACTTACTCCCATACTCGCTAAAAGTAGGTGATTAGCTGTTCGCACTTGGGACAGACTTCTAGGAAGTTCATGCACCTATCAACTCACGTAATTTGTGAAAATACTTGCTTTGCCAACAAACCCTAAAACTGAAAAGTGTAATGGATGAACTTTTACAGTCATCACCTGGTTGAGTTAGTGACTTTGCTTTGCGTTTGTTTTTGTGACACGAGTCTTATTTTTTAGATCTAAATTAATCAATCTTCTATCAAGAAGATGGGTATGCGATCGCTTCGGTCGACTCTGACCGATCCTCTCTCCCGCACACCTGCCCATCTATCTAGGTCAGTTTGGGATGTCCCTCTTCCCAAATTGAAGTATCATCACATTTCTTCTTCCAGGCATAACTCCAAACCTGGGAGCTCTTCTCCCACTTCATCTTCTCCTCAATATCTATCATCATCACCCTCGGTTTGAGAGAACCCTCCTTTACAACCGTAGTTGCACATTGACCTAGCCGAACCTGATCTAGATTCTTTCTCCTTTCTAGAAGACATGGCTAGCAAAGGATCGCAGTAGCCACAGACTACCTCGGTAGTGACAGATCAGGCTACGATCATCAATGGTCTCCTTGCATCCCTGATGAGCCGCCCGATGGACTAAGGTAAAGGAATCACTAAGGTCGTTGCGACCTCAGTCGCTCGGGACTCCGAGCTCAACAAGAAAAAAAAATCGGACCACCAAGTAAAGATAGAAAAACGAAGAAAACCAAATAGCAGTCCTAGCTATGGGATTGACCTGGTATAGCTCCCAGGGCCGGTCTCAAGGAGAACGAGTTGGCCTTGCAGCCTACGAAGTAGTCAGAAAACAAATAAAATAAAAACAAATATTTTTAGGTGGTTTTTAATATTTTTATATTTATTTGTATTTTTAAAAATAAAGAAAATAAGAAAACAATATAAACAAGCAACTTCAAGCAATTATTTATGTTTTATGTATTTTTTACTGTTTTTGGTGAATTTTTGAGAATTTTATGATTTTTATAGAATTTTCTAAAAATGAAAGAAGGAAGAGAAACTGTGCTGCTGTCCAGCCAGGCTTCAAGGACCAAGATAAAATACAAAATGGTCCTAAAATAGCCTGGAGGTATTTTTCTTGTAAAGTAGAAATAAAAAGGAAAAATCAGAAAAAGAGTTTATTATTTTTGGATTTTCTATGATTTTTTTAGAATTTTTATGGGTTTTTAAGAGTTTTTCAATTTTTATGGTTTTTATAAATCTAAAAATAGCCAAAAATGGATAGAAAATAAAAACACACAAACACACAAAACTTAATTTTTTGTAATTTTTAAAGAGGATTTAATATTTTTTTAGGAATTTTTAATCTGAACAAGCAGAAAAATAAGGGTTTTTGAATTTTTTAAAAATAATAAAAGGGCTAAAAAACTGTACTTAAAAATTGGTGAAAACTTTACACAGTGGCAGGAGCCAAGTGTCCAATTTTCACTCAATTTGGATTAAAATTGATATTTTATTTAAATCAAACAAGAGCCCATAGTGCACAGGGACCTGTTTGCAATAAAAGTAAAGTTCCGGGGCTGAAAAGGAACAAGCTCAGAAATATGGGGGGTCCTCGTGCAATTTCTCCAATATCTCACGCGCTATGCACGTGTACTGGGCACGGAAGGACCTATTTGCAACAAAAATAGTTCCGAGGGCTTATTAGCAACATGTGCTAAAAGCCTAGGGTACTAATTGCAAAATACCCAAAATATTCGGCACATGTCAAATAAAAGCATTCACATGGGCATAAGTGCAAATACAGAAAAATATATTTCATTCATTAACACCCAGAATCTACAAGCCCATATAGTGCAATTTTCACAAAAACCACGTGACGTTGCACGTGTCCAACATTCACAGGGATGAAAATGCAAATAAAATAAACATCCAGGTCCTAAGTGCAATTTAATCAAAATAAAATGAACTATCTAAAATATTTACATGACTAAATAATAAAGACAAAAAGGAAAAGGGCCTAAGGGTAAATTACCCTTTATTATCCGAGGGCTTGAGGCGCGCCACGTGGCTGATCGAACGGTGGAGATGCACTGCGCCTCAACGAAGAAACCTCAGCTCTGATCTGACGGCGGATAGGGAGCCACGTGGATGATCGAACGGATATGGAATGGGCTCGCCTCTCCTCTGCGATGGACGCTCCAGATGAGGTCCGATCTCTGATCTGACGGCTGCTATCCCCTCGCAAATGGACGGTCGTAATCAAAACTGGGCAAGGGGGCTCGATGGACGGCTGAGGAAGCTCCTCCAAGAACAGGTGGCCGGCGAACTTCGCTGGCCCGATACTCGCGCTGGATGCCTCCTCCGCTGGTGTTAAGGTGCGGAATGGATCCGCCTTGACGTCCCGCAGCTGATGCGCCTCTCCGATGAGGCCGGCGACCACCGGAGTGGCCCGGCGACGGCCGTGTCCTGGAGCTCCTGTGCTCGAATGCTTCGACCCTCAGATGGGCCTCTTCGGACCTGGAAAACACCACAGGAGGACTCCTGGGTCGAGGGCAAACTGCCTCGACCCGGTTAGAGGCGAAATGGGTGGCTGGCGCGTCGGGGCGGATGATCTCTGGCGAGGCAGCGGCGGTGGAGATCAACTCCCAGTTCCGGGGCGAACTGGGTTGGATGGATGGGCGTAGAACGTGCAGGGGAGGATGGCGATGATGATGGTCGATTCGGATGGTCAGAACGATGGTCGGGATGGGACTAATCGATGAACGACAACGAAGAATGGATTTGGGTGAAATCAGAAATTCGAGCAAGATAGGAAGAACTAGGCTCACCTGGTGACTGTGGTCGACTAGGAATGAGCTCGTGGAGCTCTGGTCTTTGCCTCGAGGATCGTTGAGGGCCCGAGGCTTAGGCGCAGCTCTGGGCGGCGCACGGCGGCGAAACGCAGCTGGATTAGTGACATGGTGCTCCTCCGCCTCTCTGCAACACTCCGGTCCAAGGCTGTCACTCAGAGGATTCGGGTGGAGGTCCTGGGTGGACGGGGCGACGCCAAAGATGGAATGAAAAGGTAGCCGGAGCTGAAACTTTATACTCCTGCAGGTCCGAGAAGAGAGGGTCGGGCAGGGTTCTGTGAAGTGCGGATCCCAATGCAGCGTGGATCTCGGATGCAGGAGGGAGGAATAGGACCCTGGGTTTAGTCGAATGGGTCTCGGATCTGGTTTGGATAAATGGGAGAAGTCGGGTTGATAACACAGATCCGGGTGGACCGGTCCAGGGGGGAGAGTTGACCGGGGGTCAACAACCCCCGTGGACCAATCACAGGCCTCCGATTATTAAATGTTTGTAAATTAAATAAAAAATTGTAAATGACTTAATTTAAAAAACTTAAAACATAAAAATGTTTATTTATTTGTAAATTATTTTTTTGTGATTTTTATTTATTTTTTTGGAATAAAAATTAGGTATTTACAAAATAGTATTATTATATATAGGTGTATACACTATACAATTTTAATTTTTGATTTTTAATTATTTATTTTTGTACATTTTATTCCAATTTTATATTTTATTTATTTACATAATAAAATTTGGAATAATTTGGTATTTTTATTTTATTTTTATTTTTTATTTACAAGGGTTAAATAAATACTTATATACATTTATATACATGTTATATATACAATGTAGGTTTTGATTTTTATTTTTATTTCTTTTTATTTTTATTTTATTTTTATGATTTTTATTTTATTTATTTACATTATGAAATATAGAATATGTACACATTTTTATTGGATTTTATTTATTTATTTATAAGGGTAAATAAATAGATAAGTGGTTTCTATATACATGGCTTATGCACAATGATGAAAGGGGTCTTTAATTTCTTTTTAATTTTCTCATTTTTGTTTTAATTTAATATTTACAAATATATACATATTCACAAAATTACAATTTATTTTATATAGAGGAAAATATTTTTATTTATATACAGGTATATGTAAAAACATGAGCTTCCTTATCTCTCTCTACTTGGGTTTTTATGCAGTCAGGCCCATGCTGAGCCCTCCATTGGGATTAGGTCGCTTAATATTTATTATAAATATCTCCCTCTTTTTCTTTTATTTCTTTATTCTTTTATTTATGCACAAAAACATGCTAAAAATGCATATTTACACAATGCATGCTGAATGATAATTATTGCTAATTACAGATATCTACATGTGTTTTGCATGGGTTTTGTAGCTAAAATAAAAGAATAAAGAGTGATGAATGGGTATTCATCACCCCCCAATACTTAACTTTGCTAGTCCCTTAGCAAACACTTATTTGAAAATGAAGTGAAAAAGAAAAAGAACAAGAAAAAGAGGAGAAAATGCATGGATTAATGCTGAGTATTAAACTTGCCTTCATTAAATTGAAATATGGAGCTCGATCAGATCTTTGGATTATTGATGTGTCAGAACCTTATTTAGACTTAGATTTAAAACTTAACAGCCTTTAAGATCCACTAATCTATAATCAAGACTCCTCAACAATCCAGATCAGAACAAGTCTACATATACAAACCCTGAAGACTATGAATCTTTCCTTGTACATTGTTTGTGAGGTATATCCCTCCCACCTCAGAAGTAGCAACTTGACAACCCTCCCCAACAAGGTAACTCTATGACCCTAGTCTGGCCACTCTTTCCTCGAGGAGCGGGGTATTCCCTTCTAAGTTCAAGTTCAACCGGCTCAAGAAGAGGGGGAAGAAGAGAATGGACCATGGCCAGTGTAGCCATGTATCCTTGGGAGCTCAACCAGTGTAGCTAAGTCTCCCTGCTGCAAGCTACATAAGATGGAACATGAGTCTCAAGCTTTGCTTATTGCACTATATACATACTCCGGTGGGATTATCATTTTCTATCAGACCCACCACTTTTTTGGAGTTATTTTCTTTTTGCAATTTTTTTCAAGTGCATCTATACAACATATTTACAAGGTGCAACATATGTACATAAGGAGTTTTTCCTCTTGAGCCAGTAGACTATCCCTCTTTTGAAGCATTACTGCAACCCACAACTCCTGTCGTTAGACCTCATGGCAACCAGACCAAGTTGAGACGCACTTCCTTCACTAAAAGAAGAAGAGAGGTTCCGCCTAGAAGTACTACCCTCATATTCTACCCCAAGTCAAGGAAGACTGCCTCCTCACCACCTCATCCGTAGAGAGCTCGGTGTAAAGTGCGGGTCCAAGTCAAGCCATTGTATATATGAGTCATGTGTGTGCTGTTAAGTGCTCTACTTAGGCTCATTGAGATGACATGTGATCATAGCCTAGTGGACTCAAAGAATTAAGTCACTATGGACCTGAAAAGCCTTAACCCTAAGCCCTATAAGGTTCCTCTTCGAATTAGGTAGATTAAGATCTTAATCAAGCTCCATTTCCCAATTTAATTCCAGGCTAGTTTAAATGTCAACTATAATCCAGGAGAAACTATACATATATATATATATATATACAAGGATGCTATTTACACAATATTTACACAAATGCAAAATTTTTGAAAAATGTTTTGAAATCATGAATGAATGCATGAATGCAAGTTTTGCAAAATATTTACACAAATTTACACAAGGTTTTTGCAAATTTTTATTTTCAAAATATTTTGGAAAAATTTTGTACTATATACATAGTTTTGATATGCACATATTTGCACAAAATTTTTTGAAAACATTTTTACAAAAATAATTTTGTTCAATAGCTATGTATGTGCAAATAAAAGAATGTTTATTTACAGGAAAATTTTTAATTTTTATGGATTTTTGGGTTTTTAGCCATTTTTATTTATTAACACACTCACACAAAGTACGAGTTATGGCTAAAGTATATATGAAATATACACACACCCCCCTATACTTAGCTCGAACGATGTCCTCAGAGTCAAGAGCGATGAAGAAGACATAACTCGTGCTTAGTATAGGGAAGTGAAAAGGAAGGCTATATACAAAGACGAATGAAATAATAGAAATCAAGAGGAGCTCGGCTTTCCCCCCTATACTTAGGATAAACTAATCCTATGTATAGCAGGCTGTACACGAAGGGAAAACCGAGTGAAGAATGTACAGGGTCTACCCCCCCATACTTAGGGTAAAATATCCCTAAGTATAGGCAGCAAAAACATGGGTAAAATGAACCAAAAGAAATACCCGAGAGTCCTACATCCCCCCTATACTTAGGGTAAAGTACATCCCAAGTATAACATAATCAAAAGATGAGGAAAGGGATGTGGGACTAAAGAATGGAATGATATAGACAACTGGATCTATACAAGTCGGGAGAACAGTGATAATCAGGCGTGAGATGCAATAGATGTGAGTCAAGAGACCACATCTCACGCAAAGTGAATAGGGGCAACATCAACGACCCGCGGCTTATGATCAAGATATGGCTTGAGCCGCTGGCCGTTCACTCGAAAGGTACTCTCAGAAGATAACTCAGATATATCAATACTCCCATTGTCGTGTACCTTTCTCATCAAATACGGTCCCTTCCATTTGCTTTGTAGCTTCCCTGGAAATAGACGAAGCCTAGCATCAAAAAGCCATACTCTCTGTCCAGGCTCAAAATGATTGTGGCTGATATGAGAATCATGCCACTCCTTCACTCTCTCCTTGTACTCTAGGCTGTTTGAGAAGGCGGTATCACGAAGCTCCTCCAAGGCGGCTAACTCTGCCCTCCTCTGATCTCCTACACTATCTGGATCCAAAAGTATATCAGTGACAACCCAAAGTGACGTATGCCTCAACTCAACAGGTAAATGGCACGACTTAGCATAAACGAGGCGAAAGGGAGATGTGCCCAAAGGTGTCTTGAAAGACGTCCGATACGCCCACAAGACCGAGTCCAAAAGCTGTGACCAATCCTTTCGGTCAGGGCTGACAACTTTCTGCAATATAGTCTTGATCTCCCTGTTCGACACTTAGGCAAGACCATTCGTCTGAGGATGGTATGGAGTGGCAACTCGATGGTCTATGACGAACTCGCTAGCAAGGGCCTTCACCTGGTCGTTGACGAAATGAGACCCCCCGTCAGATATCAACACTCGAGGTACCCCAAACCGTGAAATGGTGTGCTTCCTCAAAAATCTACAAACAGCCCTAGCATCTGCGGTTCGGGCGGGGATGGCCTCAACCCAACGACTAACATAATCCACGACCAACAGAATGTACTCGAATCCCTGACTCTTAGGGAATGGACCCATGAAATCGATGCCCCATGCGCCAAAAATCTCACAGAAGTGAATGGGCTGCATCGGCATCATATTACGCTGTTCACAAGTGCCCATCCTATGACAGTCAGTACACCTCTTCACGAACTCATCAGAGTCCTTGAAGAGGGTAGGCCACCATAGGCCGGATTGAAGCACTTTCTGTGCCGTTCTCCTCCCAGAGTGATGTCCTCCTGCCTCAAGCTTGTGGCAGTAAGTGAGGATGCTATGGTGCTCCTCCTGAGGAATGCACCTACGCCAGACGCTATCCCCTCCTTCATGGTAAAGGATGGGATCCTCCCAATGGTAGAACTTGGCCTTCACGAGGAAGGTCTCAAGTCTCTGCGTGGGCCAATCTTGTGGAACTTTCTTAGCAACAAGAAAGTTCACAATATCGGCGTACCATGGGGAGAGAGGCGATAGCAAGGATCACCTCATCTAGGAAGGTCTCACATATAAGCTCAGTCTGCTCAGAATCCTCAAGATGCTCTAATCGGGAGAGATGATCCACCACCACATTCTTGACTCCAGGCTTATCCTTAATCTCTATGTCAAACTCCTGGAGTAGAAGGATCCATATAGTCAATCTGGCCTTGGCATCCTTCTTTGCCATGAGGTACCTGATGGCGGTATGATCAGTGTATAAGGTCACTCTAGATCCAACAATGTACGATCTGAACTTATTTAGGGAAAAAACTATGGCTAGCATCTCCTTCTCAGTGACAGTGTAGTTCCGCTGCGCGGCATCCAATGTATGGCTAGCGTAGTGAATGGCAAATGGGACTCCATCCCTCCTCTGTCCCAGCATGGCCCCTACGGCAAAATTGGAGGCGTCCGTCATGATCTCGAATGGGAGAGACCAATTAGGCGGCTGGAGAACAGGAGCCTCAACAACACATCTCTTGAGAGTCTCAAATGACGAAAGACACTTGTCATCGACAAGGAACTCGGTGTCTTTCGTTAGCAGATCAGTCAACGATCGGGCAATCCTACTGAAATCATGAATGAAGCATCGATAGAAACCGACGTGCCCCAGAAAAGACCGTAACTGCCGCAAGTTGGATGGCGGTGCGAGTTTTCTAATGACATCTACCTTGGCCGGATCAACCTCCATGCCCCTGTTGGAGATGATATGGCCAAGCACCGTCCCCTGAGTCACCATGAAGTGACTCTTCTCCCAAGATAGCACAAGGTGAACCTCAATGCATCGCTGAAGGACTCGGTCTAGGCAGTCAAGACAGGAGTCGAATCCGTCGCCGTAGACCGAGAAATCATCCATGAAGACCTCCAAGCACTCCCCTACCATGTCCAAAAAGATAGACAACATGCATCTCTGAAAAGTCGTAGGGGCGTTGCATAGCCCAAATGGCATGCGTCTGAAGGCGTATGTGCCGAAGGGACATGTAAAGGTAGTCTTGTCCTGGTCCTCGGGAGCGATGGCCACCTGGTTGTAGCCGGAGTACCCATCCAGAAAACAATAATGGCTCTTCCCTGCCAGTCTCTCAATGATCTGATCTATAAAGGGCATGGGGAAATGATCCTTCTTGGTGGCCTGGTTGAGTCGTCTGTAATCTATGCAGACTCGCCAAGAAGTGGGTACCCGGGTAGCAATCACCTCTCCAGACTCGTTGACTACTGTAGTGATGCCCATCTTCTTGGGCACCACATGCAACAGACTGACCCACTTGGAGTCGGAGATGGGGTAGATAAAATCGGCGCTCCACCATTTCAAAATCTCCTTTATGACAACCTCTCTCAGATTCGGGTTCAGCCGCCGCTGGAACTCACGCGACGGCTTCGCCTCATCCTCAATATAGATTTGGTGGGAGCACAGGGCCGGACTTATCCCCTGGAGATCGTCTATGCTCCATCCTATTGCCTTGCGGTTCTTTTCAAGAACCCCCATCAGACGGGATTCCTGCTCTCCAGTCAAATCGGCGGAGAAAATAACTGGGTACATCTCATGCTCACCCGCAAGGAACCTATACTTCAGCGACGCAGGAAGTGGCTTCAGCTCTAGACAACTGGGTGCTGGTGGATATGGCCTCTGAAAACTCTTAGTGAAGGCTGGCAAATCCGCATGGGAGAACTGAAACTCTCGCTCACACTCTGAATCTGGAGAAGGCTGCCCTGCTGGGCTATCTCTGCTCTTCTCGGCATCTACCTCCTCCCTAGCTGTAGGCTCAGTAGAAGTCAGATCTGGTATAAAATCCTCAAACTCTGCCCAATCAAAATCTGACTCCGAGGGATCTGTATCATCAATGGTGGCCTCAGTACCACCGTCATCACAAGACAAATCTGTCTCGCGGTCGAGAACCGGCTCTGCCGACTGAACGGTATCCTGGACCAGGAATGCGCTCTCCAAGCTCTCCTCAGCTGACGTCTCTGCATCAGCGGACTCTGAAGGTGAAAGGATGGCATGTGCATCTGGATCTGCCCAAACTGCCTCGTCATCTGTGATCACAAAGTCACAGTCCTGGTGGATGTCTGGCCCTACATCTGTCATCTGCCCTTTATCAAAAGTAGTCTCTGAGCATGCTGCATCTCTGGCTCTGATGTCCTCGACCGTTTCTATTTGTACACTCTCGCCCTCGATGCGAAAGTATACATTCCCGCTATCATGGTCGATAACTGCCTTGGCTGTGGCCAAGAACGGGAGACCTAGAATGATGGGGGTATCAGTCACTACTCATGGATCCCCATTTCCAACACTACGAAGTCCACAGGGAATTGCAGGCCCTGAATTGTGATGACAACGTCCCTCAGCAACCCCTTCGGCCTCTTGACAGATCGATCAGCAAACTGAAGGACTGTCCTACTCTATCGTAGAGTGCCCAACTCGAAGCGGTCGAGAAGGGCTGCCGGAAGTAGGTTGATTGACGAACCACTATCTAATAGAGTACGGTTGAACCTCTGCTATCTGATATGGCATCTGACATATGGGGCTCCTGAGTCTGGCCTCTTGACCGGTAGACGGTTCTGTATCGCGAACAAGTGGCTCTGGTCAGCACATGGATATCTGATTGGTGGTTCCTCCTCTTCCTCCTAACTGTGGTCCTGTCTCTGAGCGATCTCTGGAGTAGAGGGATGTGCTGCAAAGCCTCCTGAAGAGTCAGCTGAATGTGAAAACGGTCTATCATCTGCTGGCTGAACTCTTCCTGCTGCCTCTTTTTTGGATTTTGTATTTTCTTCCCCTTTCCCATGTGAAGTGCTCTAGGGAAGGGGATCACAGGGTCCTTCTCAGATGAAGGACTAGGAGAGGGTCTAGACTGCTCGACGACAGAGTCCACTTATACATCAAGCACCACAGGTGGACCAGAAGAAAACAAACCCTTTCCTTTATTGCCAGAAGTGTTTTGAGATACATCAACAGAAGGAAAGTCTACAGGACTTTCAGAAGTGAAAATGGTGGCTTCAGCACCACCCTTGGCATGTCTTGCGGCATCAGCACCGTGCTCTGGCTCGGCAACATCGGTGGCGTCAGTACCACCTCCTCCATCTGGTGAAGCGACGACCTCAGTACCGTCAATGGGATCAGCATCCATGGTGGCATCAGTACCACCATCATCATCTCTAGCGGCATCAGTACCGCCCTCCTCCTCCTCGTCTGGCGCTCTGGAAGTGTCCTCAGGGTGTCGCTCAGACGAGGCGCCGTCTGCTGGCATCCTACCGCTCCTAAGTGTGACAAAGTCAGTATCAAACAGATATGCAGACATATCACCAAAAGAATCACTCGGAGTGGCATACTCAGTGAAATATACCTGCTCAGACTTCCTCTTGAGGTGGTTCGGATTGGGCTCTATCTGGGCAGGGATGGCGGCCTTCCCTCTCACAATGTCCCGCATCTCCTGGCGGAACTCATCCATCTCCCGTCTGAATGTAGCCTGCTGATCGGTAAGGAGGCGGGCTATGTCATCTAAGGCGGGGTTCTCATAGGATGGCCCATGAGAACCTGACGGGTAGCCTCACTGGTAGTGAGGCTGCTTCTGCTGGTGCGGTGGGTGAGAGGGGTATGACTGTGGATGAAACTACTGATGAGGCTGGTCACACCTCCAAGAATGTCCCTGCTGATAGGGACGAGGACCGTACTGCTATGACTGCTGCTGCTGGTACACTGGGGGTTGCTGCTGCTGGTGATATCTCTGATGGCTGTACTGGCCACCCTGTCCTGACGGCTGCTGCTGGGAGCTGGAACCTCCGGCCGACCAACGGAATCCGGGTTGGTCTCGTCGGATACCGGGCTGGGGTCGGTCGTACCAAATCCCGTTGAAATCCATCGACGGCTCTGACTCGTAAGGGGCTGGCGGGAGTACTGCCAGAGGCTGATCCGGCTGGTATACCACCATCTGCGTGTCTGGAGATGGCAGTGACTGGTAAGTGGGCTACGGCTGCTGGTACGACTCCGCCTGTACAAGGTGAACATGTCTAGGCTGCTGGTGGCTGGAGCGCTGGGATGAGCTGCCGGTGCTACTCGGATCGCCTCGTGCCTGAAGACAGGGCTGGGAAGCCGTCTGTGCCTCCTGGAGACACATGAGCCGTGTCTTCAGGTCACTCAGAGTATGTGCCATCTGCTCCATCTGCGTGATGCCCTGGCACTGCTTCTTCTCGATAATCTCCATCCGGTCCAGCTTCTCGCTGATGATACCCATGTCAGCAGCTGTGGACTCGGCCTGTGCTGCTACCGCTGACGAAGTGGTTAGACCGGCGTCGACCTGTGCGATCCTCTGGTACTGCACGGTCTGTGGCTGGGGTTGTCCCTGTGTGTAGAGCTGGGTCTGGGACATCACCATATAGTTCTCGGCCATCTCCTCGTAGATGGCCCAGACCTGGTCATGATCCTTGGCGAAATAGGACCCGCCACAAGAAGCATTCACCAGGCCCTGTAGCTCTGGTGTCAGCCCGCTGAAGAAGCTCTGAACTAGGTTCGGCTTCGAGATGTCATGGTGCGGGCATCTATCGGTCAGCTCACGGAACCTCTCCCATGCCTCGTGGAATTGCTCATTGAGGAGCATGGAGAAGTTACTGATCAGGTCTCTAGCTTCATTCGTCCGCCCGAGTGGATAGTACTTGTTCAAGTACTCAGTGCGGAGCTACTCCCAGGTGTAGACAAACTTCCCCAAGTGCTTCAGCCATGTGGCTACTCTGTCTGTCTGTGGACGGTGCTGCAGATCATCAAGAACTCCTGAAGGTGGAGATGGGGCTCCTCAGTGGCGAGTCCATGGAACCGGGGGAGGAGCTGCAAAGTGTTTTGGGGGAACTTGAAGTCCCCCACGATGGCTGGTAGAACAACCCAACGATGCGTCAACGTGTATTTGGGGTTGTGTAACTCCCGCATCGGTCTCGGTGGCTCTGCGGCTGCTGCTGCGGCTGCTGCGGCTGCTACGGCATCATCGGGTATCCTCGGCCCGTCTCCTGGCTTGCGCTGGTCGCGAGCGGCTCTCAACTGCTCCATCTCACGCCTCATCTCAATCATAAATGCTCCCTGATCCCTCAACTGCTGCTGAACTGTCTCGAGGGAGGCGATCAGGGTGGAGTTGATCGCACCCTGGTCCAAAATGAATGTCTGCTCAGGCTGGGGACCTCTGGCGTGATCATCACTGCTGCCGGCCATGGTCTCTGCAAAAGCAAAGGACCCAAACTCAGGTGCCGATAAATCATCTGATAGTCTCTCATCTGGCACTGGAATCTCAGAATGAAAGAAGGGGGGTCGAGGGGGAATAGGGTGGAGTCGAACTCAGGTTCGGAGAGTGGGTCTCGGCTCTCGCGAACCAACCTAGATGAGCGGGCAGAAGTGCTGGGAAGTGGTGCAGCTAGAGGCTGTCTAAGGGGCCTTCTGCCAATCATCTTTATCTGGCGAGTCGGGCGGATGGGATCTGGAAATAACAGTGATCACAAGAAAACCCCTGATTCACCTACTCAACGCGAGCTGAAGACCGTAAAGGTTCGGTCAATTATCTTGTCAGTTTTTATTAGGTGATCAAGTCAAGATAGCAGAGCGATTAACGTGACCTGTTAGGAATCCGGTTCCCCCAGGAGACTGGCCCGATCCCTAACTAGATCCTTCCAAGCCAGTACAAGCCGCGGACCGTTTACCGGCTACCCGATCGGCTCGCTCTGTTAAGGATATCACGGCCTACTTTACCGGAGACCGGAGCGATCCTCACTAGAGAACGACTAGCTCAAGAGCAGTAGCCTGAAGGAGGTCTAGATGTGGCTCTATCCTAGGGTGCGGGTCACTCTCTCGCACAAGCAAGCCAGACAAGGAGGGGGTTGCTCTCCCCAAGACAAATATTTTTCGGTGTGGTGTCTTTTAGGGTCAGATATAGTTAGCAGTCCCAAATTTTATTGTTTTTATTTTTAGGTATTTTTCAAATAAAAACAAACGCCTAACGAATTTTTCGGTTCTCCTGGTATTTAAGTCCAAAAATCAGGGGGAGAAGTTGAAAAAGCTGATGCGCGAGAAATCAATGATGCATGCAGAGTTAGAAATGCGTACCTGACTCCAGCAGTCTACATGCAAGAATGATCCGCGCAGAATTTAAAGACAGAAATAAAACTACCTAAATGATGCAGGCGGAAATCCGAGCCCTAAGCAAGCAGTTCTACTCGATAGAACGTCTAGTCGACCACCAACCTTCAATCCAAGAGTCCGGTCTAGGCTCACCCCTCCTCTCGACAAATCGAGTTCAGGAGCAGCGCTTGGCAGGGCGGGCTTGCGGCGCGTAGGCTCGAAGGTAGTGGATCAACTATTTTTTTGATTTTTATTCTTGGTCCAATTAATCGATCTATAGGTACAGGCAAAGTTATTAAGGTGTGTGGACCCTACTAATTACGTCACAGTCAAGCAAAAATCCTAAGGCTAGGGGCTGAAATCCGTGAGAATCAGAAAGGCAAGAAATAAACAGTAAAGAAAACCGCGAAAACCGCGAAAACCGTGAAAAGCCGAGGGGTCCCCCGAGCACACCGGTGCTCGGCAAAACAGACCCCGAGAGTCTCAAAAGTCTGGCTGAGTGTCCTGTCCCTGTTTTATTACAATAATAGTTCTAATAATGCAGAAAAGAAACCTAACTAATCTAAGCTAAACTCCCGCACTCTGTTGTCTCCTCGCGCTCTCCTACGGCTCCGTACAGAAGGGAGCCGCCTCCGATTGCTGCGGTTGCGTCAACTCCTCAAAAGTCGTCGCCTCGATCCTCGGGCCCTCGCAAGCAAGCAACAAAGTGTCAAACCAAATAGAAATAAAGCAAATAAAATAAGAAAAAGAAAACAGGGTATATATGCAAAAATAGAAATAAAAATAAACAAGCAAAACAACCAAAAACAAAAATAAAAGAAAAAAGAAATAAAAATAAAGGAAAATGAAAATAAAAGAAAAATAAATAGCCGCGAAAAGCCGCGGACGAAGAAAAAGCCGTGAAAAGCCGCGAAAAACAAAACAAAATAAAATGAAAATGAAACAGACTACTAAGCCGTGCTCCCCGGCAACGGCGCCATTCTGATGAGCCGCCCGATGGACTAAGGTAAAGGAATCACTAAGGTCATTGCGACCTCAGTCGTTCGGGACTCAGAGCTCAACAAGAAACAAAAAATCGGACCACCAAATAAAGATAGAAAAACGAAGAAAACCAAATAGTAGTCCTAGCTATGGGATTGACCTGGTATAGCTCCCAAGGTCGGTCTCAAGGAGCACGAGTTGGCCTTGCGGCCTACGAAGTAGTCGGAAAACAAATAAAATAAAAGCAAATATTTTTTGGTGGTTTTTAATATTTTTTATATTTTTTTTGGATTTTTAAAAATAAAGAAAATAAGAAAACAATATAAACAAGCAACTTCAAGCAATTATTTAAACACCGAAAATTAGTCCAAAAATTCAAACAAAAATATTTTTATATTTTATGTATTTTTTACTATTTTTGGTGAATATTTGAGAATTTTATGATTTTTATAGAATTTTCTAAAAATGAAAGAAAGAAGAAAAACTGTGCTGCTGTCCAACTAGGCTTCAAGGACCAATATAAAATACAAAATGGTCCTAAAATTAAGTGGAGGTATTTTTCTTGTAAAGTATAAATAAAAAGGAAAAATCAGAAAAAGAGTTTATTAATTTTTGGATTTTCCATGATTTTTTAGAATTTTTATGGGTTTTTAAGTGTTTTTCATTTTTTATGGTTTTTATAAATCTAAAAATAGCCAAAAATGGATAGAAAATCAAAAACACACAAACACACAAAACTTATTTTTTTTAATTTTTAAAGAGGTTTTAATATTTTTAGGAATTTTTAATCTGAACAGGCAGAAAAATAAGGGTTTTTGAATTTTTTAAAAATAATAAAAGGGCTGAAAAATGTACCCAAAAATTTGTGAAAATTTTACATAGTGGCAGGAGCCACGTATCCAATTTTCACTCAATTTGGATAAAAATTGATATTTTATTTAAATCAAACAAGAGCCCACAGTGCATAGGGACCTGTTTGCAATAAAAGTAAAGTTCTGGGGCTGAAAAGGAACAAGCTCAGCAATCTGGGGGGTCCTCGTGCAATTTCTCCATTATCTCACGCGCCAGGCATGCGTACTGGGCACGGAAGGACCTATTTGCAACAAAAATAGTTCCGAGGGCTTATTAGCAACAGGTGCTAAAAGCCCAAGGTACTAATTGCAAAATGCCCAAAATATTCGGCTTATGTCAAATAAAAGAATTCACAGGGGCATAAGTGCAAACACAGAAAACTATATTTCATTCATTAACACCCAGAATCTACAAGCCCAGATAGTGCAATTTTCACATAAACCACGTGACGATGCACGTGTCCAACATTTACAGGGATGAAAATGCAAATAAAATAAACATCCAGGTCCTAAGTGTAATTTAACCAAAATAAAATGAACTATCTAAAATATTTGCAGGGCTGAATAATAAAGACAAAAAGGAAAAGGGCCTAAGGGTAAATTACCCTTTATTATCCGAGGGCTTGAGGCGTGCCACGTGGCTGATCGAACGGTGGAGATGTGCTGCGCCTCAACGAAGAAACCTCGGCTCTGATCTGACGGCGGAGAGGGAGCCACGTGGATGATCGGACGGATATGGAATGGGCTCGCCTCTCCTCTGCGATGGACGCTCCAGATGAGGTCCGATCTCTGATCTGACGGCTGTTATCCCCTCGCCAATGGACGGTCGTGATCAAAACTGGGCGAGGGGGCTCGATGGACGGCTGAGGAATCTCCTCCAAGAACAGGTGACTGACGAACTTCGCCGGCCCGATACTCACGATGGATGCCTCCTCCGCTGCTGCTAAGGTGCGGAATGGATCCGCCTTGACGTCCCGTAGCTGATGCGCCTCTCCGATGAGGCCAGCGACAACCGGAGTGGCCCGGCAACGGCGGTGACCTGGAGCTCATGTGCTCGAATGCTTCAACCCTCAGATGGGCCTCTTCGGACCTGGAAAACACCACAGGAGGACTCCTGGGTCGAGGGCAAACTGCCTCGACCCGGTTAGAGGCGAAATGGGTGGCTGGCGCGTCGGGGCGGATGATCTCCGGCAAGGCGGCGGCGGTGGAGATCGACTCCCAGTTCCGTGGCGAACTGGGTTGGATGGATGGGCGTAGAACGTGCAGGGGAGGATGGCGATGATGATGGTCTATTCGGATGGTCGGAACGATGGTCGGGATGGGACTAATCGATGAACGACGGCGAAGAATGGATTTGGGCAAAATCAGAAATTCAAGCAAGATAGGAAGAACTAGGCTCACCTGGTGACTGTGGTCAACTAGGAATGAGCTCCTGGAGCTCTGGTCTTCACCTCGAGGGTCGTTGAGGGCCCGAGGCTCAGGCGCAGCTCTGGGCGGCGCACGACGGTGAAACACAGCCGGATCAGTGAGGCGGTGCTCCTCCGCCTCTCTGCAACACTCCGGTCCAAGGCTGTCACTCAGAGGATTCGGTAGAGGTCCTGGGTGGACGGGGCGACGCCAAAGATGGAATGAAAAGGTGGCCGGAGATGAAACTTTATACTCCTGCAGGTCCGAGAAGAGAGGGTCGGGCAGGGTTCCGTGAAGCGCGGATCCCAATGCAGATGTGTCGGCGTGGATCTCGGACACAGGAGGGAGGAATAGGACCCTGGGTTTAGTCGAATGGGTCTCGGATCAGGTTTGGATAAATGGGCAAAGTCGGGTTGATAACACAGATCCATGTGGACCGGTCCAGGGGGGAGAGTTGACCGGGGGTCAACAATCCCCCGTGGACCAATCACAAGCCTCCAATTAATAAATGTTTGTAAAATAAATAACAAATAGTAAGTGACTTAATTTAAAAAAACTTAAAACATAAAAAGTGTTTATTTATTTATAAATTATTTTTTGTGATTTTTATTTATTTATTTTGGAATGAAAATTAGGTATTTACAAAATAGTATTATTATATATAGGTGTATACACTATACATTTTTAATTTTTATTTTTTAATTATTTATTTTTGTACATTTTATTCCAATTTTATATTTTATTTATTTATATAATAAAATTTTGAATAATTTGGTATTTTTATTTTATTTTTAATTTTTATTTACAAGGGTTAAATAAATACTTATATACATTTATATACATGGTATATATACAATGTAGGTTTTGATTTTGATTTTTATTTCTTTTTATTTTTATTTTATTTTTGTGATTTTTATTTTATTTATTTACATTATGAAATATAGAATATGTACACATTTTTATTGGATTTTTATTTATTTATTTATAAGGGTAAATAAATAGATAAGTGGTTTATATATACATGGCTTATGCACAATGATAAAGGGGTCTATAATTTCTTTTTAATTTTCTCATTTTTGTTTTAATTTTAATATTTACAAATATATACATATTCACAAAATTACAATTTATTTTATTTAGAGTAAAATATTTTTATTTATATACAGGTATATGTACAAACATGAGCTTCCTTATCTCTCTCTACTTTGGTTTTTATGCGGCCAGGCCCATGCTGAGCCCTCCCTTGGGATTAGGTCGCTCAATATTTATTCTAAATATCTCCCTCCTTTTCTTTTATTTCTTTGTTCTTTTATTTATGCACAAAAACATGCTAAAAATGCATATTTACACAATGCATGCTGAATGATAATTATTGCTAATTACAGATATCTACATGTGTTTTGCATGGGTTTTGTAGCTAAAATAAAAGAATAAAGAGTGATGAATGGGTATTCATCAATCCCTTGAGACAATGCAGAATCAGATACATGAGGAGGGGAGACTGATGAATGTCGTCGGGGCAGAGCTGACGCAACTGAGAGCCCAGAGGGATACTCTTGATGCTGAGATCCCATGAGCTGAGGTTGGTGGACAGAGTGGAGCAGAGAGAACTCCACTTGATTTGATCTGCATGATGAAGAAACTCTATAACACTGGAGCAACGACTACACATCGGTGGATCCGTCTTCCTGCCATACATGGTAATTTTGTGCTCCGACCACAAACCATTCAGTTGCTTCCCAAGTTTAATGGGCTATATACGGAGGAGACACATCTGCACCTATATGAATTTGAGCTTAGCTATAGTTCGGTGCATGATCTGCATGTGAACGAGGACAAAATCAAATTGATCGCATTTCCATTTTCCCTCGTGGATAGAGCAGCCTATTGGATGAAGCATTTAGGGAGATACGTTTCGACGTGGGTGAAATTAAGACTAGAATATCTGAATACGTACTACCCACTTGGTCACATGAATGCTGCAAAGTTATGATTAGTAAGTTCACCATGACGGGGAACAAGCAATTCCACAAGGCATGTGACAGATTCAGAGAGCTCATAGATAGGTGTCCCTGTCATGATATCTCGAAGCCGAACCTAGTTCAGAGCTTCTTTTGTGGGCTTACACCCGAGTTGTAGGGGTTGGTGAACGCTTCCTGTGGTGGACCATATTTCTCGAAATATGAGGACCAAGTCTGGGCCATCTACGAGGAGATGGCTGAAAATTACACCACAATGTCCCAGACTAGGTTTTATACTCAGACAAAGCCACAAACTTACAACCAACATTCCCGTGGCATACATCAAAGGGACTCCTTCTTCTGCCATTTCTTCACACTCTGAATCCTCATCAGATGATATTAGATCGTCTGCCAGAAGTTGGACCGTATGGAAATCATTGAGAAAAAGTGCCACAATTTGGACAAGCTCGACAAAAGTGACGAGCTTGAGATATGTCTTAGTGGTCTGAAGACACAAATCATGTTCCTTTAAAAAACTCAGATAGATTCTACAAAGTATTTGAGATCACAGGCTGACTCAGGGAGTAGAGATCGAGGAATTCTTCCGTGACCACCAGTTTAGCACATATACCGTGTGCATTCTGAGCCGACTCACCGGTTTACAGCTTACCCGTAGAACCAACAGACACCATCATCTGACACCCAAATGGTGGTGTATCAGAGTGATCAATCGCTTGCATCTATGCCCCCTGTTTATTCTGAGATGCCTGAACCATTGATAGACGTTAATGGGAAATGGTGTAACTAGCAGCAAAAACCAGGGATCCATCGTGATCATCTTGGTTTCTGTTGAACTTCAGGAGGTGCCTCTTCCCAGCAGCCATCACAGGCACAGATGGGGCAGAAAAGAGAACAACAACAACATTTTGGTTCTCACCAGTACTAGCCAGCTCTGTGGAGACAGAATGCATATCCATCGCAATATCAACAGTCCTACCCTCCACAACAGCAATCAACTCTGCAGCATCCTTGGTATCACCGAGGTGACTCATCTAGGTCTCATGGCCCCTTCCTTGATTACCAAGCTCTTGAATATCTCTCTAATTTGATAGCCGACCGACATGTCACATTTAGGCGAGAGATGGATGAGTTCAAGAACCATGTTACTGAGATCGTCAAGGGGAAATCCGCTACTCCTGCTCAGATTGAGCTGAATCCGAACATTTTGAAAAGGAAGTCAGAGCATGTACATTTGACAGAACCTATCCTCCAGTCACAGGTATTTTCGGATGATTATCTTTACTGTGATGAATCTGATTTTATTTCTCTTAGGAGCGGTAGGATACCCGCAGGCGGAGACTTAACTACGCTCGAGGAAGAAATACCTAATGATACAAGCGGGCTTGTTGAGCCTGATGATGGCGGTGCTGATGCCGCCTATCCCTTTGAGGATGTCGATGGTGGTGTTGATGCCACCAGACCCGAAGAGAAGCAGCCAGAGTCTGATATTGACGCAAATGCTTTACCATTCTTCTTGTACAGTGATGATATCAGAAAAACACAAAAAATGTACAAAAGAGAAAATATAAAAAGAGAAATAAAGATAAGACATTTGATCGTTTTAGATCTCATGACTCTTCTTCTGATGTTTTGCAAAGAGCAAGTTCCCTTTTTACAAAAACTCTTCTTCTTATTCTTCTGATCCTCCTATTGTATATACTAATAATGAGGATGTAAGGATACCTTTCCCCCAAGCACTCCGCTGGGAGAAAGGAGATAAAAAGAAAATACCAAAAAGATTCAGATGAATGATTTGACGAAAGAGATGCTAGACAAATTCACCATACAACTTACTCTTTTAGAAGCCTTGTCACACATCCCTCTTCTGCATAAAGGTCTCAAAGAGCGAACTACATTCCACATAAAGTAGAGGCAACGTAATCACTGTTTGGAGATCCATGTGTTGACCAAGGATAGATGCTACACTATCCAGAACCGTCTCACAGCCAAGAGATCAGACACAGGAGCATCGGATGTCAGATGTGAGATTCTCGATGAGACTTTTGATCGTACTCTTTTAGATAGCTAATCGTCAATTAATCTCCTTTCTTCTTCCTTACTTGACAAGTTAGAGTTCGGACCTCTTCGACCAAGCAGGACAATCTTACAGCTTGCTGATAGATCGGTCAAGAGGCCTAAGGGATTAATTAAGGATGTTATCTTCACCATTCAAGGTTTGAAATTTCTCATGGACTTCATCTGTTGGACATGGCAGTCCCTGAATGTGTGACCGATACCCCAATCATATTAGGATGACATTTTCTGGTGACAACTAAGGCCGTTTCCGATTATGGTACTGGGAAGGTGTACTTTCACATCCGTGGTGAGAGTATACATATATAGAGGATCTAGGACATCAAAGCTAGATCAGAAGAGTTAGAGCGAGCATCTGATGACGAGCCGATAGTTATCAAGACTGTGATTTTGTACAGACAGACGGTGAAGCGGTTTGGGTGGAACCGAGCACACAATCTTTCATCACACCTTCAGTAGAGTCTGAGATTCAGATATTAGATGATGGGAGATTGGAGAGTGCAATCTTGGAGCCGATTTGTGATAAGGGTGATGGAGATGATTTTGGTATTTTTCAGATCATTGTGATAATATTGATCCCTCCGAGTCTGAAGTGAATGATCAGATCTGTCAGTCATTTTTGGATCAGATAGATTCAGAGAATGCTGATTAACAGTGTTTCGCTGAGTTCGTTTAACTTCATACTTCATTCGGAGAGCTTACAACCTGTCTGGAGACCAAGCCAATTCAGAATATCCAGCTATCAGATGAGAAGTCTCCAGATTATTCTGAGTTAGAGCAGGATGAGCTTAAGCATACAGACCTGGTAGCCTATACGCAGGCCCTAGTTAGACCAGCTCTTCCTGTTCCTTCTCCCCCAGAGCTAAAACTGTTGCCTCAGAGCATGAAATGTCGATTCCTTGCTGGAGAACCAAAAAGGTTTCCGGTCATCATTACATCCGATCTGACGGAGATCAATAATCCCATCTGATGGAGGTTCTTGAAAAGAATCGCAAGGCAATCGGGTGGTCAGTAGTGGATCTCCTTGGGATTAGTCCGGCTCTGTGCTCCCACCACATCTTTCTCGAGGATGATGCCAAACCATCTCATATTTTCAGCGCAGGCTGAACCTGAATCTTCAAGAGGTGGTTATGAAGGAAATATCCAAGTGGTGGAGCACCAATTTTATCTATTCCATCTCCTATTCAAAAAGGGTTAGTCCATTACATGTGGTACCCAAGAAAATGGGCATCACTATAGTGATAAATGAGGAAATAGAGGAGATCGCTACTCGAGTTGTGACTTCTTGGCGAGTCTGTATGGACTACATATGTTTGAATCAGACGACCAAGAAGGATCACTTTTTGCTACCGTTCGTTGATTAGATCACTGAGAGGTTAGCCAGGAAGAACTATTATTGCTTTCTTAATGGATACTCGGGAAATAATCAAGTGACCATCGCACCTGAAGACTTAGAAAAGATGAATTTCACTTGTCCGTTTGTAAAGTATGCTTTCAAATGGATGCCCTTTGGATTATGTAATGCTCCGGCTACATTCCAGAGGTGAATACTTTCTATTTTTGCGGGCATGGTAGGAGACTTTTTGGAGGTCTCCATGGATGATTTTTCGGTATACGACGATGATTTCGACTCCTGTCTTTCTATCCTAGACGACATGCTTCAGAGGTGCACTAAAGTAAACCTCATTCTTTCTTGAGAGAAGAGTCATTTTATGATGACTCAGGGGACGATCCTGGGTCATATCATCTCCAATAGGGGTATGGAGGTGGATTCGGCCAAAGTGGACATCATAAAAAAGCTCAATCCTTCGTCTAATTTGAAGCATTTACGATCTTTCTTTGGGCATGTCGGTTTATACCGGCGTTTCATTCAACACTTCACCAAAATTGCCCGACCGTTATCTGATCTTCTAGCAAAAGACACTGAGTTTATTGTCAATGATAAGTGTCTTTAGGCTTTTGAAAATCTCAAGAAAATGGTTGTAGAGGCTCCTGTCCTTCAGCCACCCGATTGGTCTCTCCCATTCGAGATCATGATGGATACCTCCGATTTTACCGTTGGGGCAGTTTTGGGACAGAGGAGGGATGGCCTTCCATATGACATACACTATGCTAGAAAGACTTTGGATTCCGCCCAACGGAATTACACCATTATAGAGAAAGAAATGCTAGCCGTAGTATTTGCCCTAGATAAATTTAGGTCCCACATCTTAGGATCAAAAGTAACCATTTTTACTAACCATACCACCATCAGGTATTTAATGTACAAGAAGGATTCCAAGCCACGTCTGACCAGATGGATCCTTCTACTCCAGGAGTTCGATATTGAGATCAAGGATAAACATGGAGTCAAGAATGTGGTGGTGGATCACCTCTCCTTATTAGAATTGCCCGAGACTTCTGAGTTGATACACCCATCACCTGATCTTCATCAACGGGGTGATTCTTGTTATCGTCTCGCTCCCATGGTATGCCGACAATATAAACTTTCTTATTGCTAAGAAAGTCCCACAAGGTTAGTCCAGGTAGAGACTTGAGACTTTCCTTGCGAAAGCCAAGTCTTACCATTGGGAGGATATGATCCTTTATCATGAAGGAGCGGATTTCGTCTGGCGTCAGTGTATTCCTCAGGAGGAATACCATAGTGTCCTCATGTATTGCCATAGATTAGAAACTAGAGGACAACATTCAGGGAAGAGGACAACATGGAAGGTGCTTCAACCCGATTTTTGGTGGCTGATGCTCGTTGCAGATGCCCATGCATTTGTAAAGAGATGTACTGACCGTCAGAGAATGAGAATGAGCACTTGTGGACATAGAGAGATGATGCTGATGCAGCCGATTCACTTCTGTGAAGTCTTTGATGTATCGGATATCGACTTTATGGGCATGTTCCCTAAGAGTCAGGGATTCAAGTATATTCTTCTGGCTGTAGATTATGTTAGCCATTGGGTAGAGGCTATTCCTGCTCGAGCCGCTGATGCGAACACGGTTTGCAAGTTCTTGAGAAAGCATATCATTTCACAGTTCAGGGTACCTGGAGTTATAATATCAGACGGGGGTAGCCTCTTCATTAACGACAAGGTAAGAGCACTTGCTAACGAGTTCGACATAGACTATCAGGTTGCTACTCCGTATCATCCTCAAATGAATGGTCTAGCTGAAGTTTTGAATAGGGAGATGAAGATGATCTTGTAGAAGGTTGTTCGCCCAGATCGAAAAGATTGGTCACAGCTTTTGGACTCAGTGCGAGACTGAAGCTATTTCTATGTAAACTTCATAGTAAATGGAAAGGCCCGTATCTTGTGAGAAAGGTGTATGACAACTGTAGCACCGATATATCTTAGTTGTCTTCTGATTCCACCTTTAGAGTCAATGGTCAACACCATTTCTTGATCATGAACCACCGACCATTGAGGTTGTTCTTATTCATTTTGTATGAGATGTGTTTTTCACTCTTTACACTCTGCATCTCATACCTGATTTTCAAGATCACTTTGTATATATTTTTGATTTTATTCTTTCTCTCTTCTATTTGTATTACACCCCTAGATTTCGCTTAGGATTTTTCCTATACTTAGGATGTACTTTATCCTAAGTATGGGGGGTGTAGACACTATGTTGATTACATCGTTCTGTTCTATTACCCCTGTTGTTGCTTATACTTAGGGTGCACTTTACCTTAAGTATATGGGTAATATCACTCATTCTCGATTTTTGATCATTTTCGATTTTTGTATCGTCTGTTTTCTCCTTGTCCATCAATTGTTGATATTCTTCTCTATATTTAGGGATATTTTACCCTAAATATAGGGGGTACAAGATGAGTCATTGATTGTGTACACTCTTGACCTCGATTATCTTCGATTTTGAGTCTGCTATCCTTAAGATTACTTGATCCTAAGTATAGAGGGGATGATTGACTTCTATTTGTTTATTCATTATTCTTTTGAGTCTTTGTAGTATAGAATTCTTTTCACCAATATATACTTAGCCCGAGTTCGCTTCTTTCGTCACTATGAGGACATAGTTCATGCTTACGTATATGGGTTGTCGTATATATACTCTATATATACTTTAAAAGCAATAACTCATACTTTATTATATTTGTAATAATATGGTTCTCTAAAAGTATGGGTGTATATATTTTGATTTTTAAAAGTTGAAAGAAAACCATAAATATGACTTGAAAATATGTTGTAAAATACTTGGTTAAAATCCTTAATTATTTAAAACTTGTAAAATTCTTGTAAAATCTTGTATAAAGTTCGTATAATTCTTGTAAATGAATTTGTATAAAAACTTTTGTAAAATTACAAAATTTTGTAAAATTCATGTAAATAGAGTAATACACTAACTCTTTCAAAAAGGTCCTAAAAATTTAAAAAGTTTTAAAACTCAATAATATTTGCAAAATTCTATAAAATTCATTTAAAAGGTTTAAGCCGAAAACCTAATTCATAAAAAAATTGCTGCATTCATTCGTATTTTTCAAAATAATTTTTATTCTTGAACCGAATGGATTTAAGTCTGAGAGATGGAGTTTAATTTAGGCCTTAATCCACTTAATACTAATGGGACTTTATTAGGAACTGGAATTAAAACTCTTCAGGTCTTTTAGACTTAATTCTTTGGGTTCCTAAGTAGGACACCTGGTATCATCTGTTTACCTCTTCCTCATTTGAACCAATTTTGAACTCATGCTCTCCACACTTAGCTCAACTTGCATGGGGCTTGCGAAGGGCAATCCATTTTGGTGGTGCATTTTTATCCATATCTAGTGGTGCTGACGTCTAAAGATGGGAGAGATTGGGGTTGAAATAAAGCTTCAGATGGGGGAGGATTGCTGGCACATTTTTTTCAAGACCCCAAAAAATGGACGGAAAGAAAAGATGCTATATCCATCGGAGCAAAAAAGACCCATGTAGTGCAACAATTATTTCTACCAAAAAGAAGTCATACACCAAATACAAATATGACCACAATGGTACAAGCTTTAGAAAATCTTGCATTATCTTAGTGGAGACTTGGCTAGACTGGCTGGATTTCACAAGGAGATGTGATTACACTGATCACACTCTCGTTGTCCTCCCATTCTTCTTGCTTCTATCTACTCGATTGTGGACACAGCACGACCTGACCTTGGAATGAAATACCCTCTTCCTCGAGGATCGAGTAGCTGGATGAGGGCCCATTGAGAGTGTATTACTGGGATAGGCGGTTTCTTCACTTCTCTAATTAGGAAGAGCTAAAACCTTTCACACAATACAAATTGCTTTCAAAGTTGGAAAGTTTGCGTGATGGATGGGTGGATCTGAGATTGTAGTTAAGGTGAACATGGATAAGGATTTGTGGAACTTAAGGGTTGTCGAGGCTTAAATCCTAATTCTAATAGAATCCCGACACACTAATAATCGAAAGGCCTATTCCAAGTTCTAAATTTTGGGTGAAGTGAGATTCAGTTTAAATAAACAAGCATGTTCTAAGTTCTTTTATTTTTTCTTTTTCTTTCTCTTTTTGCTTGCACTTATTTATAGAATAAGTGTTTGCTAAGGGACTAGCAAAGGTAAAGTATAGGGGAATGATGAATCTATGATTCATTGCTTTTATTCTTTCATTTTGGCTAAAATCCTTGGTAAGATACATGTAAATATTCACTAATTTCTACTAATTAACATTCTAACCACAAATATTAATATTCTATATTTAACACTTATTTTATATAAAATAAAATAATAAAGAGAAAAATGAAAAATAAAAGAAAAGGAAGGATGTATATAAAATATATACAGACTAATCCTAACCCCAAGACTAGGTCAATATTGACTTGGTCGACAAAATAAATAAGTAGGGGGAGATAAAGAACCTAATGTATAAAAATGTTAGAAAAACTTGGATCATAAAAATATATTTACACATTTCTCACCTTGTAAATATTTTACTTAATTTATTTATTATCAAGAAAATTTCAAACCAAAATACTTTCTTCACAAAAGTTTTTATAAAAAGTAAAAATTATTTTATAAAAATATTGGAAAAATTATTCAATATAAAAATAAAATAATATAATGAACCACAAAAACCGTAAAAAGCTGACTTCCAAGGTTCAAAACTATTTATAGAACTCCAAATCGACCAAACTCATTTTTAAATTTCGTTTTATAACTAAAATTATTTATTAAAAATATCAAAAAATATTAGAATAAAACGGGCGAGTTTTGGCGTTTGGGTCCCTATGTCTATATGTACTATATGTATATAACTTCCTGATTTTCTGATTAGTTATTATTAACTCCGTTTAACCTAATTTCTTTTCTAAAATATTTCTAAAAATCACTAGAAATATATAAAAATATAACTTAAGTCAAAACACAAATAAATCCCAAAGCCACGAAGCCATGAACTAAATTTTCCAAACCTCACTACTCGGCCATATGAACTCTGAATTGAGTGTAGTCGCTTTTAAAGTTTGTTTTATTGAGTTATCTACCAAAAGACACTGATTCCGCTAAAATCAGAGTTAATATGCAAATTGTCAGTTTTGGGATCATATTGGTATAAAATGTACAATGTATCTTAATTTATTTTATTTATTATATCATTTATTATATTTATATACTTTATTCTATTATCAAATTATATTAATTATTCAATTAATTATTTATTAATTTACCTACATTTATTTATTTACTTATTATTTATTTAATTGTATAATTAATTATTTAATTAATTATTTAATTTATATAATTACATAGCTAATCATATAATTACTCCTATGTAATTAATCTAAGTTAATTATTTAAAGTAATTAGTCACTAATTATTTAATAATAATTATTATTAACTTATTATTTTATTTTTTCTACGTATGTGCGCATCACGCGCAGTACCTCCTCCGTTCCCCCTTTCCCCCCACACCTTCTTCTTCCTTTTCCTGCGCATGCACCCGCCGCCTTCCAACCGTCTTCTCCTCTGTCGGCCACCAACCACCTCTAACCGCCAATCGTTAGGCCAATAGCCTAACAGCCCTCTGGTCACCGGATACCTACGCCGGTGACCGCATCGGCTTGCGTGGGCAACAAGGCTCCATGTCTATATAAACCATAACCCTTTTCTCTGATGATCCATCTGCCATTTGTTCCAGTCATTCTCGGTGAAGCTCCGAGAGAGAGGAAGCGAGTGACATCGGCTCCAATCCTCGCTACAGCGAGGGAGTGTGAGGACGGAGGCATGATTTTCTTCGCCGACATCAAGCTTTGCTCCGCCATGCTCGGGCCCCCGCAATCTCCGCCATCGCGTAGAGGCGACGACCTCTGGAGCTTCGTGCTCCCATTCCCAGGTGACCATCCATTCCATCGTTGATTTCCAGGTCAGTCCTTCTTCTTCTCTTTGATTCTCTCTTCCATTCTCTACTCTTCTCAATCTATTCCACGGTTTTCTCTTTCGAGTCAATCTCAAATCCTTCTTCCAATCATTCCATCTCAGTTTTGATCAATTCGCCTCTCCGCGCATCCGATCCACAACCTACTTACCTCGAATCAGATCCGATTCGAGTCTCAGATCCTTTCCCCCTTTCCGCTGAGGATCTCCCATCTATCCACCCACCTTCTCTGTTTGTGTGAGTTCGAGGCTTCGACCTCGAGTTGCTTGCATATTTGCAGGAACATGTACATCTTTTGGACACAATCGAAGAGCAAGGCATCAGTCGCTACATGCAAATTTATCGTGTGTTGTGCAACGACAAATTGAGCATCAGATCTGGAGAGAATCATGGCCATCGTAAATAGGTGAAGACGAAGTGCTATCACCAGCATTTTGCATTTGGGGAAGAACAACCCCATTCTCGAGGACCTACAGCACAACGCATGGAGACCAAAGCGAGAACATCGTCATCACTGCCTTAATCTGAACAGAGTCACACTGTAGATCGAGAATTAGCAACTGACTTCGCCACATCTTCTTGACTCTTGTGCGGCTTGGAGTAGAATTGAGGAAGAACACAAGCCCCATCTCCAGATTTCATAAGAGCCATCCGATCGGATCTGATCGGACGGTCCAGAACCCACAATAGCCCACCGCTCAAGGCTTGAGTGGCGCACGTTTACTGCACAAGCGTGGGATGAAATAACTGGGCAAATTGCAATTTAACCCCTTGTAATTTTGTCATTCACGAAAAGGACCAGATCCAGGTGGTGGTCATGTGAAGACCACGTGTGTGGTGGCCTGTTTGCACAGTTGCCTCCGAACTAATTGAATTCGCAGATAGGTCCCCTTACAAGTGCATGCACATGCCCAAGCACGTGATCTCCTGTGAATTTTGCACGATGACACCCCTAATTGTTGTATATTTACACTCGTGCCCCTCGTTTTCCCTATTATTACATAAAAATACCACTCTAATTATATATAACTACTATACATTATTATATTCATATTAAATAAAATATAATACATAAACATTTTATTAAAATACATATAAATACTTAGTACTATACTAAATACAATATTATGAAGTTTACAAAAATATTTTTTTTTCTGTTTTAATAAATCTTTTAAAATTTCCAAAAATATAACAAACTTTAAAAATCATAAAAATATAAAAACTTTAAAAATCCTACAAAAATTATATATAGTATATTTTACTATATCTTGCGTAATAACAAAAACAAAATAAAAATTTAAAACCAATAAAAAATATAAAATACATAAAAACTTCAAAAATCCATAACTAATTAAATAAAAATCCTAAAAATCGCACAGTATATTGTTTTGAAGGTATTTTTACCTACTTTCTAATAAGAATAAAATAAAAATATTTTTATTGTATTTTCGATTTTTAACACCAAAAATAAAAATATGTTTTCAAAATAGAAATTAGTTTTCAACATTAAAAATAAAAAAATTACAAACCATTTTCAAAAATCAAATAAAAATTATAAAATAAATAAAACATATAAAAACAACAAAACTAAAACCAAAATATAAAATTTTAAAAAATCTACACCTATATTTTTACATAGGTATATAAAATCACAAAAATAATATAAAATTCACAACAATTAAATAAAAATCTAGAAAATTATCTAAAATAAATAAAAATTAGGAACCCTAAAAACCTTAGTTTTCTATTATTTTACTTTAGTTTTGAAATAGTTTACCTCCCTGAGTTTGACACTCCTGTAGTTTCACTATATATCTAAGTTTAGGAGTATCAATAAAAAACAAAAATAGTTTTCCTGTAAAAACAACCCAACCAACACAACAACACTATTCTTATTGAAGAATAGGGGGTTTGGGTTGGTTTTTCAACCGTCAACGTGCATGACTATGTTTTCATTGGGTTGACTTTTTCTCCCTTGGTAATTTTACACGGTTCATGACTTAGTACGCCATGTTGGGGTAGTGTGAAACTGAATATGAAATCTGCAAGATTATCAAGCACTTTATGTCCTTATTCCATAATGCATATTATTCCATGATACCTATCTATCCATGCAAAATTTGTTAAGTTATGATTCCTTTCGACATTTCTTCTTACATTGTTTCTAGAAACAATTTATTCAATGAACTGCAAAATTAGGCTCTTTCATGGGTTTAGACTAACCATCCATTCTATTGATAATATTACTACAAATAAATCTTGAAGAAGAAGCTTCGAAGGAACATGCACAATTGTATATCACTAGTTGGAGGTTGCACCATCAAAGACTAGTTTTTAGTATCTTTTTGATGCCTTTGCCAGATGTTTGAAAAAAATAGAGTTGTAGATTTTGTATGAATATGCACGAATGGACAGTTGCAATTATGTGGATATGTAGAATTTTCTGTATATAGAAAGTTTAAGATGACATTTTAATTGAAATCTTTAGATGTGATCTTAGATGGAATTCTGAGGTTTGTGAAAGATGATTCCTATAAAAATAATTAGTAGACGATGTTTCAAGTACATATTGCGGTTGGGAGAAATCCATACTACAAGGGAAACTCTGCTGAAATTTTATAGAATTATGATTAATTGAGATTGGAATGATTACTCAATGCTTATAGGACAAGATCGGAAATTGTGTCTGACTCATCTCAGATAGCAGGATGGGTCGTGAGAATAAACTTATTGTTTACTTTAGCTTATGAATTTGCAATGCAAACTCTTATAATAATCATACAAATATAAAATTACCTAATATATATTATATGTATTAAATTATTTATATTATTGAACAAGAGTACTTATCGAACGCTCATGTTTTGTTTATTAAGTTATGAAATCAAAATTTAAAGTTAATTTTTGATTCATCAAGAAATTAGCGAACATCTATAGCTTAGTTAGCAGCCCTTAGATGTTAGGGTTTTGGAATGTATAGTAGAATGTTCTTCTACATCTCTCGGCCCAAATAATTCATATGATTTTTACCACCTTCATTTTTATGTGTCAATATAATGCATTTTTTGCATTCTTGAATATTTCTATGGAGTTTGAGGCATGGATAAGTTTAATCATCAAATATGTTTCATACAAAGGAACATCCACATGTAATACATGATTTGATGAAAGTTATTTGACCAAAAGATTTTAGTAAATATTGATTTCCCCCTAATTTAGTAAAAAGAGTAGAGATTTGTTTGTTCATTGATGTTGATCTTCTTCCTATCTTCTTGTGGGGAAATTTATTTGTTCTAATCTCAAAGATCCAAAATTTATATTCTATACTCCAATTGTTTATTTCATTTTGGTGTTATGGACACTCCCTTCTTCCTAAGATATTAGTCAATATTTTAGGGATTAAGGTCCCGAAAAAATCAAGAATTTTTGATAATGTAAATCACACTTTTCTGTAAGTTTATTACTGAGGTCTCAAATTAATGAAACAAAAGTAATGTATAGTGGCATATATTTTTATATCTATAGCTATAAATAAAGATCAACGAATATCAATTGTTTAAAAATTGTTATTATTACTTAAAGCAAAACAAGAAATGACACTGACATTGCTATATATGTTAACATTGGTGGAAATAATTATGACAGTGCTTATCTATTTATTGTCTTTGTCATTGAAATTTGTACTAACTTTGATGTAAATTTTAGGTATTTGTACATGAACTCTTTCGAGTTTTTGCAACTACACTTAAACCTCTGCCTTTTTTTGCAATATTCCAATCTAACATTTTGCATCGTTAACAATTTTGCTCTTTGATTATTTGGTAGTTTATAAAAATATCAATGTCTGGTTAAGAAAAATTTTGTTACATTTGTACGCCTGCATTCTTAATCCTTTTATCCTTACCCTTCACCTCAGGGTTAATAGTGGCGGCGAATTTTCCGAAGGTGGTGCATGGCGGTGATCAACCAAGAAGAAGATGGTGATACACAACCCAAGTGCATCAGTTCATTGAAATTTTTCACTTTTTGTTGATGCAGATATCACTTTTATGTCTAAATATACATATCTATAAATACATATATTTTAATATATAAAGATAGTTGTATAATAATTTATAGCAATTTTTACACGTATGCTCTTCTGAGATTTTCCAATAACACTTACACCCTAAATTTTTAATCATCTTATATTGTTACAAACACTATAGGAAATATGACCTTGATATCACTAAGCCGACGTTAATATTCATGTCGAGTATATGTCATCATTATCGACATTTTAGGTATAACATCGTTTATAAACATCTATTACCATCACTTTTCTTTGTAACATCGAAAAATGGAGGGTGCATATCTGATGAATCTATGATTCTCATTCTTTATTCTTTTACTTTAGCTTTATCTTTTAGCAAAAACGCCTACAATTATATGTAAATTACAATAAATTATCATTGTACATGTCTTTGTTAATATTGCATAATTAACACATATTTTCCAAAAATAAAAGAATAAAGAGAAAAAAGAAGAAGGATGCATTTATAATAAATACAGAGTGACCTAAACCTCGAGAGAAGGTCAATCCTTGTCCTAATCGATAAGGAATAAAAGTAGGGGAGATATGGTACATTGTAGATAATACCTATACAAATAAATATTTATATTACATTTTGTGAATACCATATTATTTGAACACTTGTATATAGTCCTAAGAATAAAAAAAGTAAAATAAAAATCAGAAAGCACCAAAGAAAATGAAAATAAAATCCACAATTCATTGTACAAAAGGCACATATGTGTATATTGTACACATTACCTATTTATTTAATGCCTTTATTCAAACCATAAAAATCAAATAAAAATCTTTTTATATTCCTTAAATTATTTTGTAAATAAATAAAATATAAAATAAAAACACATTTCTATAAAAATAATACAATAAAAATACATGTATATGATACATAGGTATATTATACCTGTATATAATACATTATACTGTATATAACCTACATATATTTTTCATAACAATAATTAAAAGTCACAGAAAAATAGTTTACAAAATAATAAACATTTTTCATTTTATTCACATTTTATTTTAAATCGTTTACTATTTTATATTTAATATTCTTTTATTTTGTAAAATCTTGATTTCTGATTGGTCCACGTCCGTTATTGACCGTGGTCAACCGTCTCTCCCAGCTGACCCGACCTGATAGCTTGCTTAGCCGAAGCTTTTCCCCCCTTTTCCCAATCGGGTTAGACATCCATTTGCATCGACTCGTGTGCCTGAATATGCTCCTATGATCCATGATTCTCGTGGATCCCTAGGCACAACCGGTTCACGCTAGGGTTTCCTGAATCTTTCGATCTTTCTAGACCCTAGCATTCTCCTATAAATTATCTCTTCCGCCTCTCAAGCCCAGGAGCTCATTCCTCGCCACTTCTTGCCCCCTAGCCACCTCCATCTGAGTGACAAGAGTCTTAAATGTCCTTTGGAGCCTTGTTTGGTGGTCCGTTGAGCGAAGCTCATCGCGTGGCTGGAGCACCACCACGAGAAGCCTCCTTCTCCTGCCGCAGCCTAGTCGAGGCCATAACCTCATCGTTCACCTCGCTTGAAGTTCCTGAATCCTTAAAAATCTCTAGGTACCCTTTCCTCATTTCCATTTTTCGTTTCACTTCGATTTAGCCAATCATCTCTGCCGTAGTTCACCAGCTCTGACTAGTTGGTCGGAGCCCCTTCACTCACATCCCACTGCACATATCAATCCATCGACTCAAACCCCTTCTCCCTATGCAGCCTAACCCCATTAGACTCACTCATCGGAGCGAGATTAAGGTCTGATCTCCCTCTCCCATGTACGTTGGATATAGAACTCTATTCCCCACTCATTTCCCTCTATTTTCCAAGTAATAACTAGACCGAAGCAAAGCCCTTGAGTCCTGCTACTCTTCGTAGGTATTTGTTTGCGCGAGGAGATCCAGTTGGTCCCCCAACTTCTCAAGCGGAGCAGCCCCACTGCCCCGAGCATCCGACCGTTAGCCTTCTGATCGGAGCCATTCACTAGATGTGGAGCATCCTTTTGAAGGTGCTGGACCCTTTGGAGCACCGATCCGACCATCCACTCGATGCCCATCTTTGATCGAAGCTCCCCCACTACATGTTCTTCCAGTAGGCTTCGTACCTATCAGATAAGAAGGCGCTCCCCCAGATTGAATCAGAGCCGTACAATCATGCCCTTTTCCAGAGAGTCAGATCAGCTTGTGACGTGTATCTTACACGTACGCTCACCTGCGATTAGATCCGTCAGATCCACATCCTAAAGGTTCATTAGAACCATACACACGTGCCTCCACCGTAGACGTTAGATCTTTTCCAGAGATGCATCAGAGCCGTCAGTTTCCTCACATGCCAGTCACGTGCACCCTGGGTATGTTTACTTTATACCCCTGCATGTCTTTTATTTCTCTTTAGTCCAGTAAATAAAATGTATAGTTAAGAACATTTGCAGTCGGACCCCTGTAGTTTCTTTATTTGCTCTTTTGACCAATCAAGTTTGAGTCATGTGCGTCCCCATATGATTATTTGGGTTATTTGCAGTATCTGCCCCGAATTTCTCTAATGTTATGAAAAAATTCTTTGTTTTGATATTTGCACTTACACCCCTGTGATTGTGATCACATGTCGCGCATGTCCTTTATGGAATAATTGCATAGTTGGCCCCTTGAGTTTTATTACATGTTATGCTTTGGCCCACAAACTTAGAATAATTGCAGATATGTCCCTCTACTTTATTTTTAAAGTACTTGTATTTATTTAGCACAATAAATATTAAACCCACTCTAAAATTATCTAAAAATTACATATTACTTCTGCTAGCATGTATTCTTGGTGGTAATTTTTGGATATTGATTTGCATGTGTTTTATATTTTTAAAAATTCAAAAACCCCTAAAAAGTGTCTTGTTTGTATTAGAAAAATTATAAAAATTCGACAAAGCATTGAAAAATTCGATAAAAATTAGGGTAGTTGTATTTTAGTGTCTTTTAACTCCACTATTAATTTTGCTTAAAAATACCTTTTAAAACCATAAAAATTGTAAAAAACTCTAAAATTTATAGAAATTATATAAAGTTGTTCAGAATCCCCAAAATAGTGTTTTCAGTCTCTATTTGTAGATAATTAACTCTACTTTAGCATAAAAATCTCAACCAGGAGTTTTGGGCACTTGAGCTATTTTTAAGTTGCAAATTACTCTAGGCTGTGCACTGTTTGTCATTTTTGTAACTTTTTGATTTTTAGAAAATTACAAAATATTAAAAAATCATATAAAATTACCAAAAACAATATAAATCATATAAAAGCCAAAAATATTTTTATTGCAATTTTCTGAGTATTTTTGACTTATTAAAAAAATACAAAAAGAGAGTGTGTGAGTCCTTTTATTTCTTGTGCTTACTGTCTTTATTTTGATAGAAATTTGAAAAAAAACCACTAAAAAGCCTTTTTATTCCTGAAATCTCACTTAGCTCTTAATTGTGCTCCTTGTGTTCGACCCTAGTCATTATACCACGTAAATAAAAGTAGTGAAACCACTTACATTTACTGTTTGATTCTTAGTGGTTTGATTTTCTGATTGATCGATTTGATTTATTGAGGACAATGAACATTGATTTATTTATTCCACCTTAGTCGATCACGATTTCCGCTCATCAGAATGACATCGTCGCCTGGGAGCATGGCTTGGTAGTTTGATTTCAATTTTTGTCTATTTTTGCTTCTATCTCTTATAACCGTTTCTGATCAATCTTCTATTTTACTTTTCGTGCGAGGGACCGCTTGGAGGACGGTTCGGTTCGCTTTGAAGGGAGCCACATCTGAGGAGGAGCAGAGGAGTAGTTATAGTAGATAGATTTAATTTATTTTCATTTGAACATATTCCTGTAATAACTTAGAACATTTGGACATTATCTGGACACTTGAACTATTTCGGGGTCTATTTCGCCGAGTACCGGTCACTTAGGGGACCTCACCGAATGTTCTGCTATTTTTCGACTTTTATTTTCTATTTGATTCCTGAAGATTTGGCCCCTAGATTTAAGACTTTTATTGCTTGAGCTCGGTAATTAGCTAAGGTCCAAATACCCTAATAGACTATCTGCTCCTATAGGTCGTATTTGGACTTAGTCAAATAAAGAAAAAGTTAATTTAATTAGTTAATAGACCACGTGCTGAGAGAGACCGTATACAGTGCTTGCATGACCCACTGTGGTGGGCACCGATCGGCCTCTAAGACTGAACTCAAGTCTCTTATCTGATTAGTTAACTACCAGCTCTTCCTGCTAATAGAAGTTGGTCATCTTAGGATGATTTTCTCATGCATCATATAGATTAGTTTTATTTCTATCTTTAAATTTATGCGCGGATCACCCTGCATGTAGAGTGCTGGAGCAAGGTACACATTTCTATCTCTGCATGCATCATTGTGTTTGATCTCACATAAGCTTTTCCATCTTCCTCCCCCTGTTTTCTTAGACTAAATAAAAAACAAATTGGAAAATTCGTTAGTCATTGCATTCTTCAGAAAAATACGTAAAAAAGATAACAAAATAAAATCTAGAACCGCTAAAGCAAACTTGACCTAAAATCAAACTTCACTTAAAAATTCTTGTTTTGGGGAGAGTAACCCCCTCATTGTCTGATTTATCTACAGAGAGTTGAGTGAACCACACACTAGGATAAAGCCATGCGTGGACTCTCTTTATACTATTGGTTCTAAAAATGATTAGCTATTTCTCCAGTGAGGGTCTGCAGGTAGCCGATAAACATTTTGCATTCCCTTAGCAGAGTGGGTGGTTTAGAGGACGTCGTGCAATCATGGTAATCAAGCAACGGTTAGCTAGAAACGGTCCGTACTTATACCTATACGGCCTGGGAAGTAGGCGCAACTAGTCGTGGGAATCCGGGTCAGTCTCCAAGGAGAATCGGGCTCCGAACAGATCGCTTAACCACTCTGATAGATTGGATTATCACCAAAATAAAAATCGACAAAAGATAAAAGACTGAATCCTTACGGTCATCACTGTGTTACATTGGTGAATTGGGGGTTTGATTTCTCATCCTGCTTTCTTCACAAATAAAATCTTCATAAATCCCTAGATCAAGATAATGGGCCAGAGATCTCTTAAGTTGCCTTTGGCAACACCTTTTCCAGCACTCCTCCCCGTTCATCTAGGGTGACTTCAGAGAGTTCAGACCTGCTCTCCGAACCTGAATTTGTCTCCACCTTGTTCCCCCTCGACCACCATTCTTCCACTCCTGAGATACCACCTGAGAGGCCAACAAAGCTATATGTTCACTTGACATCACCTGAACTAGGGTCCTTTGCCTTTGCAGAGACATGAGATATGGCCATCAATGAGGGAAGGAATAATGAGCAGCCATAAGCTTCCTCATTCGTATTGGATCACGCTGCCATCAACAACACGCTGTTTGCCTCCTTGGAGACCATGCAGAAACAGATCAGGGATCGAGGAGCATTCATGGCTGAATTGAGGAAGGAAATGGCACAAATGCGAGCTGGGCGAGATGAACCGGAATGACCAGCCCATGGAGAAATACCAAGAGCTGTGGGAGGATGCCAGGATGAGCCACAGGTTCCAGCCAGACCAGCATGCACCATGAGACAATTGCACAACCTTGGTGAAACCCTTACACATCGATGGATCCAACTGCCAACCATTCTGGGCGACTTCGAGCTTCGCCCTCAGACCATCCAGCTATTTCCCAAGTTTCATGGGCTAGCCACCGAGGAGCCCCATCCCCATCTGCAGGAGTTCGAGACGATCTGCAGCACCGTCCATGGCAGATTAGTGATGAGGACAATATCAAGCTTATCGCCTTTCCATTCTCTTTGGTTGACAGAGCAGCCTACTGGCTGAAGCATTTAGGGAAGGTGATCACTACTTGGGAGCAGCTCGAGACCGAGTACTTGAATAAGTACTATCTACTCGGTCGGACCAATGCAACTAGAGCCATGATCGACAATTTCACCATGATCCCAAATAAACAGTTCCATGAATCCTGGGATCGTTTTAGAGAGCTCATCGACATGTGTCCCACCACGAGATCAGCGAGCCCAACCTTGTCCAGAGTTTCTTTTGTGGGCTGACATCTGAGCTGCAGGGGCTAGTGAATGCCTCATGTGGAGGTTCTTACTTCGATAAGGACAAAGACCAGGTCTGGGACATCTATGAGGAGATGGTGGAGAGCTACACAGTGATGTCCCAGACCCCTATCTACACTCAATGGAAGCCTCTCCCACATGCGGTTTCTTACCATAGGATTACACACATTGAGGCCGATCCATCTACATCTTCATCGCTAGTAGCACTAGCAGAGTCTTTGGTTGCTGATATGGGTGTCATTAGCTAGAAGTTGGACCGGATAGAGATCATTGAGAAAAAGTAGTGCCAGGGTCTAGTTAAGCTCAACAAGATTGATAAGCTAGACCAAACATTTAGTGACCTGAAGACCCAGATCATGTGCCTCCAAGATGCACATTTGGCTTCTCAACCCCGTTCCAAGTCACGAACTAATCCAGGGAGCAGTGCTTCATAGCCTTTCGCCTCATACCATCAGGTTTACCACATTCAGGCGGAGCCCATCCAACAACTCCAATAGTACTAGCTACCACCACCCTCTTCAGACACTCAGATGGTGGTATATCATACAGATCAGCCCTTGACATCCCTTTCCCCGTCACTCTATGAGCAACAGAAGCCGTTGATGGAAGTCAACATGATATACTACTCCCAGTACCAACCATAGCCTGGGATCCATCGTGACCACCCTGACTTCCGATTGTCTACTGGAGGCACTTCATCCCAACAGCAGCCTCTGACATAGGCAGTGCAAGGCAACCAATCACATCAGCCCCAATACTCCTAGCATCAGCGACAATACGGTCCTCGTCCCTAGTATCGAGGATAATAATGGATGCAACAACAACCTCATTAGTAATATTCCCATCCCCCCCTCACTACCAGTTGAGCCAACCTCATTTCCAGTGAGGCAAGCCATCCGGTTCTCATCCATACCAGTATGAGAACCCAACCCTTGATGATCTCGCCCGCATGACAGACCAACAGGCTACCTTCCGACGAGGGACAGATGAGTTTAAATAGGAAATGAGAGAGATGATAAAGGGCAAGGCTGCCATACCCGCTCAGAATGAACCTAACCCAAACAATATGAAGAGACAGTCTGAGCAGGTATGGTCTACAGAGATCGCCTCTCCTAGTGATATTTTTGATGACACTTATTATATATTTGATGCTAATTTTATGACACTTAGGAGCGGTAGGAAGCTAGCCGGTGGCGACTCGTCTAGGCAACATACTACTGTAGATGCTAGAGCGTCGGATGAAGTCAGGAGTAGTGCTGATCTCGCTCACCATGATGATGATGACGACGATGATGATGAAGCCACCAAGGATGTTGATCTAGACAACGGTGCTGAGGTCGTCAAATTTCCAGTTACAGACGGTAGTGTCGAAGCCACCAATTTACCAATTAATAGGCTAGAGCGTGGTGCTGATACCGTAAGATCAGATGTTGTCGGTGGTACTGGTGCCACCAAGAGTCCTTCTGTTGTGTTGACTCCTCCTGTACTTGAGGATATTTCTGGAAAAATACAAGAAATGGAAAAACTCCAAAAATCAAAAAAATGAATAAATGAAAGGTTTCTCTATCTCCTGTGAGTCCATCTATTATGCTTGATGATCTTTGTATGGATTCTAGTATGTTGAATGAACATGAGCCTACTTCTGACCCTCATCTTCCTAAAGAGGGTCCCTCCATCCCCTTTCCTCAAGCACTCCACTTAGGAAAGGGGCCAAAAATAGAAAATCCCAAAAACAGGATGCGGTTAGAGTTCAATGAATAGATGATAGACAGATTTCAGATTCAACTGACTCTTCAGGAGGCACTTGAGCACATCCCTCTATTCCATAAGAATTTGAGATGGAAGACCGCAATCTATAGGAAGAAGAGGAATCATAATGCAGAAATCCATGTGCTTATGCCACCTGTTTCGTCATCCAGAACCGATTGCCATCCAAGAGACCCGATACAGGAGCTCCCTATGTCAGATGCCATATTCACGAGCAGTGTCTCGATCACACTCTATTAGATAACAGTTCTTTGATTAATCTCCTCCTGACTGCCTTACTTGACCGGTTCGAGTTTGGCCCTCTTAAACAGAGAAGGACAATACTTTATTTTGTAGATCGATCTATTAAGAGGCCGAAGGGGTTATTAAAGGACGTTGTCGTCACGATTTAGGGACTGAAATTCCACGTGGACTTAGTTGTGTTGGACAGGGAGATCCTGAATCTGTGACCGATACCCCCATCATTTTAGGACGACCATTCTTGGTCACAACCAAGGCAGTGTCCGATCATGATAGTGGGAAGGTATACTTTAGCATTGAGGGTGAGAGTATACAAATAGAGACGATTGATGAGATCAGATCCAGAGACCCAGCTTGCTAAGAGAAAACCACAGGATCAGAGCAGATGACAAACGTAGAGCTAGACGTCCACTGGGAATGTGATTTTGTGATTACTGATGATGAAGCAGTATGGACAGATCCAATTTAAAGAGATCTTATCATACCCTCAGAGACAGTAGAGCCACAGATAACATCTGATGAGAGTTTGGGGTGCACATTCATGGCACAAGACACTTTAGAGGACGATGATTCGATCAGGATAGCGAAGCAGATTATATTTCATGTGATTCAGACTCAAATCCCTCGGGCTCGGACACTGATTTTGACTGGCAGGACTTTGATTATTATTTACCATGTCTGATTACCACAGAGCCCACAACTAGGACATAGAGCGAGCCAATACATTTGACAGATACACAAGCAGGGCCGTCTTCGTTAGGTTTACAGATTCAGCGAGAGTTCTCACATGCAGATTTGATATCTTTCACGCAAACTTTTCAGAGGTCAGATTTTCCAGCTCCCACTTGTCCTGAAATGAAGACCTTGCCGTAGAGTATGAAGTATAGATTCCTTATGGGTGAGATAGATATATTACCAGTCAATATCTCAACCGATTTGACTAAAGACCAAGAATCTCATTTGATGGCGGTTCTTGAGAGAAATCGTAAGGCAATCAGATGGAGTGTAGCTGATCTCCAGGGGATAAGTCCGACCCTGTGCTCCCACCACATTTATCTTGAAGATTACACCAAGCCATCGCGTGAGTTCCAACGAAGGCTGAACCCGAATCTTGTAGATGTAGTCATGAAGGAAATATCTAAGTGGTGGAGCGTCGATTTTATCTACCCATCGCCGACTGCAAATGTGTTAGTCCATTGCATGTGGTACCCAAGAAGACGAGTATCACCATAGTTATGAGCAAGTCTAGAGAGGAGATAGCTACCCGAGTACCCACTTCTTGGAGGGTCTGTGTGGACTACATACGATTGAATCAGGCCACTAAGAAGGATCATTTCTTGCTACCATTTATTGATCAGATTATCGAGAGGATAAATGGGAAGAGTCACTACTATTTTCTTGATGGGTACTCGGGGTACAATCAGGTGGCCATAGCGCCTGAGGACCAGGAGAAAACGACGTTCACCTGTCCATTCGGAACGTATGCTTTTAGAGGGATGCCCTTTGGTCTATGTAATGCCCTGTCTAAATTCCAAAGGAGCATGCTTTCCATCTTCTTGGACATGGTGGGCGAATGTTTAGAGGTTTTAATGGATGACCTTTCGGTCTACGGCGATGGGTTTGATGCTTGTCTTTCTTTCCTTGACCGAGTACTTCAGCACTGCATCTAGGTCAATTTTATTTTATCTTGGGAGAAGAGTCATTTCATGATGACTCAAGGGGCATTACTTGTTCACATCATCTCCAACAGGGCATGGAGTTCGATCCGACTAAGGTGGATATCATCAAGAAGCTCAATCCACCATCCAATTTGAGACAGTTGCGGTCTTTTCTGGGACATGTCGGTTTATACCGACGGTTCATACAGAACATCAGCCTAATTGCCTGATCGCTCACTAATATGCTGACAAAAGACACCAAGTTCCTTGCAGATGACAAGTGCCTTGCATCATTTGAGACTTTCAAGGGATTAGTTGTGCAGGCTCATGTTCTTCAGCCACCGATTGGTCTCTCCCCTTCATAATCATGACTGACGCTTTTGATTTTGTCGTAGGGGCTGTGCTTGGACAGAGGAGGGATGGATTTCCTTTCACGACGGTAGCCGAACTTTGGATGCCGCTCAACGGAACTACACTATTACTGAGAAGGAGATGCTAGCCGAAGTTTTCACTTTGGATAAGTTTCGATCTTACATTCTTTGATCTAGAGTGATGATTTACACTGATTACACCGCCATCCGATACCTCATGGCAAAGAAGGATACCAAAGACAGATTGACCAGATGGATCCTTCTACTCCAGAAGTTCGACATAGAAATTAAGGATAAATCTGGAGTCAAGAATTTGGTGGCGGATCATCTCTCCCGATTAGAGCATCTTGAGGATTTAGAACAGCCCACACCTATCACTGAGACATTCCCAGACGAGGGATTCTTGCTATCACCTTGCTTCCATGATACGTTGACATTGTGAACTATCTTGTTGCCAAGAAAGTTCCACAAGGTTGGCCCAAGTAGAAACTTGAGACCTTCCTCACGAAGGACAAGTCGTACCATTGGGAGGATCCCGCCCTTTATCATGAGGGGGGATAGTCTCTTTCATCGGTGTATTCCTTAGAAGGAGAACCATAGCGTCCTCACCTATTTCCACAAGCTTGAGGCAGGAGGACATCACTCTGGGAGACAGACAACATAGAAAGTTCTCCAATCCGACCTTTGACAGCCTACCCTCTTCAAGGATTCAAAAAGTTCGTGAAGAGGTGCACTGATTGTCAGAGAATGGGCACTTGTGGATAAAGAGATATGATGCCGATTTAGCCCATTCACTTATGTGAGGTTTTTGACGCATGGGGCATCGATTTCATGGGTCCATTCCCTAAGAGTCAGGAATTTGAGTACATTCTTCTTACCGTTGATTATGTTAGTCGTTGGGTTGAGGCCATCCCCGCCCGAGCCACAGATGCAAAGATTGTTTGCAAATTTTTGAGGAAAAAATATCATTTCACGGTTCGGGGGTACCTAGAGTCTTGATTTTTGACGGGGGACTGATTTTATCAACGACAAGGTAAGGGCCCTTGCTAACGAGTTTAGCATTGACCATAGAGTTGCCACTCCATATCATCCACAGACTATTGGTCTTGTTGAGGTTTCGAACAGGGAGAATAAGACTATTTTGAAGAAGGTTGTCTGCCCAGACCGAAAGGATTGATCACAACTTTTGAACTCAGTATTGTGGGCCTATCGGACTTCCTTCAAGACACCTTTGGGCACATCTTCCTTTCGACTTGTTTATGGCAAGCCATGCCACATACCAGTTGAGATCAAGCATAAGTCACTTTGGGTAGTTACTGAGCTATTATTGGATCCCAAGAATGTATGAGATCAAAGGTTAGGAGAATTGACAGCTCTTGAGTAGTTGAGAGACACAACCTTCTCAAGTAGCCTACAGTATAAGGATAGAGTGAAGATATGGCATGATTCTCACATCAGCCATAAACAGTTTGAGCCGGACCAAAAAATATGGCTACTTGGTGCTAGGTTGATATTATTTCTAGAGAAATTACAGAGTAAATGGAAGGGACCATACTTGGTCATAAAGGTGCACGACAATGGCAACATTGATATATCTGAATTGTCTTCTGATACCACCTTTCGAGTCAACGGTCAGCGCCCGAAGCCATATCTAAATCATGATCCGCTGATCCTCGATGTTTCTCCTATTCACTTTGTATGAAATGTGATCTTTGACTCACATCATTTGCATCTCATACCTGATTTTCACTTCTACTCTGTAGATGTATAGGTCCATTATATATATCATTCATTCTTTCTGTTCAACACCCCATTCTCATCTTATGATTATTGATGATTATAAGATTCTCATTCTTTATTATTTATTTTTGCTCTTTATTTTAGCAAAAACCATCTATAAATACCTGTAAATACAATAACTTAACATTATACATGTCGTTGTTAATATCTCATAATTAACACCTATTTTCCAAAATAAAATAATAAAGAGAAAAGAAAAAGAAGGATGTATTTTTAATAAATACAGAGTGACCCAAACCCCAAGAGAACGTCAAATCTTGACCTTATCGCAAAAGAATGCGTAGAGAGAAATAAGGGTACACTATGTATTGCATATTACCTATACTTGTAAATATAATTATTTATATTTATTATACTTTTTGTGAAAACTAAATTATTTTTGAACACTTGTATGAAGTCATAATAACAATGTAAAAACAAAATAAAAATAAAAAAACAAAATAAAAATGAAATCCAATAATTTCTTATACAAAGACACATGTATATAATACAATATCTATTTATTTCACAACCTTAATTAATTTATAAAAATAAAAAAAATCATTTTGTATCCCTTAAATTATATTGTAAATAAATAAAATATAAAATAAAAAGCATTTTTGTAAAAAAAATAAAATAAAAATACTTGTACATAATACATAGGTATAAAATACCCGTGCATAAAACATTATACCATATATACCTTATTTTTTTCATAAAAATAATTAAAAAATGCAGAAAAATAGCTCATATAATATTAATTTTTTTATTTTATATACTTTTTATTTTAAAATCATTTTTTATTTTATATTTACTTTCCTTTTATTTTTGTAAATTCTGATTTCTGATTGGGCCATGTAGGATTGTTGACCCTGATCAACGTCTTCTCCCCAGCGGGGTCGACCTGACTCCTGCTCGCCACAGCTTTTTCTCAGATTTCTCCTGATCGGACCCAACCTCCTTTTGCCTCGATTCTACAGCCCGATTCCTCTCCTAGGATCCATGATCCTTGCGGATCCCTAGGAAGGATTGGATCTACCTAGGATTTTACGTCGCTCGTCTATTCTTTAGACCCTCAAGCATGCTTATATAAACTAGAAGGATACGGGGAGATCCTTAAGCGTATCACGTAAGCATGCGGATAGCATCGTATGCGATCGGGAGTGACTAGAGCACTAGTTGCTTTATGCAGCGGAATTTAAAAAATTTTACATGCGATGAAACCACATGATCCAAGAACACTTCTCGGATTGTTTCATCTAAACCAAAAACAAGTACTAGGGTTACCTCTTGAAGCGTGGTTGCGATCGAGTCTCTAAACGAAGAGACCTCCTGTCTCAAGTCTGATCCAACGAAGGAGATGCTTGCACGCGTGTTGATGAAACATGTGCTCCTTGCAATCCATGTTGATGATCCAAGCAATGAATCTCCTGATCTTGTCACATGAGATCCAATGTCTTCTTCACGAGCGAGGCACGTCGAAGGAGATAGAGATCCATGAGCAAACAATCCATCATCATAACGACAACGTTGCGACGATGGAGACTCTCTCTAGGGCTCCATGGTGGATGGCCACAATGAGAGAGAGGGCGTGTAGAGAATGAGAGAGAGAGAGAAGTTGTTGTTCACAACTTGTGTGTTGCGTTGTTGTAACCAAGAAGAGCAATGGGTGCCTCTCCTTTTATAATATTTTGGGATCCATGGATCTCAATCCATGGACAACACAAATCCAATGGCTCACATTGATATGTGTTTCTTTTAATGACCAAGATTTTGTTGGTAAAAACCAATAACAACTAATTTAATTTAGATTAAATATATATATTTATAAATCAGTATACTTTAATCTCAAATTAAATCAATCAAGCATGGAGATTATAGAATGAAGATTGCCTACTTCCATAATATGGGATTTGGTGGCAATCTCATGTAATCTCAAGAGATCTCATGAGATTACATTATTCCATGGAAATCTCCAAGATCTACAACAACACTTGTTATAAATTATTATACAAAAATAATTCATAATTATTTTGCGAGTATTACAATCTTGCCATTGGAAAATTGTGAATCACATTCACAACCCAAAATAAAATGTAAATTACATTTTCAATTAATTGTCCAATGTGAATCCAATTCACATCAATATTTAATTAACAAATGTAAGTTACAAATAGCTCTCTGTTATATATTATAAATCACATTTATAATATATGATCAATATGGATAGTTCTATCCACATTATTCAATATCCTTGATAATTAAATCACATTTAATCATCTTGGATCTCTATTCTCATGTTCCCAAATAATATGAATCACATTCACATTATTTATATCTTGGATAATCAAATCACATTTAATTTTCTTAGATAACTCTCCCTATAATATGAATCAAATTCATATTATTCATGATAATTAAATCACATTTAATTATCCATTTTCTCAATGCTCGGATACATATATCAACAATGAAATTATCCATGAACTCTTTCAAGGATAATGCGCTTTCTCCGTGGATACTTGGAGATAAGGACAGGGTGATTGTATTGTTCCACGTATAGTGACTTGGATATTGATATCACACCTCAAATCCATATCCTACGTACCTCTCATAGATGCTTGATTAAATCAGGACCACAAATCTAATCTTCTCATTGCATCTGAATTACACTGGAATCAATGTTCAACATTTGGACCAAGATCAGATTACTTCTCTACTGAGAGGAGTCACTAAAATCCAGACCCATTTCATCACTCCCTAGGAATGGAAGTATCATGGTTATACAATCATTTATGATCACATCATCCTCAGGTATTCCTAGTACCTGTACATCCTGCATACTGGAAGTCCCAGATTAAACCAGAAGTATATGATCAATTTTACACTGTCTACTTCAGGGATTTTTCATTAAGTTTCTCATTTGATTATTGGGAGTCGGTATCGATCATATACTTTCCAAAAGCATATATCATACCTACGTGTTGATCATATACTTCCCAAAAGTATTTATCAAACCTACAAATTCAGTCTAGCTTCCAAAGCAAGACGACCGTGCATGGAATTTGATTCTTCCCAATATCTCATGAGTGAGCTCATGTCTTCCGGTTCAGTAATGAACCTGTATGATCCCTTTGAGAGATCGTATTACTCTTATGCCCTTGCATGCACACTAGCGCGTCGGTGTATAGACCTTGATTATCTCATCAACCTATTGGTCTGCCAAATGTACATACTTAGACATATAATAACACATATGGCTCCGGTCAGAGGATGCGTGCCTATACCATGATAGCATACGACATAGAACTTTGGTTATATCGATCTCACTAAGTCAACTCTTTGACCTAACTTATCTAACACCCCTGAATCTATATTCCTATGTAGAGGACCTGCATCAAGAGGTCGGTTAGATATCAACCTTATGAGAAAGGATTGGCATATCCTACTCAGGTTGGAGATCCTCTCTTAATAATCATTTGATGGTGCTCGATGAGTCCTCAATCTAACTCTTTAGATATTCATCCAAGCATCAACCTCTATGATTCAATAATTGAATCAATAGTTGTATGATCATTAAGATGGCCATAGTACATAACCCTAATTGTACTAAGGGAGCTATTATGCAAATTAGTTATTCTTCATTTCAGATCTAGGAATGAATTCACAATAACAATTATTGCATAATAGCTCGCTGTGGGCTCGCATGTCCAACAATCTTCCACTAGCCCAAAGAGCCATTAATGGGCTAATCATTTAAACCCACACTCATGTGATAATCATAGGCTATTTAGTAAAATAGCTAGGTAAGCTGATCAATCACTATGTTCCCAAGAGACCATGCCAAGTCCATTTATGACACTTGCATTTCCCCTATTAATAGTGCTCGCATCCAATGCGAATGTTGCATCTTATGCAACCAATACTCAATCATATCATTGTAACCCATTTGTATTTTTCTATTATCCTTATCAATATAGCCTTATTCCTGGAGATATCTATCTCCTAAGGTATTCGTAGTTAAGACCTTTTAGATCTCCATATATAAAGTATTAATTTCTTGAAGATAAGACTTATAGATCGCTATCTCTAAAGTCTTGTCATCTTTGAAGATATCGTTATTACTGCAATCAAGTATTTTTCTTCTTAGTAGGATTAGTAACAGTATACTACTCCCACTGCATGGCAGACATATGGCTTTTGTGCATGTTTAGCATACACTCGGCTTCTTGTAACTGATGCACAAGGGCAAGCAGTTCTTAGCATTCACTTCCTCAACTCTTTGAGGTGCTATCCCTTTAGATAGGTCAGTACCATATCTTGAGAGAAAGAAGTATTTCTTGCAATTTTCTAGAAAATGGAAATGCCCAAGGTGTACCATTAGTGTGACTATTCCAATACCTATCTTCTCTTCGCTTCTGAACACCTTCAGAACTAAGATCCAAGAGGTATCCTTGAGATCATATCTCAATGTATGGAATAGCCAGATCATAAAACACTTATTATTATCCTTATATCATTCCAAATGATCAGGATATCATCTACATTTAGCACGATGAATACAATGGAACTCCCACTAAGCTTCACATTGTTCATCAAGATTCTATCTGAAATTATAACATTTATAATTTCTTCAAATCTGATGTTCCAACTACAAGAATATTATTTGAGTCCGTAGATGGAGTTTCTTTAGCTTGCACATCTTGATTTCCTCAACCACGAAGCCCTGAGGCTACTTCATGTGAATATCCTTAGAGAGGTATTCATAGAGGAATGTCATCTTGACACACATCTTGAAGATGTCATAGTCAAGTTATGTAGCTAATGTTAGCAATAATTTGGTGGGTTTAAGCATGGTCACTAGAAAGCAAGTCTCATCACAAGCGATGTCTTCTTTCTGTGTTTATCTTGAGGATACGAACCACGCTTTGAAGGTCCCTACCTTCTCATCAGGTTCCCTCTTTCTCTTGAAGATCCATTTACACCTTAATGGGTAAGTCCCATATAGGTGTATCCTCGAGGGTCCATATACAACATTTGTATATGGAGTCTACTTTAGACTTTATTGTTAACATCCATCTTTCCATGTCATGATCATCAGAAGCTTCATCATATGAAGTTAGATCATGTCAGATTTAACTGGCACATGGAATCCATCCCCAAACTCATTTCAAGAGGTATTAGTGTTTCATCTTTAATTGTCCTTTTAGTTTCCGATTTCAGGAGCCTCATTATCTTCTCAAGAATAAATGAGTTCCTTCACTTCATTTTTATCTTGATTCTCAAGAGTCTCATCCTCTAAGAGTCACATTCTCAGAGATGAGATCCTTTAAGAATCTCAAGGTCATAAAGTAGGTATCCAATACCATCCTTTATTTTCTTAATGAAGAAGCACTCTCTAGTGCTAGATTACAGCTTATATGCATGGAACCTTATTAAGGATATATATTGTAGTCTCTACTACATATATACCTTGGAAACTAAAAGGTAATTATGTCAAGATTCATCATTGATCAAATCATGTCACACATGATAAAAAAAATTGTATCTCCCTACAACTCTATTGAGTTTAGATACATTAGGAGGATTGAGATAGGAATGATATTCATATCTCCATAAGGCATTCTCTGAATTCATCTAATAGGTACGAGCTACCTAGGTTAGATCAAATTCATTTCATCTTCCTTCAAACTTTGGTTCAAAACCAAAATTATGAAATCTTTGAACATTTCAAAGCTTTCTAAGGTAAAGGAAAGAAATCTCATATCACAAATAATCATCAATGGATATCGCATATCCATAATGTTTATTATGATATGGATGATCCACATACATCAATATATATGAGAACTTGAATTCCTCGGCATCTAACACCATTCTCAAAGAAGGGTGTATCGGACAATTTTTACTTTGAATATAATATTCACAAGTATGTAAGATTTGAATTTTAGACATTCTAAAGCTTCATCTTTTACTAGTCTATTGATCTCATCAACATACATATGTCCAAGGCATGATGAAAGATCATTATCAAATGATCTTCATACTCCTATTGATCTTTAAAGGTTTATTTTTCAGTGTTAGAAATGCTAATGAACCATTTATTAATTTTCTAATCGAGTAGAGTCTATTAGATGTTAGATTTCTATCTGAAATATATCCATCATAACTCTTTATGATAGGTTTATTCCATAATTCATGTTTATTTCAACATTTAGAAATAAATAATGAGTGTATTCTAATATCTAGGTTATAGAGACACTCTCTAAGATTAATGCCTCTCCCACTGAAAATATGAAGTCTATCTATCCAATAGAGATTGTTGCAATAATTGCATCAATATCCATGTGGATGCCTATTAAACCTTAAGATCAAAATTTCTAATCTTCGAAAACATATGCAACCAATTGCAAGTGTTATTAGAAAAATGAGATACGGTTATTAGACTTCGATCTTATCAAATAAGAAAGTCAATTTCAATGATTAATTGTAGATTATTCCGATGCACTATCAGAGTCCTTCTCTAAGGATCCTAGATAGACTAGTTAGTCACACTATCAATACATCGGCTTATTATAGTATTGGCATTCATCCAACTATTTGGATGTCATATGAAAGTTACAGAAGTATAGTCAACTCCTTGACTTTCCTTCTCACTTGGGTCCAATCCATGCTTCCACTGCGCTCCCTTTTTTTTATAAACAACCATTGCTTAAGACGAAGGATCTCTTATGCTGAACTCAAAAGATTTAAATATAAGAGTATTTCAACATTTATACATGCTTCATTTAATTCACACAATATGAATATTATGAAACTTTATGAATGACTTGAGTATAGTCAGTAGAATGATGACACTCATCGTATCTACATCCATCTAAACTCTAAGGACTTAAGTTCAGGTAGGTACTCAAATATTTTGAATTTATCATCTCTTAAAGAGCCACCATTCTGCATGATGCAGTGAACCATGTCATTCATGATTAAATGTTGAGAGTAGATATGTATGCCAAAAAGACCTTCTTAGATTTTATAAGGATTGTTTGACAATTACGATCATCATCGACATGTCACTTCCAAAGTACATTCGATGGGATCAAGACTATAGAGACATACAAACCCTAGGGTTATAGTCCTATTGTCTATTTAATTGTTATTCCTCATTATTATGAGGAAACTTGCACATTGCAACCACATACATTATGTGTTCAACTGCTAGTACAATATCTTGATCATGGATCCAATCCATGATATTTTACTGATTATTATTGAGTACAGTGTTGAGTGGGATTAATGAAGGATTATCTGAAATAAGAAATTTGCATAAAGAAATATATATATGTTACTTTGATTTAGGAATTTTATATCAAAATTATATTGCCTTGTCAATACTGAAAGTTCATTCCCTTAATCACTTTCAATATAGGAGATATATTTACCATCATATCTCAGCAAGATCTGGGATCTCCTTCCTTGTCTTTGTCACATCCCAATAATATGAGAACCTGTAACTCGGATAAAAAGAAGCGGGAACACATTCCGCCTTACAAGTCCAACTTGCATTTCCCAATTCGATCTTTAAAACCCAGGCCCACCATCCCTAAGGTGATGTTGACACATCATTAATTGAACCAACCGTCAACAGGAATACAACTCGCTATGCACAATCCAATATCACCCCAATAATATGAGGACCCGATATTGAGGTCACTATGCATACGTCCTTACTCTTTCGAGAAGCGAAGATCCTGCTCCAGATGCGCTTGCATACATGAGCTGTCACTTCAGACATGCGTCTCCTACATACAATCCCTAACGACGGAACCCTTCGCCTTGACAGGAGACCATGGATGTCACTTATGTGATCCTCCATCTCATAATCAAATTCTAATTAATTATTATGAATCATATTCATTACAATTAATTTTTCCAAGGGAAATAATAACTGTACTCATAATAGAGTGTTTTAATTTTATAATTGGATTCCAATTCATCTAATCATATTAAATTAATGATTCAATCAATATCTAACAAACATTCTTTATTGTTATGAATTATGGTATTATCTCAAATATGTATTATTTCGAATTTTAATAATTTGAAAAATTCACCGTGATCTCTCCTGCATTATCGAATCCCTACCCGCTGTCATGGCTAGTACCGACGAGAGTGGGACAGACCGCACACGGTGCAACCTGCTACCCTAACATTCCCCGACTAGGCACCATATCCACCTCGGGAAAGGATAATGCCAAATTGATCATTGTGTACTTGAGATGATAATTGGTTCTTCAAACAAAGTCATACTATATATAGTAATAATAAAAACATTTTTTTGATTAACATTATAAGGAGATTTTCTAAACAAATCCCTAACCTATTCAAACAACTTTGTTTGTTGGAAAGTAGATTGTGTAACTAATTGTGATCTAGATCATATCTAATCAATTATTGGTTAAGGCAATGCCATTTAAAGAAATAATTATCATCAAATATTTCACAAATATTTATCCATATTTATTCTAGGAAATTAAATCATTTAATTTCACTAATTAATTAAATGACAATCACAAGGTTCTTGATTAGGGAAGTAATTTCCAGCAGTGACCATCACTTACTAAAATTTGCATATCTCAATCAATTTAAATCCAAATTAAGCAAAATAAGTTTTAGAAGTTTGATAATTTAATTTATAACAGAACCTAAGTGATTTGAACGTATTTATAGGAGTTTCAAATCAGTAATTAACTCCTTAATTACGTCATCATTCGCAGTCCCCGAAACAGTGTATACATGTTCACTAATTTGATCATAACTTGAGCAAACAGATTCGAAATCATGCAAACTCAGATCCTACAGTTTCCTTATTTAATGGGGAACAAAACAAAGTATTTTATTTTCGTGTTTAAATAATTTAAACAGGGTAGAAAAAAAATCACAAAACAGAGATGCGAAAATGAAATGCGATAAAAAATTTCGCAAACCCTAACGAACCCAAGTCATCCAAGGTTTATGGATCGTATTCGAAACCTCCGACATAAGGCTCTAATACCAATTGAAGGATATGATGAGATCCTTAAGTGCATCATGGAAGTGTGAGGATCGCATCATATGCGATCGGAAGTGACTAGTCGCACTAGTTGCTCGATGCAACGGAATTTAAAAATTTTTACATGCAATGAAATCACATGATCCAAGAACACTTCTCGGATCGTTTCAACTAAACCACAAACAACTATTAGGATTACCTATTGAAGCATGGTTGCGATCAAGTCTTTAAACGAAGAGACCTTCTGTCTCAAGTCCGATCCGATGGAGGAGATGCTTGCAAGCGTGTTGATGAAACACGTGCTCCTCGCAATCCATGTTGATGATCCAAGTGACGAATCTCCTGATCTCGTCACACGAGATCCGATGTCTTCTTCATGAGCGAGGCAAGCCGATGGAGACAGAGATCCACAAGCAAACAATCCGGCAGCATAACGACGACGCTGCGGCGATGGAGACTCTCTCTAGGGCAGCATGGTGGACGGACACAATGAGAGAGAGAGAGGGCACGTAGAGAATGCGAGAGAGAGAAGTTATTGTTCACAACTTGTGTGTTGTGTTGTTGTAACCAAGAAGAGCAAGGGGTGCCTTTTCTTTTGTAATATTTTGGGATTCATGGACATTCAAATCCAATGGATCACATTGATTTATGTTTCTTTTAATGGCCAAAATTTTATTGTTAAAAACCAACAACAATAAATTTAATTTAGATTAAATATATATTGATAAATCAATATAATTCAATCCCAAATTAAATCAATCAAGCATGGAGATTATGGAATGAAGATTGCCTCCTTCCATAATATGGGATTTGGTGGCAATCTCATGTAATCTCATGAGATCTCATGAGATTACATTATTCCATGGAAATCTCCAAGATTTACAACAACACTTGTTGTAAATTATTATACAAAAATAATTCATAATTATATTGAAAGTAATGCAATCTTGCCATTGGAAAATGGTGAATCACATTCACAACCTAAAATAAAATGTAAATTATATTTTTAATTAATTGTCCAATGTGAATCCAATTCACAATAATATTTAATTAACAAATGTAAGTTACAAATAGCTCTTTGTTATATATTATAAATCACATTTATAATATATATGATTAATATGGATAGTTCTATCCACATTATTCAATATCCTTGATAATTAAATCACATTTAATCATCTTGAATCTCTATTCTCATATGCCCAAATATTATGAATCACATTCACATTATTTATATCTTGGATAATCAAATCACATTTAATTTTCTTAGATAACTCTCCATATACTATGAATCAAATTCATATTATTCATGATAATTATATCATTTTTAATTATCCATTTTCTCAATTCTCAGATACATATATAAACAATGAAATTATCCATGAACTCTTTCAAGGATAATACGCTTTATCCACGGATACTTGGAGATAAGGACATGGTGATTGTATTGTTCCATGTATATTGACTTGGATATTGATATCACATCTCAAATCCAGATCCAACGTACCTCTCATAGATGCTTTGATTAAATCAGGACCACAAATCTAATCTTCTCATTTCATCTGAATCACATTCAGATCAATGTCCAATATTTGGACCAAGATCAGATTACTTCTCTACTGAGAGGAGTCACTAAAATCCAGACATGTTTCATCACTCCCTAGGAATGTAAGTGTCATGGTTATACAATTGTTTATGATCACATCACCCTCGGGTGTTCCTAATACATGTACATCCTGCATACTGGAAGACCCAGATTAAACCAGAAGTATAAGATCAATTTTACACTGTCTACTTCAGGGATTTATCATTAAGTTTCTCATTTGACTATTGAAAGTTGATATCGATCATATACTTTCCAAAAACATATATCATACTTAGGTGTTGATCATATTCTTTCCGAAAGTATATATCAAACCTACAAATTCAGTCTAGCTTCCAAAGCGAGACAATCGTGCACGGAATTTGATTCTTCCCAATATCTCATGAGTGAGCTCATGTCTTCCGATTCAGTAATGAACCTGTATGATCCTTTTGAGAGATCGTATTACTCATATGCCCTTGCATGCACACCAGCACGCCGATGTATATACCTTAATTAGGTCATCAACCTACTGGTCTGCTAATTGTACATACTTAGACATATAATAACACATCTGTCTCCGATCAGAGGATGCGTGCCTATACCGTGACAGCATACGACATAGGACTTTGGTTATCTCGATCTCGTTAAGTCAACTCTTTGACCTAACTTATCTAACACCTCTGAATCTCTATTCTTATGCAGAGGACCTGCATCAAGAGGCCGTTTAGATATCAACCTTATGAGAAAGGATTGCCATCTCCTACTCAGGCCGGAGATCCTCTCTTAATAATCATTTGATGGTGCTTGATGAGTCCTTAATCTAATTCTTTATATTTTCATCCAAGCACCAACCTCTATGATTCAATAATTGAATCAACAATTGTATGATCATTAAGATGGTCATAGTACATAACCCTAATTGTACTAAGGGACCTATTATGCAAATTAGTTATTCTTCATTTCAGATCTGGGAGTGATATTCGCAATAACAATTATTGCATAGTGGCTTGCCGTGGAACCGCATGTCCAACAAAACTCTCATCCACCTCCTGCACACACCAGCTCATGCCTCACACCACTCTTGCCCCCTAGCTAGCATCAACACAGTGACATCTACTTGAAGCCTCCTTCGGAGCTCAGTTCGATGGCTATTTAGATGCAGCTAAAGTGTAGCCGGAGACCTCCACCACGAGAAGCCTCTTCCTCCTTCCGCCATGGAATCGAGGCCATAACCACTCCGTTCCCCTTGCTTGGAGTTCTTGCATTCGTCAATAGCTTTAGGTATCCATCATATAACCCCTCCTTTCTCGTTTCGTTTCCTTTTCATCTTCAATCGCCGCCGTAGTTAGCCAACTTCGACTAGCTAGTCGGAGCTCTATTACTCACCATCACTCACACCGATCGAGATGCCCACTCATCCCGCATCTTCCTACGTACCCTTATCCTCTGGTCTCGCTCATCAGAGTGAGATTGAGGTCGGATCTCCTTCTTCCATATCCGTCGGAGATCAAGCCCCCATCCACCACCACTTCTCTTTATTTTGCTATGCAGAGCATCTCCCCTGAGTCCTGCTATCCTCTGTAGGTACTAGTACGTGCATGGAGGTTCATTTGAAGCTCCAACTGCTCAGGCGGAGCAGCTGCAGGCTAAGGATCACCACCTCATTCATCCGACCGACCATATTTCCATCCAAGCCACTCAATCGATGAAGAGAGCTTCCACGACCCTGCTGGAGTCCTCAATAGATTCATCGGAGCTGTGGATCATGCTCCACGCTCAGGCGAAGCTCACCAGACGTTGTTCTTCTAGCCATATTTTCTGCCGTTCGATCTGGGGGTTCGTCCCAAAATTGATCCGAGCCCTCTACTGATGTCTTATCCTGACGCTTCGATCCTTTCTGAGACCTTCATCTAAGCTGCCCGACATGCATCCCTATAGACCGTTAGATCAAGTTTGATGCAGTAGATTTGTCCATTCGTCACCGACCATCTCTGAACCATCAGATCAATTTTACAGAAGACCATCAGAGTCGTAAAAGCCCCCACGTGCACCTCACATGCCCTCGGGTATATTTCCATTTTATCCTTGCATATTTTCCTATTTAGCTTTAGTCCAGTAAATAAAATGTATAGTTAAAAACATTTATGGTCTGGACCCTATACTTTTTATATTTACATTTCAGTCTAGTTGAGTCGAGTCCACGTGCATCCCCACGTGAGTATATGGGTTGTAGTTTATTTCCCGAATTTTCTTGATGATATGAAATGAATGTTATGATTTGAGAATTGCACTAATGCCCATGTGAGTCTGGATCACGTGTAGCGCACGACTTTTCTGGAAGAATTACATGTTTGTCCCTGGACTGAAGGATATTGTACATGGAAGTGCATATGATCGGGAGCGATTAGTCGTACTAGTTGCTCGATGCAGCGGAAATTAAAATTTTTCATGTGAAGAAGCCACATGATCCAAGAACACTTCTTGGATCATCGAAAAAACCATAAAAAAAGTAATAGGATTACCTCTTGAAGCGTGGTTGTGATCGAGTCTCTAAACGAAGAGACCTCCTGTCTCAAGTCTGATCCAATAACGGAGATGCTTGTGAGCGTGTTGATGAATCACATGATCCTCGTAATCCATGTTGATGATCCAAGCGGTGAATCTCCTGATCTCGACACATGAGATCCAACGTCTTCTTCATTAGCGAGGCGCACCGAAGGAGACGGAGATTCAAGATCAATCGAACCAGCAACATAACGACGTCGTTGCGACGATGGAGACTCTCTCTAGGGCATCCATGGTGGACGGCCACAAGAGAGGAAGAGAGAGGGCGTGTATAGAGAATGAGAGAGAGAGAGAACCTTGTGTTTCTCATTAGCATTTGAAGAGCAAGGGGTGACCTTCTATTTATAATATTTTGGGATCCATGGATCTCAATCCATGGACAACACAAATCCAATGGCTCACATTGATTTGTGTTTCTTTCAATATCCATGATTTGTTGCTAAAATATTTGCAACAATAATTTGTTGTGTTTGAAATAAATTAAATATATCGAAAAAACAATCAATATATTTTAATATAAATCAAATCAACAAACATGGAATGTGTTGGAATAAAACAACCATCCTTCCATGTATGGGGTGGACGGCTACCAACTTGGAGAGACCAAGTTGGCCGTCCACTCCATGTATGGTAGGCTCTTTTATTCCAATTATGTCTAGATCTCATATATCACATAATATTCCACATATGCAATAACTTTTGTTGCAAATTATTCACCAAAATAATTCCAAACTATTTTGTGAACATTGCAATCATGCCATTGGAAATTTGTGAATTGCATTAACAACCCAAAAAAATGTAAATTACATTTTCAATTTAATGTCCAATGTGAATCCAATTCACATCAACATTTATCTAACAAATATAAATTAGAAATAACTCTCTCTTATATATTATAAATCAAATTTATAATATATATGATTAATATGGATAGTGCTATCCATATTATTCATATCCATGATAATTAAATCACATTTAATCATCTTCGATCTTTATTCTCATGTTCCCAAATAATATGAATCACATTCACATTTTTCACATCTTTGATAATTAAATCACATTTAATTATCTTAGATAACTCTCTTTATAATATGAACCAAATTCATATTATTCATGATAATGAAATCACATTTAATTATCTATTTTCTCAGTGCTCGGATACATGTATCAACAATGAATATTATTCTGAACCCTTTCAAGGATAATGTGCTTTCTCCGCAGATACTTGGAGATAAGGACAGGGTGATTGTATTGTTCCACGTATAGTGACTTGGATATTGAGATCACATCTAAAATCCAGATCTCGGGCCTCCCATAGATGCTTGATAAAATCAAGGCCGTAAATCTAATCTTCTCATTGCATCTAAATCACATTCAGATCAATGTCCAATATTTGGAATAATACCAGATTACTTCTCTACTGAGAGGAGTCACTAAAATCTATACCCGTTTCATCACTCCCTAGGAATGGAAGCGTCATGGTTATACAACCGTTTATGATCACATCACCCTCAGTTATTCCTAATACCTGTACATCCTGCATACTGGAAAACCCAGAATAATCCCGAAGTATAAGATCAATTTTACACTGTCTACTTCAAGGATTTATCATTAAGTTTCTCATTAGATCATTGGGAGTCGGTATCGATCATATACTTTCCAAAAGCATATATCATACCTAGATGTTGATCATATAGTTTCCAAAAGTATATATATCGATCCTTACAAATTCAGTCAAGCTTCCAAAGCGAGACGATCGTGCGTGGAATTTGATTCTTCCCAATATCTCATGAGTGAGCTCATGTCTTCCGGTCTAGGAAATGAACCTGTATGATCCCTTTGAGAGATCGTATTACTCATATGCCCTTGTATGCACACCAGCGCGCCAGTGTATAGACCTTGATTAGGTAATCAACCTATTGGTCAGTCAAATGTACATACTCAGACCTACAGTAACACATCTATCTCTGGTCAGAGGATGCGTGCCTATATCATGACAGCATACGACATAGAACTTTGGTTATCTCGATCTCGTTAAGTCAACTCTTTGACCTAACTAATCTGACACCTTCGAATCTCTATTCCCATACAGAGGACCTGCATCAAGAGGTCGGTTAGATATCAGCCAAGTGAGAAAGGATTGCCATCTCCTATTCAGGCTGGAGATCCTCTCTTAACAATCATTTGACGGTACTTGATGAGTCTTCAATCTAACGCTTTAGATATTCATCCAAGCACCAGCCTCTATGATTCAATAATTGAATCAACAGCTGTATGATCATTAAGAAGTCCATGGTACATAACCCTAATTGTACTAAGGGACCTATTTTACAAATTGGTTATTCTTCATTTCAGATCAGGGAATGATATTTACAATAACATTTATTGTATAATGGCTCGTTGTGGGCTCGCATGTCCAACAATCTCCCACTAGCCCAAAGAGCCATTAGTGGGCTAATAATTAAACCCACACTCGTGACTATCATAGGCTATTTAAGAAAATAGCTAGGTAAGTTGATCAGTCACTCTATTCCCAAGAGACTACGCCAAGTCCTTTTATGACACTTGCATATCTCCTAGTAACAATGTTCGCATCCAATGCGAATGTTGCATCTTATGCAACCAATACTCAATCATGTCAGTTATAGTGTCCTTGACACTACACCTCAATAATCGATATAACCAGCATGTAATTTCTATTATCCTTATCAGAATACCCTTATTCCTAGAGATCTCTATCTCCTAAGGTACTCATAGTTAAGACCTTTTAGATCTCCATCTATAAAGTCTTAATTTCTTGAAGATAAGACTTACATATCACTATCTCTAAAGTCTTGTCATCTTTGAAGATATTGTTATTACTGTAATCAAGTGTTTTATCTCTATAGTAGGGTTAGTAGTAGTTTACTACTCCCACTGCATGGCATACATCTGGCTTTTGTATACATCTAGCATACACCCAACTTCTCAGAACTGATGCACAAGGGCAAGCAGTTTTAGCATTCACATCCTCAACCCTTTGAGGTGCTATCCCTTTTTAGATAGGTCATTACCATATCATAAGGGAAAGAAGCCTTTCTTGGAATTTTCTAGAATATAGAAATGTCAAAGGTGTACCATTAATGTGATAGTCCCAATACCATCTTCTCTTTGCTTCTGAACAACTTCAGAACTAAGATCTAAGAGGTATCCTTGAGATCATATCATGAGATATCGAACAACCAGATTATAAAACACTTATTATTATCATCCTTATATCATTCCAAATGATTATGATATTATCTACATTTAGCATAATGAACACAACGACACTCCCACTAAGCTTCACATGGTTCATCAAGATTCTATCTGAAATCATAACATTTATGATTTCATCAAATCTAATGTTCCAACTACAAGAAGCTTATTTGAGTCCAAAGATCGAGTTTCTTTAGCTTGTACATCTTGTTTTCCTCAATGATGAAGCCCTGGGGCTGCTTCATGTGAATGTCCTCAGAGAGGTATTCAAAGAGGAATGCAATCTTGACTTACATCATGAAGATGTCATAGTCAAGTTGTATATCTATAATAAGCAATATTCTGATGAGTTCAAGCATGATCACTGAAGAGCAAGTCTCATTGCAAGCGATGTTTTCTCTTTGGTGTGCAGCTCATGGCTACGAATCGTGCTTTGAAGGTCTCTACCTTCTCATCAGGTTCCCTCTTTCTATTGAAGATCCATTTACACCTTAATGGGTCTTACCCATATAGATGGATCCTCGAGGGTCCATATACAACATTTGTATATAAAGTCTACTTTAGACTTTATTGCTAACATCCATCCTTCCATGCTATGATCTTCAGAAGCTTCATCACATGAAGTCAGATTATTGTCAGATTCAACTGACACATGGAATCCATTTCAAACTTATTTGAAGAGGTATTAGTGTTTCATCTTTAATTATCCTTTTAGTTTCCAATTTTAGGAGCCTTATTATCTTCTCAAGATTAAATGAGTTCCTTCACTTCATTTTCATCTTGATTCTCAAGAGTCTCATCCCGAATCACATTCTCATAGATGAGATCTTTTAAGAATCTCAAGGTCATAAAGTAGTTATCCAATACCATCCTTTATTTTCCTAATGAAGTAGCACTCTCAGGTGTTAAATTACAGCTTACTTGCTTGGAACCTTATCAAGGATATATATTGTAGTCTCTACTACATATATACCTTGGAAATTAAGAGGTAATTATGCTAAGAATCATCATTGATCAAATCATGTCACACATGATCCAATTGTATCTCCCTACAACTCCATTGAGTTTAGGTTTATTAGGAGGAGTGAGATAGAAATGACATTCATATCTCTATAAGGTATTCCTCAAATTCATCTAATAGGTACTGACTACCTAGATTAGATCAAAATTCATTTAGTCTTCCTTTAAACTTTGGTTCTAAACCAAAATTGTGAAGTCTTTGAACATTTCAAAGGTTTCTAAGTGAAGATAAGAAGTCTCATATCACAAATAATCATCAATAGATATCACATATCCATAATGTTTATTCTGATATAGATGATTCACATACATCAATATGTATGAGATCTTGAATACCTTGACATCTTATACCATTCCAAGGAAGGGTGTATTGGTGAAAGGAAGAAAGAAGAAAGAGATTATTCCCCCCGACGCTTGTACAGTACCCCCGGGAAGGGCCTTCGCCCGCGCGCGAGGGATCTACCCTGCCTTGCATGCAAGCGAAGCTCCTTTGGTGGCAGAAAGACTGAGCGATGATTGATGCGACTCGAATGATTGTTTCAGAGAGAAGAGAAGGATCATGGCACCCAGGAACCATGACATTCAGCAACAAACAACATCCCCTTGCTGCGTGCAAGATACATCTATGCCGGCCTTTCCGGCTTATCGCGTTTATCGCGATAGAAAAAAGCGGCAGCAGATCAGCCTTCTTTTATCTTTGGCTTTATTTGCAACTATTATTCTTTTTTCACTTGTATTTAATGGTCTTTATTTGTCAACGGCTATTTCATTATTTGTTCTGATCTTTGCCACTTGCAAGCAAGTGGTGGGATATTGCGCAAAGTCGAGGTCTCAGAAGCCTCCTCATGAAAGAAATTTTTACTTTTGAATACAATATTCACAAGTATGTAAGATTTGAACCTTTAGACAATCTAAAATTTCATCTCTTACTATTCTATTAATCACATCAACAGACAAATATCCAAGGCTTGATGCCAGATCATTGTTAAATGATCTTCATTCTCCTATTGATCTTTTAAGGTTTAATTTCAATATAAGAAATGTTAATGAACCACTCATTAATTTTCAAATTTAGTAGAGTCCACTAGATTTTAGATTACTATCTGAAATATCACCATCATAACTCTTTATGATAGGTCTATTCCAGAATTCATGTTTATTCCCAACATTTAGAAATAAACAACGAGTGTATTCTAATATCTAGATCATAGAAATATTCTCTAAGACTAAGGGCTCTCCCACTGAAATTAGGAAGTCTATTTATCCAATAGAGGTTCTTGCAACAATTGCATTAACATCTATGTGGATGACTATTGAACCTTAAGATCAAATTTTCTAGTCTTCTAAAACATAAGCAACCAATTGCGAGCGTTATTAAGAGTGAGATATAATTATTAGACTTTGATCTTATAAAATAAGAAAGTCAAATGATTAAATGTAGATGTAGATTATTCCGATGCACTATCCGGGTCCTTCTCTAAGGATCCTAGATAGACTAGATAGTCACACTATCAATACATCGGTTTATTATAGTATTGGCATTCATCCAACTATTTGGATGTCATATGGAGGTCACAGAAGTACAATCAACTCTTTTGACTTTCCTTCTTACTTGAGTCTAACCCATGCTTCCACTACGCTCCCTTTATCTATAAAATACCATTGCTTAAGACGAAGGATCTCTTATGTTGAATTCAAAAGATTTCAATATAAGAGTATTTGTACATGCTTCATTCAATTCATACAATATGAATATTGTGAAGCTTCATGAATGGCCAGAGTATAGACAGTAGAATGATGGCACTCATAGTACCTACATCCATCTAAACTCTTAAAAACATTGGTTCAGGTAGGTACTCAAACATTTTGAATACATCATCTCTTATAGAGCCACCATTCTGCATAATGCAGAGAACCATGTCATTCATGATAAATATCAAGAGCACATATGCATGCCAAAACATCTTCTAAGATTTTATAAGGATAATTCGACAATTACGATCATCATCGACATGTCACTTCCAAAGTACATTCGATGAGAGATCAAGTCTGTAGAGGCATACAAATCCTAGGGTTGTAGTCCTATTGTCTATTTAATTGTCACTCATTATTATGAGGAAACTAGCACATTACAATCACATACAATATGTGTCCAACTGCAAGCATCTTAATCATGGATCCAATCCATGATATTTTACTGGTTATCATTGAGTTTAGTATTGAGTGGGTTTATTGAAGGATTATGTTAAATAAGAAATTTGCATAAATATATATAAATATATACTTTACTTTGATTTAGGATTTTTTTATATCAAAGTTGTCTTGCCTAGTTAACACTAAAAGTTCATTCCCTTAATCACTTTCAATGTGAGAGATATACTTACCATTATATCTCAAGCAAGATCTGAGATCTCCTTCCTTATCTTTGTTACATCCCCATAATATGAGAACATGTAACTTCGATAAAAAGAAGCGGGGATGCATTCTGCTTTACAAGTCCAACTTGCACTCCAAATTTGGTCTTTAACACCCGGGCCCACCACCCCTAAGGCGATGTTGTCCCGTCATTAATTGAACCAACCGTCAACATGAATAGTACTCGCTATGCGCAATCCAATATCGCCCCAATAATATGAGGACCCGATATTGAGGTCACTACGCATACGGCCTTACTCTTTCGAGGAGTAAAGAGCCTGATCCCGATGCGCTTGCATACATGAGCTGTCACTTCAGACATACGACTCCTACATACAATCCCTGACGATGGAACCCTTCGCCTTGACGGGAGACCATGGATGTTACTTATGCGATGCTCCATATCATATTTAAATTCTACTTAATCATCATGAATCATATTCATTATGATTTATTCTTCTAAGTGAAATAACATCTCTATTAAAATTAGAGTGTTTAATTTTAATTGGATTCCAATAATCTAATCATATTTAATTAAAGATCCAATTAATATCTAACAAACAATCTTTATTGTTATCTGAATTATGGTATTATTTCAAATACGTATTATTTTGAATTTTAATAATTATAAAAATACACCGTGATCTCTCCTGCATTATCAAGTCCCTACCCACTGTCATGGCCAGTACCGACGGGAGTGGGACAGACCGCACACGGTGCAACCTGCTACCCCAACGCTCCCCGACTAGACGCCATATCCACCTCGGGAAAAGATAATGCCAAATTGATCATTGTGTACTTGAGATTATAATCGGTCTTTCGACTGAAGTTATTCCATATATAATAATCAAAATATTTTTTATTAACATTATAATGAGATTTGCTAAACAAATCCCAAATCCTATTCAAGCAACATTGTTTGTTGGAAAGTGGATTGTGTAACCAATTGTGATCTACTTCATATCTAATCAATTATTGGTTAAGGCAATGTCATTTAAGGAAATAATTATCATCAAATATTTCATAAATATTTATCCATAATTATTCCAGAAAATTAAACCATTTAATTTCACTATTTAATTAAATGACAATCACAAGTTTCTTGATTAGGAAAGTAATTTCCAGCAGTGACCCTCACTTACTAAAATTAACATATCTCAATCAATTTAAATCCAAATTAAGCAAAGTAAGTTTTCAAAGTTTTCTAATTTGATTTACAATAGAACCTAAGTGATTTACACATATTTCTAGGTGTTTCAAATCCGCAATTAACACCTTAGTTACGTTAAGATTCGCAGTCCCCGAAACAGTGGATACATGTTCACTAATTTGATCATAACTTGAGCAAACGGATTCGAAATCACGCAAACTCAGATCCTATAGTTTCCTTATTTAATAGGGGATAGTATAAATTTATTTTCGTGTTTATTCAATTTAAACAAGGCCGAAAATAATCACAAAACAGAGACGCAAAAATGAAATGCGATAAAACTTTCGCAACCCTAACGAACCAAAGTTGGCTTAGGTTTATGGAATCGTATCCGAAACCTTCAACCTGGCTCTGATACCAGTTGAAGAATATGGTATGATACTTAAGCGTATCATGGAAGCGTGAGAATCACATCGTATGTGATCGGGAGTGACTAGTCGTACTAGTTGCTCGATGCAGTGAAAATTAAAATTTTTCATGTGACGAAACCACATGATCCAAGAACGCTTCTCAGATCGTTTCGCCTAAACCACAAACAAGTAATAGGATTACCTCTTGAAGCGTGGTTGCGATCGAGTCTCTAAATGAAGAGACCTCCTATCTCAAGTCCAATCCGACAGAGGAGACGCTTGCGAGCGTTTTGATGAAACACATGATCCTCGTAATCCATGTTGATGATCCAAGCGGCGAATCTCCTGATCTCGACACACGAGATACAACGTCTTCATCACGAGCGAGGTGCACCGAAGGAGATGGAGATTCACGAGCAATTGAACCGGCAGCATAACGACGACGCTGCGACGATGGAGACTATCTCTAGGGCATCCATGGTGGACGGCCATGAGAGAGGAAGAGAGAGGGCATGTATAGAGAATGAGAGAGAGAGAGAGAACATTGTGTTTCTCATTAGCATTTGAAGATCAAGGGGTGCCCTTCTATTTATAATATTTTGGGATCCATGGATCTCAATCCATAGACAACACAAATCCAATAGCTCACATTGATTTGTGTTTCTTTCAATGGCCATGATTTGTTGCTAAAATATTTGCAACAACAATTTGTTGGGTTTGAAATAAATTAAATATACTGAAAAACAATCAATATATTTCAATATAAATCAAATCAACAAACATGGAATGTCTTGGAATAAAACAACCATCCTTCCATGTATGGGGTGGATGGCTACCAACTTGGAGAGACCAAGTTGGTCGTCCACTCCATGTATGGTATAGAGGCTCTTTTATTCCAATTATGTCTAGATCTCATATCTCACATAATATTCCATATATGCAACAACTTTTGTTGCAAAATTATTCACCAAAATAATTCCAAACTATTTTGTGAACATTGCAATCATGCCATTGGAAATTTGTGAATCACATTCACAGCCTAAAATAAAATGCAAGTTACATTTTCAATTTAATGTCCAATGTGAATCCAATTCACATCAACATTAAATTAACAAATGTAAATTACAAATAGCTCTCTCTTATATCTTATAAATCACATTTATAACATATATGATTAATATGGATAGTGCTATCCACATTATTCATATCCATGATATTAAATCACATTTAATCATCTTGGATCTCTATTCTCATGTTCCTAAATAATATGAATCACATTCACATTTTTCACATATTTGATAATTAAATCACATTCAATTATCTTAGATAACTCTCTTTATAATATGAACCAAATTCATATTATTCATGATAATCAAATCACATTTAATTATCCATTTTCTCAATGCTCGGATACATGTATCAATAATGAAATTATTATGAACCCTTTCAAGGATAATGTGCTTTCTCCGCAGATACTTGGAGACAAGGACGGGGCGATTGTATTGTTCCACGTATAGTGACTTGGATATTGAGATCACATCTCAAATCCAGATCTCGAGCCTTCCATAGATGCTTCATTATATCAAGACCGCAAATCTAATCTTCTCATTGCATCTGAATCACATTCAGATCAATGTACAATATTTGGACTAAGATCAGATTACTTCTCTACTGAGAGGAGTCACTAAAATTCAGACTCGTTACATCGCTCCCTAAGAATGGAAGCGTCATGGTTATACAACCGTTTATGATCACATCACCCTCAGGTATTCCTAATACCTGTACATCATGCATACTAGAAGACACAGAATAATCCGGAAGTATAAGATCAATTTTACACTATCTACTTCAAGGATTTATCATTAAGTTTCTCATTCGATCATTGGGAGTTGGTATCGATCATATACTTTCCAAAAGCATATATCATACCTATGTGTTGATCATATACTTTCCAAAAGTGTATATATCAATCCTTACAAATGCAGTCAAGCTTCCAAAGCGAGACGACTGTGCGTGGAATTTGATTCTTCCCAATATCTCATGAGTGAGCTCATATCTTCCGGTTCAGGAAATGAATCTTTATGATCCCTTTGAGAGATTGTATTACTCATATTCCCTTGTATGCACACCAATGCGCCGGTGTATAGACCTTGATTAGGTCTTCAACCTATTGGTCTGCCAAATGTACATACTCAAATATATAGTAACACATCTGTCTCCGGTCAGAGGATACGTGCCTATATCGTGACAGCATGCGACATAGGACTTTGGTTATCTCAATCTCATTAAGTCAACTCTTTGACCTAACTAATCTGACACCTCTGAATCTCTATTCTCATGTAGAGGACCTACATCAAGAGGTCGGTCAGATATCAACTAAGTGAGAAAGGATTGCCATCTCCTACTCAGGCTGGAGATCCTCTCTTAACAATCATTTGTCGGTACTTGATGAGTCCTCAATCTAACTCTTTAGATATTCATCCAAGCACCAGCCTCTATGATTCAATAATTGAATCAACTACTGTATGATCATTAAGACGACCATGGTACATAACCCTAATTGTACTAAGGGACCTAGTATGCAAATTGGTTACTCTTCATTTCAGATCAGGGAATGATATTTGCAATAACATTTGTTGCATAATGGCTTGCCGTGGGCTCGCATGTCCAACATGGGCTATATTAAGTTGTTATTTGTTAGGCCATGGAAATTAAAGTAACTACATATGGGTCCTTGTAAACTGTATTTAACTCCTTGTCTTTTATAAAATAAAATAAATATTAAATTGACTTTAAAAATTGCCTAAAATTTACCTAAAGCTCCTGCTAGTGTGTAATATTTATGTTGATTTTTATGTGTTAATTTACATGCATTTTCTATTATTAGAAATTCAAAAACTCCTAAAAAGACCCGAGTCTGTATTATAAAGATCATAACAAATTGAAAAAGTCTTGAAAACTTCCACAAAAGTTTTTGATTGTCTTTTTTTGTATTTTACCTCCAGTACATTTTTGTTTCAAAATTCTTTATAAAAGCCCTAAAAATCACAAAACAATTAAAAACTTAAAAAAATTGTATAAAATCAAAGAAAAATCCAAAAATAATGTTTTCAGTTTTTTTGTAGGTCTTTACACCTATTTTTTCATAAAAATATAATCAGGAATTTTGGACATTTTATTTTTAATTTGCAATTTTTTTAGTTGTGCACTATTTGTATTTTTTGCCCTGATTGATTTTTAGAAATTCACAAAAGCATCTGAAAACCATAAAAATTACCAAAAATATTTTAAAACATTTAAAATCTAAAAATATTTTTATTATAATTTTCTGATTATTTTTTGCCATTTTAAAAATACAAAAATAGTGCTATGTGTTTCTTTTATTTCTTGTGCTTGTTTTGTTTTATTAAAAAATAAAAATTTGAAAAATTTAGAACCACCAAAAATATTTGTCTTCTTGAAATTTGACTACTTAGTTTTTAAATCATGCTCCTTATGTTTGACCCTGATCGCTATTACCGGGTAAATAAACTAGCGATATCGCTTACATTTAGTTGATTTTTCATTGAGTGGTTTATTTTATCGTCGACTGCGCTGAGTAATTTGGGGTCACAATGACAATAGATTAATTTCATACTTAACCATAGTCGCTTGGCGTGTCTTCTTTATGTCGCCGTTGCCGGGGAGCACAGCTTAGTAGTTGATTCCATTTTTGATCACTTTTTATATCTATCCATTATAACTGCTTTTTGACCATCTCATGTTTCATTTTCTATGCGAGGAACCGCCCGAGGGACGACTCAGATTGCTTTTGTAGGAGCCTGCATAAGAGAAGAAGAGGGAGCAGTTACCTTAGATAGATTTTTTTGCAAAAATATTATTGTAATAACTTAGACTCTTGAGACTTTCTTGGAGACTTAGAATATTCGGGGTCTGTTTCACCGAGTACTGGTGTACTCGGGGGACCTCACCACAGTTTTTCATTGATTTTCTGCATTTATTTTCTATTTGATTCCCGAGGATTTGGCCCCAAGATTTATGATTTCTATTTTGCTTAAGTTCGTAATTAGCTAGGTCCAAACACCTTAATATTTTATCTATTCCTATAGAACGTAATTGGACTTAGTAAAAATAATCATAAAAAGTTAAATTAATTGGTTAAGAGACCATGCACCGAGAGAGACCGTATACAATGCTTGATGGACCCACTGTGGTGGGCACCGATCGACCTCTAAGACCGGATTCAGGACTTTTCTCTGATTAGTTAACTACCAGCTCTTCCCGCTAATAGAAGTTGCTCATCTTAGGGATGATTTTCTCATGCATCATATAGATAGTTTTATGTCTATCTTTATTTTATGCATGGATCACCCTACGGGTAGAGTGCTGGAGCAAGTTACGTATTTCTGTCTTTGCATACATCATAGTGTTTGATCGCGCATTGGCTTTTCCGACTTCCTCCTCCTGTTTTCTTGGACTTAAATAAACAATGAAATCAGAAAATTCATTAGGCGTTGTATTCATTTAGAAAATTACATAAAAAGTTATAACCAATGAAATCTGTGACTGCTAAAGAAAACTTGACATAAAACCGAATCTCACCTAAAAATCTTTATTTTGGGGAGATTCACCCCCTCATTGTTTGATTTATCTACATCGAGAGAGCGACCCATACACTAGGAAGGAGCCATGCCTAAACTATATTTAGACTACTGATTCTTGTGATTAGTTGCTCTCCAGTGAGGATTTCATCGGGTAGCTGGTAATCGATCCAGGACTTCCTTAGCAGAGTGGGCAGATTGGGTAGCCGATAAACGGTCCGCACCCATACTGGTGGAAAAAAACTGGTTGTGAGATCCGGGACATTTTCCTGGGAGCATTGTCCTCCTAACTGCTTGCTTAACCGCTCTGATAGATTGAATTATCACCTAAATAAAATTTAACAAGATTAACGACCGAACTTTCATGGTCATCAGCTTGCATTGTGTAGGTGAATTTGGGGTTTGATTTCTGATCTTGTTTGTGTGCCAGATCCACTCTTCATAAATACCCACATCACAATGATGGGAAGGAGGTCTCTTAGGCTGTCTTTGACAACACTGCTTTCTAGAACTCCTCCCCAGTCATCTAGGGTGGTTTTAGAGAGCTCAAACCCGTTCCCTGAACCCAAATTCAACTCCACCCTGTTACCCCTCAACCACCCTTCTTTAACCCCTGAGGTACTAGTACAGAGGCCAGCACAACTATATGTTCATTTGATAGCACCTGAGCTAGGATCTTTTGCCTTTGCAGAGATCAGAAACATGCCTAGTAGTGAGGGAAGGACTGATGAGTAGTCACAAGGATCAACATTTGTATTAGACCAGGATGCCATCAACAACACGTTGCTAGTTTCCTTGGAGGCCATGCAGAGACAGATCTGGGACCAAGGAGAATTCATAGCAGAGGTGAGGCGAGAGCTCATGCAGATGCAAGCTGGCAGAGAAGAGCCACAAAGACCGACCGTTGGAGACATACCCAGAGTTGAGGGAGGAGACGGACGTCAGGATGAGCCGTAGGAGCTAGCCAGACCAGCACACACGATGAGGTAGTTACACAATCCTGGTGGAACCCTTACCCACAGATGGATCCGACTGCCTGAGATCCTTGGCGACTTCGAGCTTCACCTCAGACCATTCAGTTACTGCCCAGATTCCATGGTCTAGCCACCGAGGAGCCCCATCTCCATCTACAGGAGTTTGAGATGATATGTAACACTGCCCATGATAGATTTCTGGTCGAGGACACGATCAAGCTGATTGCCTTCCCGTTCTCCTTGGTTGACAGAGCAGCCTACTGGCTGAATCACCTAGAGAGGGTAGTCACTACTTGGGAGCAGCTCCGGACTGAGTACTTGAACAAGTACTATCCACTCAGCCGGACTAATTCAGCTAGAGCAATGATTAACTACTTCACGATGATCCCAACGAACAGTTCCATGAAGCCTGTGATCGATTCAGAGAGACCATCGATATGTGTCCACATCATGAGATCAGCAAGCCCAACCTCTTTCAGAGTGTCTTTTGTGGGCTGACACCTGAGCTGCAGGGGCTTGTGAACTCCTCTTGTGGAAATTCCTATTTCTACCCAGTCTTTCATGCCATTCATGTTTAGTCCAATAAATGTAATAATAAGTTAAAAACAATTGTTGTTAAGACCTCGGTATTTTATATATTTTGCATTTCAGTCCCTCCGAGTTCGGTTCACATGCATCCCCACATGGTGTCTTGGGTTATTTGCAATATTTGCTCTGAACTTTCTATCTATTATGGAATGAATGCCATGTTTTTAGTATTTGTATAGATGCCCCTGTGAGCCTGATTCACGTGCTGCACATGACTTGATTAGATTATTTGCATATTTGACTCTGAGGTTTTGTTGTGTGCTACGTTTTGGCCTACAAACTAAAAATAATTGCAAAAAGGTCCCTATTGCACTGTTTTAACTACCTGACTTTTATTTAGCATGGTAAAAATCAAATTAATTCCAAAAATTACCTAAAGATTATCTATAGCTCCTGCTAGTGTGTAGTATTTGTGGTAATTTTTGTGGGAAAATTTGCTTGCATTTTCTACTATTAAAAATTGAAAAACCTCTAAAAGGTGTATTGATCTGATCGCACACAAAATAAGAAGAGAGAGATAGGGGTACACTATGTATTGTACATATCACCTATACTTGTACAAAATATCTACTTATTTGTTTTGATAAAATATAAATATTTTTATTCTTTTTAAAACTTCTATATAGCCCTAGAAATAATATAAAAATAAAATAAAATAAATCTCATAAAAACAAAATTAAATAAAAATAAAATCAACAAATTCCCAATACAAAAGAAACACGTATATAATACAACACCTATTTATTTTACACCATTACATAATTTATAAAAAATTAAATAAAAACTATTTTGTATTCCTAAAGTTATTATGTAAATAACTAAAATATAAAAAAAATTATTTTGTAAAAATAATAAAATAAAAATACTTGTACATAATACATATGTATATTATACTTGTACATAATACTATATATTGTATATACCTTATTTTAATTTTCATAAAAATAATTAAAAATCATAGAAAAATAGCTTATAAAATAACAACCATTTTTTATTTTATACACTTTTTATTTTAGAATCATTTATTATTTTATATTTACGTTTTCATTTTTTGTAAATCCTTGTTGCCTATTGGGCCACGTGGGATCGTTGACCTCGGTCAACGTCCCCTTCCAGCCAGGTCGGACCTAGAATCCCTTTGTCGGAGCTCCTTCTCCATTTTCTAGCGCCCAACTCCGACCACCTTTGGCCTCGATTTCTCTGCACGATTCCTCTCCTAGGATCCGTGATTCTCACGGATTCCTATGGAGGATCTGATCTCCTATGGTAACGCTCCTTTTCTCGATTTTTTTGAACCCTCGAAGCATCTTATAAAGGCTCTCATCTGCCTCCAGCGCCTCCCAGCTCATCCCTCACACCTCTTCTTTTCCACCATCAGCTCCAAGACAGTGACAAGGTCTGTGGGCAGCCTTCAGGAGCTTGGATTGGTGCTTGGTTGCACGGCGCTCGTTTCTTGGCCGGAGATCCGTCGCGAGTAGCCTCTCTTGCCTGACGCAGCTGGATTAAGGTCATAACCCCATCGATCACTTCGCCTGACTTCACCGACTACCGTAACATACCCAGGTACTCTTGCTTTCACGCACATTTCCATTCTTCACTTTGATTCATCCGTTAGTCACCTTCTGCCACCATAGCTTCAATCACCAAGTCTGAGCTCCGTTTCACTCACTCACCTGTACCGATTGACTCACCATATCATCCCCCATGTCCCTATGCAACCTATTCACCCTACATCTTGCTCATCGGAGTGAGAATAGGACTGATACCTCCTTCCTTCATCTCCGTCGGTGGTCGTCTAGCATCCATCCCCGCTTCCCTTGTTGTTATGATGAAATAACCCTTGCTGGAGCTTGGTTTTCGAGCATAGCATCCTTTACAGGTACTGGTTTGCATGAGGAGCACCCTTTGGACCCCCATCTGCTCAGGCGGAGTAGCTCCAGGTGAAGGTCCACCATCACACACATCTGACCATCCACCTTCTCTTCTGAGTAGCCCAATAGACGTAGAGGAGCTTCACGATGGTGCTGGACTTTTGAGCGACATCATCCGTTCCGTGGATCTCCCTCCACGACTGATTGAAAGTCACCCGAGCTGAGTTCTTCCTTCACTCTCAACCTTCGCCCGATCGATACTCCATCTTCCAGATCCAATCTCAGCCGCCCATTCAACCCCTTTTCATAGGAGTCAGATCCACCCCTAACGGCCATCAGGGTCGTACGTCACCCAACATTACATGCATAGTCTGATCTCATCAGACACCATCAAACCTGTACATGAGTGCCCCCCTTTACGTACCTTAGATCATTTTGGCGGGCGTCGATCAGAACTGTCAGATTTGTCATGCGTCAGGCACACGCTTCAAGGGTAACTTTCGCTTTCTACCCAGTTTTCATGCCATTCGTGTTTAGTCCAATAAATGTAATAGTCAGTTAAAAACAATTGCTGTTAGTACCTTGGTGTTTTATCTAATTTGCATTTTAGTCCCTTCGAGTCCGGTCACATGCATCCCTACGTGGTGTCTTGGGTTATTTGCAATATTTGCATTGAACTTTCTATCTGTTATGGAATGGATGCCAAGTTTTAAGTATTGTCAAAGATACCCCTGTGAGCATGATTCACGTGCGGCACGTGACATGATTGGATTATTTGCATCTTTGGCCCTAAGGTTTTGTTATGTGTTACGTTTTGGACAACAAATTGAAACTAATTGCAAAAAGGTCCCTATTGCATTGTTTTAACTGCTTGACTTTTATTTAGCATGATAAATATCAAATCAATTGCGTAAAATTACATAAAGATTATCTATATCTTGTGCTATTGTGTAGTATTTGTGGCAATTTTCTTGGGAAAATTTTCTTTCATTTTCTATTTATAAAAATTGAAAACCCCTAAAAAGTGTCTTGTCTAATTTTCAAAAATCATAAAAAATCGAAAATTGTCTTAAAATTTCTACAAAAATTCATGTGTTTGTCTTTTATTGTGTTTTAACTCCAGTATTAATTTTATTTGAAAAATCTTTAGAAAAACCGTAAAAATTACAAAACAACTATAAACTTATAAAAATCAAATAAAATCAAAGAAAAATCCAAAAATTATTTTTTTCAGTTCTTTTTGTAGCTCTTTGTTTTTGTTTTTTGATAAAATTATCATCCATGACATTTGGGCAATTTAAATATTTTTAATTTGTAAATTGGTCCTAGCTGTGCACTGTTTTGCCTTTTTGGCACTATTTGATTTTTAAAAATTCCCAAAAACATTAAAAACTCTCTAAAAAATAATAAAAACACTTCAAAACCCTTAAAACCCAAAAATATTTTATTTTATTTTTGTGATTATTTTTTTACTATTTTGAAAAATCTTAAAATAGTATTGTGTGTGTTCCTTTTATTTTTGTGCTTGTTTTGGTTTTATTAAAAAAATGAAAATTTGAAAACTTAAAAACCACTAAAAATATTCAATTTTCCAAGATTTGACTATTTAGTTTTTAAATCATGCTCCTTGTGTTCGAACCTGGTCGATATACCAGGTAAATAAAATAACAAACTGTTTACATTTGATTGCTTGATCTCTTTAGTGGTTATTTTTCTTGTGACTAGTCTGATCGATTAGGGACAATGACAATTGTTTTATTAATTACCTTAGTTAATCGTATTTTGAGTCATCAGAATGGTGCCATTACAGGAGAGCATAACTTAGTACTCGGATTTCATTTTTGATTATTTTTCTATCTATTGGTTATAACTGCTTTTTGACATTCTCCTGTTTCACTCTTTGTGGGAGAAGCCACCCGAGGACGAGCCGGTTAGCTTTTGTAGGAGACCGCATCCGAGGTGGACTAGAGGAGGCTAGATGACATTTATAGTTGATTGATTATTTTATTTATTTATACAAAATATTATTGTAATAATTTTAGACTCTCGACACATGGACTCTCTTGGTTGATTCAGGGTCTGTTTCATTGAGTGCCAGCGCACTCGGGGGACCTCACCGTGGCTTTTCCGTGGTTTTTCGCTTTATTTTATATTTGATTCTCGAGGGTTTGGCCCATAGATTTAGGACTTCTACTTGATTGAGATCGTAATTAGCTAAGGTCCCAACCCCTTCATTGCTTATCTATTACTATAGAACGTAATTGAACTTAGCTAAAATAAATATAAAAAGCTAATCTATTGGGATTAGAGACCACGTTCTGAGAGAGGCCGTATACAGCACCGGCAGGACCCATTGTGGTGGGCATCGATTGACATCGAAGACCGGACTTCGATCTCTCTTCCTGAAAGTTAGCTACTTGTTCTTCACATAATAGAAGTTGCTCATCTAGGGACGTTTTCCTTGTGCATCATATAGGTAGTTTTATTTCAATCTTTGTATTATACGTGGATCACCCTGCATGTAGAGTATTGGAGTAAGGTACGTATTTCTATCTCTGGATACATCATTGTGTTTGATAGTGCATCAGCTTTTCCGTCTTCCACCTCCTGTTTTATTAGACTTAAAATAACCAAGGAAATCAGAAAATATGTTAGGCGTTATTTTTATTCAGGAAAATATCGAAAAAGAGATAACAAATAAAACTTGGGATTGCTAATGCAAACTTGACCTAAAATCCACTTCACTTAAAAATCTTTGTTTTGGGGAGAGTCACCCCTCCTTGTTTGATTTATCTGCAGCGAGAGAGCGACCCACACACTAGGATAGAGCCACACTCGATCTCTCTTCAGACTACTGGTCTTGTGATTAGTTGTTCTCCAGTGAGGACAACACCGGGTAGTCAGTAATCGGTCCAGGACTTCCTTAGTAGATTGGGTAGATCGGGTAGTCGGTAAACGATCCGCACCCATACTTGCTGGGAAAAATTAGTTGTGAGATTCGGGATAGTCTCCTGTGAGCATTGGGCTCCAAATAGCGTGCTTAATTGCTTTGATAGATTGATTTATCACCTTAATAAAATTTAACATGATTAACGACCGACCTTTCACGGTCATCAGCTGGCATTGCGTAGGTGAACTTGGGTTTGATTTCTCATCTTGTTTGCATTCCATATCCGATTGTCATAAATCCCCACATCACGATGATGGGAAGGAGGTCCCTTAGGCTGCCTTTGACAACACCACTTTCTAGCACTCCTCTCCATTCATCTTGGGCGGCTTCAGAGAGCTCAGACCCTCTCTCTGAACCCGAATTAGCTACCACCATGTTCCCCATCGACCACCCTTCTTCTACACCTGATATGCCTGAGCAGATGCCAACACAACTATGCGTTCATTTGACAACAACTGAGTTGGGGTCTTTTTCCTTTGCAGAGACTAGAGAGATGTCTAGCAGTGAGAGCCATACTAATGAGCAGTCACAGACTTCTTCCTATGTGTTAGACCATGCCGCCATCAACAATACCTTGCTTGATTCCATAGAGATCATGCAATGGCAGATTCATGACCAGGGAGTTTTCATGGCAGAAGTGAGACGAGAGCTGACGTAGATGAGAGTTGTGCGAGCAGAGCTGTAGAGACTAGATGGTGGAGAGATACCCTGAGCTGGAGGAGGAGACGGATGCCAGGATGATCAGCAGGAGCCATCCATACCAGCATGGACGATGAGGTAGTTGCACAACCCTGGTGCAAGCCTCACCTATAGATGGATCCAGCTGCCAAAGATCCTGGGCGACTTCGAGCTTCGCCCCAAGATGATTTAGATACTGCCCAGATTCCATGGGCTAGCCACTGAGGAGACCCATCTCCCTCTATAGGAGTTTGAGATAATTTGTAGCACTGTTCACGACAGACTTGTGGACGAGGACACAATCAAATTAACTGCCTTCTCGTTCTCCTTCATTGACAAATCAGCCTATTGGCTGAAGCACCTAGGGAGGGTAGTCACTACATAGGAGTAGCTCTGGACCTAGTACTTGAACAAGTACTATCCACTCGGCCGGACCAATGCAACGCGAGTGATGATCAACAAATTTACCATGATCCCAAACGAGCAGTTCCATGAGGCTTGGGATCGATTCAGAGAGCTCATTGACCAGTGTCCACACCATGAGATATCCAAGCCCAACCTTATTTAGAGCTTTTTCTGTGGGCTGACACCAAGCTGTTGGGGCTTGTGAATGCCTCGTGTGGAGGGTCCTATCTTGCCAAGGACAAAGACCAGGTCTGGGCCATCTATGAGGAGATGGCAGAGAACTACACAGTGATGTCCCAGACCCGCGTCTATACTTAGGGGAAGCCCCTCCCACAGGAGACTTCATTTCAGAGGATTGCACATGTCGATGCTGGTCCATCCACTTCTTCGTTAGCAGCAACACTAATCGAGTCTTCATCTATAGACATGGGCATCATTAGCCAAAAGTTGGGCCGAATCAAGATTATTAAGAAGAAGAAGAAGCTGAGCCAAGGAATGGACAAACTCAACAAGCTTGATCAGCTGTCCCAGACCTTTAGTGACCTAAAGACCCATATCATGTGCCACCAAGAGGCACAGATGGATTCTCAGCCCCATCTTAGGTCACGGACTGATCCAGGAGCAACTCCACCCAACCATCTACCTCATACCGCCATGTCCACCATATCGAGGCAGAGCTGGTTCAACAACTTTAGCACTACTAGCAGCCACCACCATCTCCAGACACTCAGATGGTGGTCTACCAGTCAGATCAGCCATTGACAGCCCAACCCCGCCACACCTCGAGCAGGAGCCGTTGATGGAAGTCAACGGGATCTGGTATTCCCAGTACCAACCTCAGATCAGGATTCGTCGTGACCATCTCAGCTTTTGATGGTTTACTGGAGGCACCTCTTCCCAACAGTAGCCTCCAGCTCAGGCATGGCAGAGCAGCCATTCTCAGCGGCCCTATTACTCCCACCAACAGCAACAACATGGTCCTCATCCCCACTATTAGGGACAGTAGTGGAGGCAGTAGCCTCAGCCGTATTCCCAGCCTCCTCCTCACCACCAGCAGTAGCAGCAGACTCGGCCTCATTTTTAATGAGGCAACATGTTCGGTTCTCATGCACTAGTATTCGAGAACCCAACCCTTGATGACCTCGCCCGCTTATTCTCTAATCAACAAGCATCCTTCCAACAAGAGATGGACAAGTTCTGGCAGGAAATGAGGGAGATTATAAAAGGCAAGGCCACCATACCCTCTTATATTGAACCCAATCCGAACAATATGAAGAGAAAGTCTGAGCAGGTACAGTTTACAGAGGCTACCACTCCTAATGATGTTTTGTATGATACTTCTTACACTATACTTGATGTTGATTTTGTGACACTTAGGAGCGGTAGGATGCCAGTCGGCGGTGACTCATTTGAGCGACATCCCGATGTAGACTCCAGAGTGTTAGACGAGGATGGAAGTGGTGCTGATGTCTCTTGTGATGATGATGATGACGACGACGATGGTGCTGAAGCCACCAAGGATGTTTATCTAGACGATGGTATTGAGGCCATCGTAGTTCCAGATGCTGACAGTTGTACTGATGCCACCAAGACTCCAGATGCCAGGCCAGAGCGTGGTGCTGATGCCACGAGTTCAGATGTTGTCGGTGGTACTGATGCCACCAAATTACCTTCTGTTGTGTTGTCTAGTTTTGTACTTGAGGAGAATTTTAGAAAAAATGCAAAAAAATGGATAAACAAAAATAAAAATATGAATAAAGGAAAGGTTTGTTTATCTCCTGTGAGTCCATCTACTTTACATGATGATCTTTGCATGGATTCTAACCCATTACATGCACAAGAACCTACTCTTGAACCTCATCTCTCTAAAGAGGGTCCATCCATCCCCTTCCCTCAAGCACTCCGCTTAGGAAAGGGGCCCCAAAAAGAAAATCCCAAAAAGAAGCATCAGATAGAGTTCAACGAGCAGATGATAGACCGATTCCAGATACAACTGACTGTACAAGAGGCACTAGAGCACATTCCTCTCTTCCATAAGAACTTGAGAGAGAAGACTACCATCCGCAGGAAGAAGAGGAACCGCAATGCAGAGATTTATGTGCTTACCCATGCCACTTGCTTTGCTATTCATAACTGGTTGCCAGCCAGAAGACCTGATGAAGGAGCTCCATATGTCTAGCTTCCTTACTCGATCGATTCGAGTTTGGCCCTCTTAGACAGAGCAGGACAATCCTTCAATTTGCTGATAGATCTGTTAAGAGGCCAAAGGAGTGACTCAAGGATGTTGTCTTCATAATTCAGGGCCTAAAATTCCCCGTGGACTTTATTATATTGGACATTGAATCTGTGACCGATACACCCATCATCTTAGGACGACCTTTCTTGGTCACAGCAAAGCCAATGTCTGACCATGATAGCAGAAGGTATACTCTCGCGTCGAGGGTGGAAGTGTACAAATAGAGATGATCGAGGAGACCAGAGTGAGAGATTTAGCTTGCTCAGAGCAGATGAGTAACTCAAAGCAGATGACAGATACAGAGCTAGATGTCCACTAGGAGTGTGACTTTGTGATTAAAGATGATGAAGCAATTTGGGCAGATCCAGCAACACAAGCTCTTATCACCACTTCAGACACTACAGAGTTTTAGACGACAGTTGATGAGAGCTCGAAGAGCGCACTCATGGCACATGACACCTTAGAGGCTGATGACCGCGATCAGGATATCGAGGCATATTTTGTTTCATGTAGTTCAGATCCCTCAGATACAGACACTGATTTTCATTGGCAGGAGTTCGATGGTTATTCACCCTGTCTTGTGTCCTCAGAGCCGATAGCTAGGATGGAGAGTGAGCCAGTACAATTGACAGACATACCAGCAGGGCCACCTTTGTCAGATTTTCACAGTCAGCGACATTTTCACATGTAGATTTGGCAGCTTTCACACAGACATTTCAGAGGCCGGATTTGCCTACTCCCACGAGTCTAGAATCGAAGACCTTGCTGCAGAGTATTAAGTACATATTCCTTGAGGGTGTGCCAGATATGTTCCCAGTCACTATCTCAGCAAACTTGACTAAAGACCAAGAATCTCATTTGATGGAGGTTCTTGAAAGAAACCGCAAGGTGATTGGATAGAGTGTAGCCAATCTCTAGGGGATAAGTCTGGCCTTCTGCTCCCACCACATCTATCTCAAAGAGGACGCCTAGCCATCACGTGAGTTCCAGCGACGATTGTACTCTAGTCTTCGAGATGTGGTCATGAAGGAAATATCGAAGTGGTGGAGCGCTGATTTTATCTACCCCATCTCTGACTCCAAGTGGGTAAGTCCATTGCATGTAGTACCCAGGAAGACGAGTATCACCACAGTTTTGAGCGAGTCTGGAGAGGAGATAGCTACCCGAGTACCCACTTCTTGGAGGGTCTGTGTGGACTACAGATGACTGAATCAGGCCACCAAGAAGGATCATTTCCCACTGCCAATTATTGATTAGATTATCGAGAGGCTAGCTGAGAAGAGCCATTAATGCTTCCTTGACGGGTACTCGGAGTACAATCAGGTGGTCATAGTGCCCGGAGACCATGAGAAAATGATGTTCACCTATTCGTTTGAGACGTATGCTTTTAGATGAATGACCTTGGTATATGTAATGCCCCGGCTACATTCCAAAGGTGCATGCTTTCTATTTTCTCGGACATGGTGGGCGAGTGTTTAAAGGTCTTCATGGATGATGTTTTGGTCTATGACGATGGGTTTGATGCTTATCTTGACTACCTAGATCGAGTACTTTAGTGTTGCATCGAGGTCATACTTGTTCTATCTTAGGAGAAGAGTCATTTCATGATGACTCAGGGGATGGTATTTGGCCATGTCATCTCCAACAGGGGCATGGAGGATGATCCAGCCAAGGTGGATATCATCAAGAAACTCAATCCATCATCTAATCTGTGACAGTTGCGGTCTTTTCTGGGCTTGTCAGTTTCTACAGACGTTTCATACTGGACTTCAGTCTTACTTCCCGACTGCTCACTGATTTGCTGTCGAAAGACACTGAGTTCATTGTAGATGATAAGTGTCTCATGTCATTTGAGACTCTCAAGGGATTAGTTGTTCAGGCTCCTATCCTTCAGCCACCTGATTAGTCTCTCCCATCCAAGATCGTGATAGATGCTTTTAATTTTGCCATAGGGGTTGTGCTTGGATAGAGGAGGGATGGATTACCGTTTACCATTCACTACGCTAGCTAGACTTTGGATGTCGCTCAGCGGAACTACACTGTCACTGAGAAGGAGATGCTAGTCGTTGTATTGGCTTTGGATAAGTTTTGATCGTACATTCTTGGATCTAGAATGACTATCTTTAAAGATCATACCGCCATCCAATACCTCAAGGAAAAGAAGGATGCCAAAGCCGATTGACCAGATGGATCCTTCTACTCCATGAGTTTGGTATAGAGATTAAGGTTAAACCTGGATTCAAGAATGTGGTGGAGGATCACCTCTTCTGCTTAGAGAACCTTGAGGATTCTGATCAGATCACACCTATTATAGAGACCTTCCCAAAGAAGGCAATTCTTGCTATCACCTCGCTTCCATGGTACGCTGACATTGTGAAATATCTTGTCGCCAAGAAAATTCCACAAGGTTGGCTCAGGCGGTGACTTGAGACCTTCCTTGCGAAGGCCAAGTCGTAGCATTAGGAGGATCCCACCCTTTATCATGAAGGGGGAGATTGTGTCTAACGTCGGTGTATTCCTTAGGAGGAGCACCGCCGCGTCCTCACTTACTGCCACAAGCTTGAGGCAGGAGGACATAACTCTGGGAGATGGACAACACAGAAAGTCCTCCAATCCAGAACTTGGTAGCCTACCCTCTTCAAGGATTCATATGAATTCGTGAAGAGGTGCACTGACTGTCAGAGGATGGACATTTGTGGACATCATGATATGATGCCGATGCAGTCCATTCACTTCGGTGAGGTTTTTGATGCATGGGGTATCGATTTCATGGGTTCATTCCCTAAGAGTCAGAGGTTTGAGTACATTCTGCTTGCTGTAGATTATGTGAGTCCTTGGGTTGAGGCCATCCCCGCCCGAGCTGGATATGCTAATACCGTGTGCAGATTCTTGAGGAAAAATATCATTTCATAGTTCGGGTTGCCTAGAGTTTTGATATCAAACTGGGGGAATCATTTTCTCAACGAGAAGGTAAGGGCCCTTGCTAACGAGTTCAGCATTGACCATCGCGTTGCCACTCCATATCACTCTCAGACTAATGGTCTTGTTGAAGTATCGAATATGGAGATCAAGACTATATTGCAGAAGGTCATCCGCTCAGACCGAAAGGATTGGTCACAACTTTTGGACTCGGTTTTGTGGGCCTATAGGACTTCCTTCAAGACACTTTTGGGCACATCTCCCTTTCATCTCGTTTATGGAAAGCCATGCCACTTACTTGTGGAAATCAAGCACAAGTCACTTTGGGCAGTTACAGAGCTATTATTGGATCCCAAGAGTGTAGGTGATCAAAGGAAAGCAGAATTAGTAGCCCTGGAGGAGTTGAGAGATACAACCTTCTCAAGTAGCCTACAATACAAGGATAGAGTGGAGATATGGCATGATTCTCACATCAACCATAAATAGTTTGAGCTGAACCAGAGAGTATGGTTTATTTGATGCGAGATTGAGATTTTTTTTAGGGAATATACAACGCAAATGGAATGGACCATACTTGGTCAGAAAGGTGCACAACAACGGAAGCATTGATACATTTGAGTTGTCATCTGATTCCACCTTTCAAGTTAATGGTCATCACCTGAAGCCATATCTTGATCATGATCCACTGATCGTTGAAGTTGCCCCTATTCATTTTACATAAGATGTGGTCTTTGACTCACATCATTTGCATCTCATGCCCGATTTTCACTTCTCCTTCGTAGCTGTATAGATCCATATTATCAATGTCATTCATTCTTTTTGTCTGATACCCTGTTTTCATCTTATGAATGTGCTCTACTTAGGGTGTGCTTTACCCTAAGTATAGGGGGGGTATCAGACCTGTGAGTATTCAGTTGATTTCATTACCTCTGTTTTGTTGCCTATACTTAGGGATATTTTACCCTAATAATAGTGGAGGTAATACCTTTACATCCTATTCCTCAGTTTTCTCCTTGTGTACAACCTTTTATACTTAGGATTACTTGCTCCTATGTGTAGAGGGGATCACCGACCTCTATTCATTACATTCCTTCATTTGTCGCTGTAGTATACCATTTTTTTCACTTCCCAATACTCAGCACGAGTTATGTCTCCTTGTCATCACTCTCTGATCACTCTGAGGACACCATTTGAGCTAAGTATAGGGGGTGTCGTATATATTATATATATACTTTAGCCCTAACTCATACTTTGTGTGAGTGTGTTAATAAAATGGCTAAAAATCACAAAAAAATTTAAAAATTTTTGTTGTAAATAAATGTTTGTAAAAACCTTTAAAATTATTTTTGTACAAACGTCTAAAGAAAATTGTAAAAATGATTGTGATTGCAAAAATTTTCTAAATATTTTTGTATCAAAAATATGTTTATAGTATAAAGCTTTTGAAAATTGTTTGAAAAATAATGGTTTGCAAAAATTTGTTTGTAAATATATTTTGCAAAACTTTTCCTTCTTTCTTGTATTCAAAAATTTCCATAGAATGTGCATATTAAAAATTGTTTCAAAAAAGAGTTTTGTAAATATTTGCATGTATATTCTTCTGAATCATGGTTGACATTTAAACTAGTCTGGAGTTAAATTGAAAAATGGAGCTTGGTTAAAACCTTAATCCACTTAACTTTAGAGGAACCTTATAGGATTTGGGGTTAAGACTTTTCAGGTCCATAGATACTTAATCCTTTGAGTCCACTAGGCTATGTTAACACGACATTTTGATGAGACTAAGTAGAACACTTAACAACACATGCATGGCTATCAGAGATAATGGCCTGACTTGGACACACATCTTACACATAGCTCAACACAGATGAGGTGGTGAGGAGGCAGAATTCTTTGGCTTGGGGTAGCGTACGAGGGTACTATAGCTAGCCAGAACCTCTCGTCTTCCTCTGGAGAGGGATGTGTGTCTCAACCTAGTCTAATAGCATTGAGGTCTAAAGATAGGAGTCTTTGGGTTGCAATAATGCTTCAAAAAAGGGATAGTCTACAGTCTCAAAAGGAAAAGCTCTTTATGTACATGCTACAACATGTAAATATGTTGTATATATGCACATCAAAAAAAAGTGCAAAAATATGAAAAACTCCAAAAAGGGGACATGTCTGATTGAAATCAAAATGTCTGCTATAATAGCGAATAAGCAAAGCTTATGTATTCCACCTTCTCATCTCATGGAAGCTCGTAGTTGGAGACTTAGCTACACTGGTTAAGCTCTAAGGGATACGTGGCTACACTAGTCATGGTCCATTCTCTTCTTTCCCCCTCTTCTTGAGTTGGTTGCACTTGAACTTAGAAGGGAATACCACGCTCCTCAAGGAAAGAGTTGTTAGACTGGAGGATTAGAGTTAACTTACTGAGGGAGGTTGTTTCTTTGCTATTTCTGAGGTGGGGAGTTGCATATCAAAAGATTCATAATCATTAGAGTTTGCGTATGTAGACTTGTTCTGACCTGGTTATCAAGGACTCTTGATCATAGAACTGTGGAACTGGGAGGTTGTTGAGTCTTAAACCTATTTCCCAATAAGGTTCTGCCAAACTAATAATCCAAAGGTCTGACTGAGCTCCATACTCCAATTTAAAGAAGATAAGGTTAATAATCAGCCTTGATTCCTCCTTTTTCTTTTCTTCTTGATTTCACTTGTTTTTCAAATAAGTGTTTGCTAAGGGACTAGCAAAGGTAAGTATAGGGGGATGATGAATCTACGATTATCATTCTTTATTCCTTTGTTTTATCTCTTTCTTTTAGCAAAAGTATCTATAAATATATGTAAATACAATAGATTACCATTTTACATGCCTTTGTTAATAATGCATAATTAACATCATATTTCTCAAAAATAAAAGAATAAAGAGAAAAGAAAAAGGAGGTATTTAGAATAAATATAGAGTGATCCAAACCTCAAGATAAGGACAAGTCTTGACCTGATCACAAACAAAATAAGAAGAGAGAGATAGGGGTACACTATGTATTGTATATATCACCTATACTTGTACAAAATATATACTTATTTGTTTTGATAAAGTATAAATATTTTTATTATTTTATATACTTCTATATGGCCCTAGAAATAATATAAAAATAAAATAAAATTCATCATAAAAATAATATAGAATAAAAATAAAATCAATAAATTCCCAGTACAAAAGACACACATATATAATACAACACCTATTTATTTTACACCCTTAAATAATTTATAAAAATTAAATAAAAATTATTTTTTATTCCTAAAATTGTTATGTAAATAAATAAAATATAAAATAAAAATTATTTTTGTAAAAATAATAAAATAAAAATACTTGTACATAATACATAAGTATATTATACTGTAAATAATACTATATATTGTATGTACCTTATTTTTATTTTCATAAAAATAATTAAAAATCATAGAAAAATAGCTTATAAAATAAAAAATATTTTTTATTTAATATACTTTTTATTTTAGAATCATTTACTATTTTATATTTATTTCTCTTTCATTTTTGTTAATCCTTGTTTCCTATTGGGCCACGTGGGATCATTGACCTCGGTTAACGTCCCTTTCTAGTCGGGATGGGTCTAGAATCCCTTTGTCGGAGCTCCTTCTCCATTTTCTAGCGCCCGACTCCAACCACCTTTGGCCTTGATTTCACCGCCCGATTCCTCTCTTGGGATCCGCAATTCTCGCGGATCCCTAGGGAGGATTGGATCTCCTAGGGTTATGCTCCTTTTCCCGATTTTTCTGGAGCCTCGAAGCATCTTATATAAGCTCTCATATGCCTCCAGCACCTCCCAGCTCATCCCTCACGCCTCTTCTCTTCCACCATCATCTCCAGGACAGTGACAAGATCTGTGGGCAGCCTTTGGGAGCTTGGATTGGTGCTTGGTTGCACGATGCTCGTTTCTTGGCCGAAGATCCGTCGCGACTAGCCTCTCTTACCTGATGCGGTTGGATTAAGGCCATAACCCCATCGATCACATCGCCTGACTTCACTGACTACCGTAACATACCCAAGTACTGTTGCTTTCATGCACATTTCCATTCTTTACTTCGATTCATCTGTTAGTCACCTTCTGCCACCATAGCTTTGACCACCAGGTCTGAGCCCTGTTTCACTCACTCACCTACATCGATTGACACATCGGCTCATCCCCCATCTCCCTATGCAACCTATTCACCATACATCTCGCTCACCGGAGTGAGAATAGGATCGGGACCTCCTTCCTTCATCTCCGTCGGAGGTCGGCTAGCATCCAACCCCGCTTCCCTTGTTGTTAGTTGAAATAACCCTTATTAGATCTTGGTTTTCGAGCATAGCACCCTTTGCAGGTACTGGTTTGCGTGAGGAGCACTCTTTGGACCCCCATCTACTCAGGCGGAGTAGCTCCAGGTGAAGGTCCACCATCACACACATCTGACCATCCACCTTCTCATCTGAGCAGCCCAATAGACGTAGAAAAGCTTCACGATGGTGCTGGACTTTTGAGCGACGCCATCCGGCCCGTGGATCTCCCTCCATGACTGATTGAAGGTCACCCGAGCTGAGTTATTCCTTCACTCTCAGCCTCCGCCCGATCGATACTCCATCTTCCAGATCCAATCTCAGTCACCCATTAAACCCCTTTTCAAAGGAGTCAGATCCACCCCTAACAGCCATCAAGGTCGTACGCCACCTGACATTCCCCGCATCATCTTATCTCATCAGACGCCATCAAACCCGTACACATGTGCCCCCTTTATAGACCTCATATCTTTTTGGCGGGAGTCGATCAGAACCGTTAGACTAGTCATGCCTCAGGTAAACTCTTCAAAGGTAACTTTTGCTTTCTACCTTGTTTTTCATGCCATTCCTGTTTTGTCCAATAAATGTAATAGCCAGTTAAAAACAATTGATGTTAGTACCTTTGTGTTTTATCTATTTTGCATTTTAGTCCCTCTGAGTCCAGTTCGCATTCATCCCCACAATGTGTCTTGGGTTATTAGCAATATTTGCATCGAACTTTCTATCTGTTATGGAATGAATGCCAAGTTTTTAGTATTTGCAAAGATACCCCTGTGAGCCTGATTCGCGTGTTGCGCATGACTTGACTGGATTATTTGTACTTTGGCCCTGAGGTTTTATTTTGTGTTAAGTTTTGGCCAAAAATTGAAAATAATTGCAAAAAGGTCCCTATTGCATTATTTTAACTACTTGACTTTTATTTAGCATGATAAATATCAAATCAGTTCCATAAATTACCTAAAGATTATCTATAGCTCCTGCTATTGTGTAGTATTTGTTAAACATTTGAAAACTCTCTAAAAATTACCCAAAAAACTTCAATACCCTTAAAACCTAAAAATATTTTTACTTTGTTTTTGAGTATTTTTGACTATTTTGAAAAATCTAAAAAGAGTGTTGTGTGTGTTCCTTTTATTTTTGTGCTTGTTTTTATTTTATTAAAAAATTAAAAATTTAAAAACCACTAAAAATATCCTATTTTCCGAGATTTGACTACTTAGTTTTTAAATTGTGCTCCTTGTATTCGACCATAGTCGCTATACCAGGTAAATAAAATAACAAACCGCTTACATTTGATTGCTTGATCTCTTTAGTGATCATTTTTCTTGTGACTAGTCTGATCGGTTATTGACAATGACAATTGTTTTATTAATTCCACCTTAGTTGATCAGATTTTGAGTCATCAGTATAAACGTGAAAAACTCCAAAAAAGGGGAGATCTGATTGAAAATAAAATGCCTGCCGGAGTGTATATAGTAAATAAGCAAAGCTTATGTATTTTACCGTCTCATGTCAAGGAAGCTTGCAGCTGGAGATTTGGCTACACTGGTTAAGCTCCAAGGGATACATGGCTACACTGGTCATGATCCATTCTCTTCTTTCCCCCTCTTCTTAAGCTAGTTGTACTTGAACTTAGAAGGGAATACCCTGCTCCTCGAGGAAAGAGTTACTGGATGGGGGGATTAGAGTTATCTTGTTAATGGAGGTTGCTTCTTTGCCATTTCTGAAGTGGGGAGCTATATATTACTTACACTGTACAAGTAAAGGTTCATAGTCATTAGAGTTTGCACATGTAGACTTGTTATGACCTGGTTGTTGAGGAGAGCTGACCATAGAACTGTGGTACTTGTAGGCTATTGAGTCTTAAACCTATTCCTCAATAAGATTTCACAAAATTAATAATCCAAAGGTCTGACTGAGTTCCATACTCCAATTTATTAAAGATAAGTTTAATAATCAACTTTGGTTCTTTTTCTTTTCTTCTTATTTTCACTTATTTTCCAAATCCGTGTTTACTAAGGGACTAGCAAAGGTAAAGTCTAGGGGGATGATGAATCTATGAGTCTCATTCTTTATTCTTTTATTTTATATTTATCTTTTAGCAAAAACACCTATAATTATATGTAAATACGATAAATTATCATTGTATATGTCTTTGTTAATATTGCACAATTAACACATATTTTCCAAAAATAAAAGAATAAAGAGAAAAGAAAAAAAAAGATGTATTTAGAATAAATATAGAGTGACTCAAATCCCGATCGAAGGTCAAACCGTGTCCTGATCGACAAGGAATATAAGTAGGGGGAAATAGGGTACATTGTAGATAATACCTATACAAATAATTATTTTTATTACATTTTGTGAATATCATATTATTTTGAACACTTGTATATAGTGCTAAGAATAAAATAATAATAAAATAAAAATTAGAAAACATCAAAGAAAATGAAAATAAAATCCACAATTCATTGTACAAAAGCCACATATGTGTATATTGTATACATTACCTATTTATTTAATACCTTTATTCAAAACATAAAAATCAAATAAAAGTATTTTATATTCCTTAAATTATTTTGCAAATAAATAAAATATAAAATAAAACATATTTTTTTTATAAAAATAATAAAATAAAATACATGTATTTAATACATAGGTATATTATACATGTATATAATACATTATATCGTATATACCCTTCATATATTTTTCATAAAAAACAGTTATAAACCATAGAAAAATAGTTTACAAAATAATAGACATTTTTCATTTTATTCACATTTTTTTAAAATCATTTACTATTTTATATTTAATTTTCTTTTTTTTGTAAAAACCTGATTTCTGATTAGTCCACATCAGTTGTTGACCATGGTCAACCGTCTCTCCCAGCTGACCGACCTGACAACCTGCTTCGCCGAAGCTTCTTCTCCCCTTTTTCCGATCGGGTCAAACATCCATTTGCATCGATTCGTGTGCCTTAATACGCTCCTATGATCCATGATCCTCGTAGATCCCTAGGCACAGCTAGATCGTGCTAGGGTTTTGTTGAATCTTCTGATCTTTCTGGACCCCAGCCTTCTCCTATAAATTATCTCTTCTGCCTCCCGAGCTCAGCAGCACGTTTTCACCACCTTCTCGCCACCTAGCCACCTCCAGTTGAGTGATAGGAGTCTAGAGCGTCCTTTGGAGCCTTGTTTGGTGGTTTGTTGAGCAATACTCATCACGTGGCTAGAGCACCGCCACGAGAAGACTCCTTTTCCTGTCACAGCATAGTCGAGGACATAACCCTGTCGTTCGCCTCGCCTAAAGTTCATGAATCCTTCAGAAGCTCCAGGTACCCTTTCCTCACTTCCATTTTCCGTTTCACTTGTCATAGTTCACTCGCTCCGATCAGCTGGTCGGAGCCCCTTCACTCACATCCCACTGCACAGATCGATCCACTGACTCATACCCCATCTCATTGCGCAGTCTGACCCCCCTTAGACTCACTCCTCAGAGCGAGATTAAGGTCTGATCTCCCTCTCCCATGTACGTTGGAGATTGAACTCCATTCTGCACTCATTTCCCTCTGTTTTCCAAGTAATAACTAGAACGGAGCAAAGCCCCCGAGTTCTGCTACCCTTTTCGCAGGTGTTGGTTTATGCGAGGAAATCTAGTTGGTCCCCCAGCTGCTCAGGAGAAGCAGCCCTAGGAGGAGCCCCACTGCCCCAACCATTCGACCGTCAGCCTTCTGATCGGAGACATTCACTAGACACGGAGCATCCTTCTGAAGGTGTTGGACCCTTTAGAGCACCAATCCGACCATCCGCTCGACGCCCATCTACAATCGAAGCTCCCTCACTAACAGACTTCACACCGGTCAGATCAGAAGGTGCTCCCTTGATTGAATCAGAGACGCGCGATCATTCCCTTTTCTAGAGCGTCAGATTAGATTTTGACCTGGATCTGAAATGCACACTCACCTACGCTTAGAGTCGTCAGATCCACGTCCTAATGGTTCATCAGAACTGTACACACGCGCTCCACCGCAGACGTCAGACCTTTTCCTGAGATGCATCAGAGCCGTCAGTTTCCTCACGCGCCAGTCTCGTGCACCATGGGTATATTTACTTTTTATCCCTACAAGTCTTTTATTTCACTTTAGTCCAGTAAATAAAATGTGTAGTTAAGAACATTTGCAGACAGTCCCCTGTAGTTTCTTTATTTGTACTAGTCCAATCGAGTTTGAGTCACATACGTCCCCACATGATTATTTGGGTTATTTGCAGTATCCACCTCGAATTTCTCTACTATTATGAAATGAATTCTATGTTTTGATATTTGCACTTATACCCCTGTGAACTATGATCACGCGTCATGCATGTCCTTTCTGGATTAATTGCATAGTTGGCCCCTGGAGTTTTATTGGGTGTTATGCTTTAGCCCACAAACTTAGAATAATTGCAGATAGGTCCCTTTACACTATTTTTAAATTACTTAACTTTTATTTAGCACAATAAATATTAAACCCACTATAAAAATTATATAAACAATTACCTATAGTTCCTGCTAGCATTTATTCTTGGTGATAATTTTTAGGTGTTGATTTGCGTGCATTTTATATTTTTAAAATTCAAAAAACCCTAAAAGGTGTCCTATTTGTCTTATAAAAATTATGAAAAATCGACAAAGCTTGAAAATTCCATAAAAATTAGGGTAGTTGCATTTTAGTGCCTTCTAACTCTAATATTAATTTTGCTTAAAACACATTATAAAACCATAAAAATGGCAAAACACTTTAAACTAAAAAATTATAAAAAAAAATTCAGAAACCCAAAAATTGTGTTTTCAATCTCTATTTGTAGATAATTAACTATATTTTAGTAAAAAATCTCAACCAGGGTTTTGGGTAGTTGAGATATTTTTAAGTTGCAAATTACTCTAGGCTATGCATTATTTGTCATTTTTATCATTTTTTATTTTTAGAAAATTACAAAAACATTCAAAATCATATAAAAATCACCAAAAATAACATAAAACATATGGAAACCAAAAATATTTTTATAGTAATTTTCTGAGTATTTTTGAATTATTAAAAAAAATACAAAAAAGAGTGTGTGTGAGTCCTTTTATTCCTTGTGCTTACTATCTTTATTTTGAAAAATTAAAATTTTGAAAAATAAAAAACCACTAAAAAGCATTTTTGTTGCTGAAATCTCACTACTTAGTCTGATTGTGATCCTTGTATTCGACCCTGGTCGCTATACCAGGTAAATAAAAGTAGGGAAACTGCTTACATTCACTGTTTGATTCTTAGTGGTTTGATTTCCTGGTTGATCGGTTTGATTGATTGAGGACAACTACATTGATTTCTTTATTCCACCTTAGTCGATCGCTATTTCATGTCATCAAAATCCTCAATTTTTGTAACCCTCTTATCTTATCATTTAGAACTTATTTGGTAATTGGGTTGGGTTGGAAGCTTGGAGCCTCATGTGAATAGTACCTGTTTGGATAGTTAGGAGGGTTGGAATGATAAATGCGATGTCATGTTAGATTGATTATATGTTATGTTAACTTTTTTAGTGATATTTTTATGTTAACTTTTTATTTCAGTAGGATTAGAAATTATTATAATATAAAAATTGTACGATTCATACAAATAATTCCAACCCAAGAGTGTTGGGGCAGAGCATGGGATATGCTAGGTTTCCTCAAGGTAACCCAACAACCAAACGAGCCCCCTATGCCCCCTATTTGATAATTGGGTTGGGTTGCGTTCGAGTAGTCTCCTGTGAATAAGAGTTGTTTGGATGATTAAGAGGGTTGAAATGATAAATGTGATGTGATGTGATATTCATTATGTGTTATATTAGCTTTTTATTTATTATAATATTTTTATGTTATTTTTTTACTTGAAAATGTTTAAAAAATATTATAAAAAAAATTTGTACAGTCCATATAACTAATTTCAATTCATAAATGAAGGGATAGAATAGGGGATATGCCAAGTTACTCTGAGTAACCTGACAACCAAATGGGCCCTTAGGGTTTTCACACATTGGCACATACATTGATTGTAAACCATGGAGAAGTTCCTCATGACTGCTTGGGAAGATATGATAGTTGAGCTAATCATCGAGTGGACGCATGGAGGGAGAGTCAACATCAACAAGGCAATGAGTTCTACTTGATTTATATACATTTTTCTTTTTTGAATATGTAACATATTCAGGAATAAATTGAGGTTTAAGGAGATAGCACTGCTCGAGTACATCTGGTGGCTGGATATGTACGTATATGCATGAATATGTTTGTGCATATATATAATAAAAGGGTTTGTTGGGGATGTATTCAAGGGACAACCAATGGGCCGCCCTGCGTTATTTTTCAGCATTTTTTATTTTTTTCAAAATAAAATCATGTATTCATCTATATATCCCTCCAATATGCAAGTCGAATTTCGTCAGAAACAAAGACTCATATGCCTTCCATCTAGAACATGTGGATTGCAGTCATGTTTAGACTGTTGTTCTAGACGGACGACATAGGAGCAAGAACAGATGGAGGGGGGGGGCAGAGAGGGGCAAGTGCCCCCCTCAATTTTTGTAATTTTTTACTATATTTAGTGGTCTCCCTCTCTCCCATGCAATCTCTCTCTCTCTCTATGGCCTAACTTCTCTCTCTCACCATAATCTCTCTCTCTCTCGTACCCTCCCCGCAGCCCCTCTCTCGTACCCCCTCTCTCCAACTCTCTCTCTCTCTCGCACCCTCTCTATCTCCCACTCTCTCTCATACCCTCTCTCTCACCCTCTTTATCCCTCCCTCTCACCATATTATCCCTCTTTCGCAAACCTCTCTCTCTCTCTCTCGCAATCTGTCTCTCCCGCTCTTTGTCTCTCTCAACTGCTCTCTCATACTCTCTCTCCCAACTGCTCTGTTATCTCTCTCTCTCTCACACTCTCTCTCAACCGTTCTCTCTCCAGTCATTTTCTCTTAACATTATATCTCGTGTTCGCTTGCCCCTCATACGCCTGTGTTTGATCAAATTGGATGAAATTCGACAGCTATCAAGATTCAAAGTTGAAGGAGGATGGGTATGTTTTTTTGTTATATAAATTTTCTACTAAAAGTGTCCATTGATTTTCTTATTTTTAATGTCTTTTTTAATTATTACGAAAAGTCTAATGTTTATAGCAACTTTTCATATAACAAACTCGATTGAATAATTTTATCGTATAAGTTAATGCATCTACATTCTTTTTTATAAGATATGAGACACTGTATATGTTCTTATTCAATTTTTATATAGAAATATTAGTAGAATAGAGTGAATAATTGTTTCGTATATTAAATAATCATTCTATAATTTGATCATTATTTGCATGCAAATAATAATCATTCTGTTTTATTGCAAGTAATTTTACATATAAATCGAGTTATTGACAAAATTTACTTTTTACATATAGAATAAAAAATATTTCAAATGAGTAGGAGGCTCAGATTCATCTATTTTCCAAAGTAGTAGTGATAAGGAAGTTGAATCAAGTAACAATCGTGTATGTTTAGAAGTTACTACAGATCTTGTGGCAGATCCTGGATTGAGACAGAAATTATCTTCTTATGATCCTAATTCGAGATCGTATTAGGAGAGCTAATATTCAAAAAGGCTCGTGTCAACCTCAAAGTAATAATTTTCAACAAAGAATGATTGGAAATAAATTAATACGATTTAACAAAGCCTGGTTTATTGAGTACAAAACATGGCTTGAGTACAACATATCAGAAGATGCTGCATATTATATTTATTATTATTTATTCAGATCAGAAAATGATGTTCAATGCAAAAGAGAAACTTTTGTCACAAAAGGCTTTAGAATTGGAAGAAGAAGGAGAAATTTGATGAACATGTTGATGGTCCAAACAATGCTCACAATAAATTGAAAGCAAAATATTGATGTTTCTGAGATGAACATACCTTCGATGGCTCATGGAAGGCCTCGATGCATAACTCATAGTATGACTAATTTGCACCATTATTAAGTTGAAATATTCTATACGGTCATCGACTCACAACTTCAAGAATTGGAATGTAATTTTACCGAAAGGATAACTGATTTGCTTTTGTGTGTAGCATGTCTTAATCCATCACAATCATTTTCCTCCTTCAATAAAGAGAAGTTAGTTCAGATGGCCACCTTTTATAAAGATGATTTTTCATATGTTGACAAGGTGAAATTAGATAATCAACTTGGAACATATTTTTTTGGATTTGACTTCTGATGAAGATTTTTCCCAGCTGAAAGGAATCGTAGATATTGCACAACTATTGGTTGAGAAGAAGAAGGACATGATATATTCTTTTGGTTTATAAGCTTATTAAATTATCACTTGTTCTACCAGTCACAACTACCACATTAGAAAGAGCATTTTCTGCAATGAAACACATCAAAAATCGCCTTCAGAATAAGATGGGGGGATCAATGGCTGAATGATAGCTTGGTTACTTATATTGAAAAAGATATGTTCACAAATGCCAGCAATGAAGAAATTATTCAACGATTTAACAAAAGATGTGATCCTCCAGTCAAGTGGGACTCATGTGTTTGGATAAATTATAGTTGAAGGCCCTCCAAACTTGTGATATTTACTCATCTATTCTCGCACAATGGGGGAGATTTTCAATAAATTCCAGTCGACTTTTTGTTTTGCAAATATAGGAATATATGGATTCTGACATTCCAACAGTTATAATTGGTGAAATCAAATGGAGAGGTTCTTACTATTGACTAGATCTTGAAGGTGTTGTTATTGATGGTCATGAATGCGATATGTGAGATTGGGAGCAACTTCATTCTTCACGAACTAGGTTATGATACCCCATAAGGGTGCATGTAGGATCGACACACCACTGGGGATGTGGATAGCAATATCTAATAAATTATGGCAATTAAGATGTGATCGGTATGGCTTGCACTGTCTTCATATTTTTTATTTAATATGTATATGAATGTTGATAACATCTTGAAAAAATGCTCCTGATCTAGAGATAAAAAGGTCATTCTATTGACCATGTGAATTTTTACAGAAAATTTATTTTTATATTATTTATACTCCTAAACATGATGTGTATCGCCTTAAGTACGAGAGTGTCGAACTCAGGGAGGCAAACTGTTAGAAACTAGGGTAAAATTATTGAAAACTTATGTTTTATTGGTTTCCTACTTTTTTATGTATTTTTAATTAATTTTCTGATTTTTTATTTATTTTTTATGAATTTTATATAATTTTTGTTATTTTAATATATCTTTGTAAGAATATAGGTATGAGTTTTATATTATTTATATTATTTTTTATGAGTTTTAATTATTTATATTATTTTTAATTATTTATATTATTTTTAATTATTTATATTATATTTATGAGTTATAAGTATTTTATGATTTTTATGTAATTTTTGAAAATGTTTATTTGGTTTTTAATGCTGAAAACTAATTTTTATTGAAAATGTATTTTTATTGTTGATTTTAAAATATTAAAATTAAGAAAATATTTTTGTTTTTATTTTTATTTGAAAGTAGGTGAAAATGCCTTTAAAATTATATGTTGTGCATATTTTTGTGATTTTTATTGAATTATTTATGATTTTTAAAGTTTTATGTATTTTGTATTTTATTGGTTTTATTATTCAATTTTTATTTGATTTTAGGTTTATTATGTAAAATATAGGAAAATATACTACAGGTAAATTTTTTAAGATTTTTAAAAGTATTTTTATTTTTTTTAGTTTTTGAAATTTGTTATATTTGTTATTATTTTTAAAGATTTATTAAAAATAGTAAATATTTTTATTTTTCAAAACTGACTTTATATTGTATAAAGTATAATACCAAGTATTTTTGTATATTTTAGTATATTTTTATTGTTGGTATATTTATTTATTATGTATTATAAAAGAAAGGATTTATATACAGTGTAAGGGTTTAGACATAATTTCTGGAAAGTATAGGGTGAGAGAAAATAATAGAAAATTGAGGGACGTAATGCGAAGAAATGCTAGTAGAGCAAGTGATCTGCACGTGACTTGATCTGGAGCGGTACCTGCTGGCAAATAAAACAAATTCCAGGGGCTCGATCGAAAATTGCCCAAAATATATCTCGACCTCACATGCTTCACACGTGAGGCGAGTAAGCGGTGGGGCGGTGTGGTTTTAAATGCCGACGTGTGTCCTTATCGGGTCCGTCCGATTAAAGCCAATCGAACGGCTTCTCTTCGATCTAGAATAGAAGTTGTTCTTCCCCCTTTTAATTGCAGGCGGTGAAACCCTCAATGATCTGATCTCCGTTGGCGGTGAAGCTCAGATGTGTGCATCTTCAGATGATGTCTTGTGATGGTTCCAGAAGGATGTCCGATCAAGTTATTCTTTGTGGCGAAATATCATAGATGTCCAGGTCTTATACACATGCATGATCAAGTCCCAATGCTTCGTAGGTGCTTCATTAAGGTCGTGCTTCAGATATCAGAGACCTGCAAGTTGTTCACCGATTCGAAGTAGATGCCTTGGTCCAGATGCAAATAGAGAAGGTGAATGGGAAGCTATGAAGGGTGTGGAGATGAAAGAATGTGGATGCAGTATCAATCAACGAAAAATAGAGGAGACGTAGCAGAGGAGAATGAGAGATATAGGATGGAGGAAGCGATTAGAGAAGAGATGAAATCTGGGGAATACTAGCCTAGAAGGTGAACGGAGGATGTCTCCTGGGAGTTCGGAGCTCGACGCTCCAGATCCTTTCATTGACTCCTGGCGGAGGTGGAGGCACGAGCGCGCGACGGTAGAGCAAAGCTCCACCAAGGGCAGCAATGATCTCGCTGAATTCCCTCCTCGCTCTGTTCGCTTCAATGGAGGTGAAAATCACTATCACTAAATCGGCTCCGGAGCTCACTAAGGAAGAGGATTGGACAATGGAGGATTGGGAGGTCCGGAGGGGGTTAGGGCTATTTATAGCAGAGTTGCCATGGTGTGCATGCAAGGGGTTCTGATCACAAATGGTGCGTCCAATGATCGTGGTTGTTGGTCGAACGACCGACCGTTGGTGAGTTGACGACGAGTAGAGGAGCGGGAGAGGACAACAACGTGCAGGTGGAGAGGAAGGAATGAGACGATGGGGGACGAAGAAGAGAGGAGAGAGAAGAAAGTAAAATAATTAAATAAATATATAAATATATAATTAAATAAATTAATTAAAAAGACAATTAAATAGATAATTATATAGTTAAATGAGTAATTAAGTAATTAAAAATATAAATAAATGTATACTTAGTTAAATAACTTAATAAATAATAATTAGTCATTAAATATATAAATATATAAATACATAAATAATTAAGTATAGATATATATAATACATAAATAAATAAATTTTCTTTAATTGAATTTATTAATAGAATATTAATAAAGTATATAAATATAAGGGATGATATATTAAATAATATAAACTGAGATACATTGTACATTGTATATCAATATGGTCCCGAAACCCATTTTTTACATATTAACTCTGATTTTAGCAAAATCAGTGTCATTTGGTAGATAATTAGAGGAAACTTTAAAACTGAGTTTGCCTAATTCTAAGTTCATATGGTCGAGTTATGAGGTCCGAAAAATTTAAGTCACGGCTTCGTGGCTTCGGGATTTAGGGGTATTTTGACTTAAGTTATATTTTTGTATTTTCTATTGATTTTTAAAAGCATTTTAAACAAGACATTAAGTTAAACGGAGTTAAGGGTGATTAATTAGAAAATCAGGAAGTTTCTACATATAGTACATATAGACAACGGGGCCCAAACACTAAAATTCATACGTTTTATTATAATATTTTTTTGATATTTTAATAAATAATATTAGTAATAAAATGAAGTTTAAAAGTGAGTTTGTCGATATGGAGTGTTCTATAATAGCTATGAACCTTGGAAGTCAGCTTTTACGGCTTTTTCGATTCATTTTAATTAATTATTTTTGTAATGAAAAATTTTTCTGATATTTTATAAAATAATTTATATTTTTATAAACAACTTTTTTGAAGAAAGTATTTTGGTTTGAAATTTTCTTAGTGATAAATAAAATAGGTGAAATATTTACAAGGTGAAAAATGAATAAAGGTATTTTTTATGTTCTCGGTTTTCTGACATTTTTATACATTAAGATCCTTATCGCCCCCTACTTATTTATTTTATCGACCAAATTAATAATGACCCGGTCTCGAGGTTAGGATCAGTCTGTATATTTTATATACATCATTATTTTATTTTATTTTATTTTCGTTTTTCTCATTATTTTATTTTGGATAGAATTATTGTTAATATATAATATTAATAAATGTAGTTATATTGTTAATCAGTGGGAATTAGTGATTATTTACATGCATATTACCAAATAGTTTAGTCAAAATAAAAGAATAAAGGCGATGAATCATAGATTCATCATTCTCCTATACTTTACCATTGCTAGTCCATCAGCAAATACTCATTCTATAAATAAGTGCAAGTAAAGAAAATAAAAATGAAAAAAAAGAACTTAGAACATGCTTGTTCTTTAATCCGAATCTCGCTTCACCCAAAATTTAGAACTTGGATTAGACCTTTGGACTATTAGTGTGTTGGGACTCTATTAGAATTAGGATTTAAGCCTCGACAACTCTCAAGTTCCACAAATCCTTGTACAGGTTCACCTCAACAACCAACTCAGATCCACCCATTCATCATGCAAACTTTTCGACTTTGAAAGAAATTCATACTGTGTGTGAAGGGTGTTAGCTCTTCCTGCTTAGAGAAGCGAAAAACTGCCCATCCCAGTTATACACTCCCATTGGGCCCTCATCCAGCTACTCAATCCTTAAATAGGGGGGTATTTCCTTCTAAGGTCATGTCATGATGCGTCCACAATCGAGTAGAGAGAGAAAAAGAAGAATGAGAAGAGAACTGGAGTGTGATCAGTGTAACCACATCTCCTTGTGAAGCTTGGCCAGTTTACCCAAGATCTAATGCGGGATAATGTAAAACTTCCCATCCCAGATAATGCGGGATTTTCTGAAGTTTGGACCATTGTGGTCAAATTTATATTTGGTGTATTTGACTTCTTTTTGGTAGAAATGATTGTTGTACTGTATAGATCTTTTGGGCCTCGATGGATATAACATCTTTTCTTTCCGTCCATTTTTTAGTTCTTAAAAAAATTGTGCCAGCAGAACCTTCCCTCATCCGAAGCTTTATTTCAACCCAATCTCTCCCGTCATTAGACATCACAGACACTAGACAAGGATGGAAACACACCACCAAAATCGGTTGCCCTTCTCATCTCCATGCAATTTGAGCTAAGTGTAGATTGCACGAGTTCAGAATTGATTCAAATGGAGTAGAGTTAAATGGATGACACCAAGTGTCATACTCAGGCAAATTAAAGTTGAACTCCAAACATGGTCTCTTGGAACCCAAAGAATTAAGTCTAAAGGACTTGAAGAGTCTTAATTCCAGTTCCTAATAAAGTCCCTTTAAAATTAAGTGGAATAAGGCCTAAACCAAGCTCCATCTCTCAGACTTAGATCCATTCGGTTCAAGAAGAAAACTTGTTCTGAAAATACGAATGAATGCAACAATTTTTTATGTTTTTTGATTTAAAATTTTTAAATGATTTTTAAAGAATTTTTCAAATTTTTATTGAGTTTTAAAACTTTTAATTTTTTTAGAGATTTTTGAAAAAGTTAATGGATGAATTCAATTTACATGAATTTTAAAAGAATTTTGTATATTTTACAAAAAGATTTTATACACATTATATATATAAAAGATTATACGGATTTTATACAAGTTTTACAAGAATTAAATAATTAAAGATTTTAACCAAGTATTTTACAATATTTTTTTATACAATTTTAAGACTTTTTTGTAAGTCATATTTACAATTTTCTTTCGGCTTTTAAAAATAAAAAATATATGCACACATACTTTTAGAGAGCTATATTATTAAAAATATAATAAAGTACAAGTTATGGCTTCTAAAGTATGTATAGAATATATATGACACCCCCTATACTTAGCATGAACTATGTCCTCATAGTGACCAAAGAAGCGGCAATGGAAGACATAACTCGGGCCAAGTATAGATTGGTGAAAAGAATCTCTACTACAATGACTAAAAAAGAATAACAAATAAAAGAATAGAAGTCAATCATCCCCTCTATTCTTAGGATCAAATAATCCTAAGGATAATAGACTCAAAACCGAAGATGATCGAGGTCAAGAGAATGAATACAATAAATGACTCAGCTTGTCCCCCCTAGACTTAGGGTAAAATATCTCTAAATATAGAAAAGAATATCAATAGATTGAGGGACAAGCGAGAGAACATATGATATAAAAATCGAAAAAAATCAAAAGCGACACGAGCTATATTACCTCCTATACTTAGGGTAAAGCTCACCCTAAGTATAAGCAACAATAGGGGTAATAGAACAGAACGATGTGATCAACATAGTGTTTACACCCCTCCCCCCATACTTATGATAAAACACATCCTAAGTATAGCAAAAACCCTAAGGAAAATCTAGGGGTGTAAGACAAACAGAAGAAAGAAAGAATAAAATCAAAAAATATATACAAGGTGATCTTGAAAATCAGGTATGTGATGCCGAGTATAAAGAGTGAAGAACACATCTCATACAAAATGAATAGAGGCACCTCAACGGTCGGCGACTCATGATCTAGGAAGAGTTTCATATGCTGACCATTGACTTGAAGGTGGAATCAGAAGACAACTCTGATATATCGATGCTACCATTGTTGTACATCTTTCTAACAAGATACCTGCCTTTCCATTTGCTCTGTAGTTTTCCTGAAAATAACTTCAGTCTTGCATCGAATAGCCAAACTTTCTGATCGTGCTCAAACTACTTGTGGTTGATATGAGCATCATGCCACTCTTTCATCCATTTCTTGTAATGTAGGCTACTCTTGAAGGCTTCGTCTTGTAATTCCTCCAGGGCTGCCAATTCGGTTTGCCTCTGATCTCCCACATTGTCTGGTCCAAAAACACCTCTTTCACTACCCACCATGAACTATGTTTAATTTCAACATGTAAGTGGCACGACATGCCATAAACAAGTCGAAAGGGAGATGTACCCAATGGAGTCTTGAAGGATGTTCTATAGGTCCAAAGAACTGAGTCCAAAAGTTGAGACCAATCCTTTCAGTCTGGGCGAACAACCTTTTGCAAGATCATCTTTACCTCCCTATTCGAAACTTCGGTTAGACCATTCGTCTGAGGATGATACAGAGTTGAAACTCGATGGTCTATGCCAAACTCGTTAGCGAGTGCTCTTACCTTATCGTTGATGAAGCGACTACTCCCGTCTGATATCAAAACTCGAGGGACCCCCAACTGCGAAATGATATGCTTTCTAAGGAACTTGCAAACCATGTTTGCATCAGCGGCCCGGGCATGAATATCCTCTACCCAACGACTCACGTAATCTATGGCCAGGAGAATATACTCAAACCCCTGACTTTTAGGGAACGGGACCATAAAGTCGATACACCATGCATCAAAGACTTCACGGAAATGAGTGGGCTGCATCGACATCATGTCTTTATGTCCACAAGTGCCCATTCTCTGACAGTCGGTACATCTTTTCACGAATGCATGGGCATTTACAATGAGAGTTGGCTACCAAAAGCCAGATTGAAGTACCTTCTGTGCTGTCCTCTTCCCTGAATGGTGTCCTCTTGCTTCTAATCTATAGTAATACATGAGGACACTATGGTATTCCTCCGGAGGAATACACCGATGCTAGATGGAATCTGCTCCTTCATGATAAAGGATCGGATCCTCTTAATGACAGGATTTGGCTTTCGCAAGGAAAGTCTCAAGTCTCTTCCCGGACCAATCTTCTGGAACTTTCTTAGCAACAATAAAATTCACAATGTCAGCATATCAGGGGAGCAAGGAGACATCAAGAATCACCTTATCGGGGAAGGTCTCAGTGATTGGTGTATCAAACTCAGAAGTCTGAGGTTATTCTAGTTGGGAGAGGTGATCCGTCACCACATTCTTGACTCCAGGTTTATCCTTGATCTCAATATCGAACTCGTGAAGTAGAAGGATCCATCTGGTCAGATGCAGCTTGGAATCCTTCTTGTCCATCAAATACCTGATGGTGGTATGGTCAGTGAAAATGGTTACTTTTGATCCTAAGATGTGGGACCTAAATTTATCTAGGGCAAATACTACATCTAGCATTTCTTTCTCTATAACGGTGATTCCGTTGGGTGGAATCCAAAGTCTTGCTAGCGTAGTGTATGGTGTATGGTAGGCCATCCCCCCTCTATCCCAAAACAGCCCCTACAACAAAGTCAGAGGCATCCATCATGATCTCGAATGGAAGAGACCAATCAGGTGGCTGAAGTACATGATCCTCTACAACCATTTTTTTGACATTGTCAAAAGTCGAAAGACACTTATCATCGACAATAAACTCGGTGTGTTTCTCCAAAAGATAAGATAACGGTCAGGCAATTTTGTTGAAGTCTCAAGTGAAATGTCGGTAGAAACCGACATGTCCAAGGAAAGACCGTAACTACTTCAAATTGGATGGCAGATTGAGCTTCTTTATGTTATCCACCTTCCCTGTTGGAGATGATACGGCCAAGGATCTGAGTCATCATGAAAGGACTCTTCTCCCAAGAAAGAATGAGGTTAACCTCAGTACACCTTTGAAGCATGGGGTCTAGACTAGAAAGACAGGAGTTGAAGTCATCATCGTAGATCGAAAAATCATCCATGAAGACCTCCAATAAGTCTCCCATAATGTCTGTGAAAATCGAAAGCATGTACATATGGAATGTAGCCGGAGCATTACATAATCCAAAGGACATCCGTTTGAAATCATACGTTCTGAACGAACAGGTGAAAGTCTTTTTTTCTTAATCTTCAGGTGTGATGGCCACCTGGTTATACCCCGAGTACCCATCAAGAAAGCAATAATGGCTCTTCCTAGCTAATTTCTCGATAATCTGATCAATGAATGGTAGCGGGAAGTGATCCTTCTTGTTCGCATGATTCAAACGTCTGTAGTCCGCACATACTCATCAAGAAGTCAGTACTCGGGTAGCGATCTCCTCTCTGTCATCATTTATCACTGTAGTGATATCCGTCTTCTTGGGGACCGCATGTAATGGACTAACCTATTTAGAGTCAGAGATGGGATAGATAAAGTCGGCACTCTTCATAACCACCTCTCGAAGATTCGGGTTCAGCCTGCACTGAAACTCATGAGATGGTTTGGCGTCATCCTTGAGAAAGATGTAGTGGGAGCACAAAGTTAGACTAATCCCATGGAGATCAGCTACTGACCACCCGATTGCCATACGATTCTTTTCAATAATCTTCATCAGATTTGATTCTTGATCTTTTGTCAGATCATACGCGATGACGACTGGAAATATTTTAGAATCTTCAGCAAGGAATCAGTATTTCGTGATCTTAGGCAACAATTTTAGTTCTGGGGGAGAAGGAACCGGGAGAGCTGGTCTGACTAGGGCCTGGGTATAGGCTACTAGGTCGGTATGCTTAAGCTCATCCCGCTCTAACTCTAAATAATCTGGAGACTGCTCATCTGATCGTTGGATATTCTGAACTCGCTCGGTCTCCAGGCTGGCTATAAGCTCTTCGGATGAAGTCTGAAGTGAAAGGAACTTGGCGAAACACAGCCAATCCGCATCTTCTGAATCTGACTTATCTATGAGTGACTGACAGATTTGATTGTTCACTTCGGACTCGGATGGATCAAAATTATCACAATGATTTGAAAAAGTACCAGAGTCGTCTCCATCACCCTTGTCACTAATCGACTCTAATATTACGCTCTCCAATATCTCATCATCTAGTATCTGAGTGTTAAACTCTCCTGAAAGTGGGAAGAAAGATTGTGTGCTCGGTTCAGCCCAAACCGCTTCATCGTCAGTCTGTACAAAATCACAGTCTTGATGACTATCGGGTTCATCATCAGATGCTCACTTTGACTCTTCTGAGCTAGTTTTGATGTCATGGATCATCTCTATATGTATACTCTCGCCCTGGATGCGAAAGTACACCTTCGTAGTACCATAGTCGGAAACGGACTTAGCTGTCGCCAAAAAAGGATGCCCTAATATAATCGGGGTATCGGTCATACATTTAGGGATCGCCATGTCCATCATGATGAAGTCCACGGGGAATTTCAAACCGTGAATGATGACGATAACATCCTCAATTAATCCCTTAGGCCTCTTGACCAATCTATCAGCAAACTGCAAGACCGTTCTGCTTGGTCGAAGAGGTTCGAACTCGAACTTGTTGAGTAAGGAAGAAGGAAGGAGATTAATTGATGATCTGCTATCTAAAAGAGTACGATCAAAAGTCTGACTGAGAATCTCACATCTGACATGTGGCGCTCCCGTGTCTGATCTCTTAGTTGAGAGATGGTTATGGATAGCGTTGCATGTATCCTTGGTCAATGATGAATACCCATTCATCACTCTTTATTCTTTTATTTTAGCTACGAAACCTATGCAAAACACATTTAGATAGGTGTAAATAGTAATAGTTATCATTCAGCATGCATTGTGTAATTATGAATAATTAGCATGTTTTTGTGCATAAATAAAAGAATAAAGAAATAAAAGAAAAAGAGGGAGATATTTAGAATAAATATTGAGCGACCTAATCCCAAGGGAGGGCTCAGCATGGGCCTCACCGCATAAAAACCCAAGTAGAGAGAGATAAGGAAGCTCATGTGTGTACATATATACCTGTAAATAAAATAAAAGTGTTTTCCTCTTATTCAAATAAAAATGGGTTTGTATTTATATGTATATATTTGTAAATATAAAATTAAAACAAAAATGAGAAAATGAAAAAGAAATTAAAAATCCCTTCACCCTTGTAGATACACCATGTACATAAAACCATATTTATATTTATTTATCCCTATAAATAAATAAAAATTCCATAAAATATGTACATATTTCACATTCCATAATGTAAATAAATAAAATAAAAATTACAAAAATAAAAAGAAATAAAAATAAAACCAAACCCAACCTTGTATATATACCATGTATATATGTATATGTAAGTATTTATTTCACCCTTGTAATTAAATAATAAAAATAAAATAAAAATACCAAATTATTCCAAATTTTATTCTATAAATAAAAAAAATATAAAACTAGAATAAAATGTACAAAAATAAAGAATCAAAAATCAAAAATCAAAAATACAATATTGTATATACATATATATTAATACTATATTGTATATACATCATTTTTATTTCAAAAAAATAAATAAAAATCACAAAAAATTAGTTTAAAAATAAAGAAACATTTTTCATGTTTTAACTTTTTCAAAATTCGGTCATTTACTATTTGTTATTTAATTTCCAAATCTTTAATATGTGGCTGCACCTGATTGGCCCACGGGGGATGTTGACCCCCGGTCAACTCCCCCCTTGGACCACCAACCCGCGGATCCTGCGCTTTGACCCGATTTCTCCCTATTTTCATTGCTTGATCCGACAACTAAAACCTTAGACCCTGGGTCCTAATCCTTCCCTGCAGATCTGAGATCCACGCCCGGAGGTTTGCATCGGGGTCTGTGCTGCGAATTCCTCGCCCGACCCTCATCTAGCTGGACCCCTAGTCTTATTTAACCCCAGCTCCGCCGCACCATTCCACTCATCTTTGGCGTCGCCCCTTCCACCCAGGACCTCCACCCAACTCCTCTGAGTGACAGCTGATAACACGTGTCCGAAGGCTCAGGTATAAGGTAATAAAGATAGGTCGTCGCAACCTAAGCGATCAGACGATGTGTATCAAGAAAAATGAACCACTAATGAAAATAAAATCAATCAAACACGAATAGCGGTCCTGCTATGTGATTAACCTGGTATAGCACCCAGGGTCGAACTCAAGGAGCATGGGTTGGCCGAGAGGCCTACGAAGTAGTAAAAATAAAGAAAATAAAAGAACAAAATATTTTTAGTGGTTTTTAATTCATTTTATATTTTTTTGGATTTTTAATGTATAAATAAAATAAGAAAAACAAAGAAGGCACACACTTCAACAAATTATTAAATGCACTAAAATTCAACCAAAAATTCAAACAAAAATATTTTTATGTATTTTATATTTTTTAGTGTTTTTGGTGAATTTTTGATAATTTTTTGATGTTTATTTACTTTTCTAAAAATCAAATAGTGAAATAAACAATGGGTACTGTCCAGCCGAGCCAAAAAGCCCTAGATAAAATATCTAAGAGCTCCAAAAAGGCCTGGAGGTAATTTTCCTGTAAAGAAGATGTAACAAGGAAAATTTAGGTACCAATTTTATTGTTTTTGGATTTTTAGTTTATTTACTAGAATTTTTATGGGTTTTTGAGTGTTTTTAAGTTTTTAGTGTTTTCCAGTAGTGAAGAATAGCCAAAATTGGCTAGAAAATCAAACTAAGCAAACTCAACAGTAGATAATTTTTATAGAATTTTTAAGTGAGTTTTTATATTTTTTTGTGATTTTTCAAACTAGACAGTGACAAAAATGAAGGTTTTTGATTTTTTAAAAATATCAAACTAAATCAAAAATGTCCTCAAAAATCCACAAAAGTCCTACACCATGGCAGGAGCCATGTGTCAAATTTTTGTTGGATTTGGAGGTGTTTTGATATTTTATTCAAAAATAAAGGAAGGGTACTGTGCACAAGGACCAAAGTGCAAATACCCAAAGTTCTGGGGGGTCTGGTGCAAAATACCCAGCAAAGCACACGCCACGCACGTTCCTGGGGCACTCATGGACCTAAATGTAAGAAAAATTAGTCCCGAGGACTTATTGGTAACAGGTACCAAAAGTCCAGGGGGCTTATCTGCAAATTACCCAAAATATAGCGCACATGCTCAAATAAACCACGCACAGGGGTATAAATGCAAATATCTAAAAACTTTCATTCATTTAATAACATCCAGAACTACAAGGGTATCTACTGCAAATAACCCAAAATAACACGTGACGAAGCACGTGGCATACAACTGGCAGGGGTATAAATGCGAATAAACTAAAGCTCAGGGTCCACTATGCAAATAAACCTAAAACTTAACAACTGACTTTAATATTTATAGGACTAGAACGAAATAAAATAAAGACAGGGGCCTAAGGGTAAATTACCCTTTATTAAGCGGGGGTGCTGGATGCGCGCCACGTGGAGATCTGACGGCTGCTGATGGTGGGCGCTCCGGATCGTCTCTCCTCAGATCGAGCGGTGCTGGTGGCTCCAAGGATGGACGGCCAGAATCAATACTGGAGCGAGGGGGGTCGATCAACGGCGATGGAGGGTCCACGAAGAACAAGTCCCCGGCGAGACTCGCCGGGCTCGTGCGTGCGCTAGGCTCCTCCTGGAAGCCTTCTGAAGGTCGGAGAAGAATCGCGGAAGGCTCCCGCGTCTGCCGGTGGGCTCCGATGATCGAGCCGAGCTCTGATGAGCTCGGACGAGGTCGACGGAGCTGGACCTCCTGGCCTGAATGACCAAGCCCTCAGATGGGCTCGGTATCACCTGCAAAACAGCTCAGGAGTCTCGCGGGTCGAGGGCAAACTGCCTCGACCCGGTTAGGCGAAGTGGGGGTGGCTGGTGCATCGGGACGGCGAGCTCCAGCGAAGGTGGTGGACGGAGGAGCTCGGTTCCCAGCTCCTGTGCGAGCTGGGTTGAGTGAATGGGTGGAGAAGGTGCGTCGGACGAAGGCGAACGTGATGGTCGATTCCGATGATCGAGATGGGTGGCGGGATGGTCGGAATCAAAGAAATACGACGGCGGCGCGAATTGGGCGAAAATAGAAATTAAAGGAAACGGCGGAGCTGCAGGGGTACCTGGGTGAACGGAGAGACTGGGAAGGAGCTGGGGATGCTCCTGGTCATCGCCTCGAGGATCGTCGTGGTCCGAGGCTCGAAGCTCATGCTGGTGGCGGAGCTGCGGCGGCTACGTCGCCGGATCGATGGAATACTCCTCCTCTCCTCGCTGCAACAGGCTCAGGCGCGAGCTGTCACCTCACACACTCTCTGGAGCTCACAGGAGAAGAAGGCGAATGGCCAAAGATAGAGAAAATGGGTGGCGGAGCTGCGTATTTAAGTGGGTGCAGGTCCGGCTAGGGCTGGTCGGGTAGGGCTGTGAGAAGCGCGGATCCCGATGTGGATACCCCGGCGAGGGTCTCGGATGCAAGAAGAAGAGATAGGACCCGAGGTTCGCGGAGATGGAGAGCGGATCGAGCGCGGAAAAAGAGGAGAAGTCGGGTCGGGCGCGAGATCCGTTGGAGAAGGAGGTCCGCGGAGGGAGTTGACCGGAGGTCAACATCTCCGTGGGCCAATGAGAAGCTGCCACGTGGAAAAGATTTGAAAAATCAATTATAAATAGTAAATGACAGAATTATTAAAAAGTCAAAACATGAAATATTTTTGTTTTAATATTTTCTATTTTTTTGTGATTTTTAATTAATTTTTCAAAATAAAAATAAAGTACTTACACTATATAGCTATATATAGGTATTTGTACACTATAGGGTTTTTTATTTTTGATTTTTAAATTCTTATTTTTGTATAATTTTATCCCTATTGTTATTTTATTTATTTATAGAATAAAATAAGGAATAAAAAGGGTATTTTTATTTTATTTTTATTATTTATAAGTGAAATAAATATATATGTACATCTATATACATGGTATATGTACAATGTATTTTTGTATTTTTAATTTTGCTATTTTTATTTTATTTTGATTTTAATTGTTTTTATTTTATTTATTTACAATATATAACATAGACTATTTACAAAAATTATAAAAATTAAATATATATATATATATTTATTTACAAGGTTAAATAAATACATATAAGTGGTTTATGTACATGGTGAAGGTGATGTTTTTGTTTTCTTTTTAATTTTTATATTTTTATCTTTTGTTTTAATCTTTATAAGTATTTAAAAGCATATTTTTGGTGAGGAAAATATTTATAATTTATTTACATAAATATTTACACAAGAGCCCCTATCTCCCTCTACTTTGGCTTTTATGCGGTCAGGCCCATGCTGAGCCCTCCCTTGGGTTAGGTTGCTCAATATTTATTCTAAATATTTCCCTCTTTTTCTTTTTAATCTTTATTCTTTTATTTTTGCACAAAAACATGCTAATTATAGGTTTTTACACAATGCATGCTTTTGGTAATTATTCCTATTTACACATATCTACATGTATTTGCAAAGGTTTTTGTAGCTAAAATATAAGAATAAAGAGTGATGAATAGGTATTCATCACCCCCCTATACTTAACTTTGCTAGTCCCTTAGCAAACACTTATTTGAAAAAAAAAGAAAGAAAGAAAACGAGGATGTACATGGATCAAGGTTGATTATTAAACTTGCCTTCATTAAATTGGGGTATGGAGCTCGATCAGATCTTTGGATTATTAATGTGTCGGAACCTTATTTAGACTTAAGCTTAAAACTCAACAGCCTCTAAGCTCCACTAATCTATAACCAAGACTCCTCAATGCTCCAGATCAGAACAAGTCATCAATCACAAACCCTGAAGACCATGAATCTTTTCTTGTCCTGTGAATGTGAAGTCTAAGCTCTCCACCTCAGAAATGGCAACTTGACAATCCTCCCCAACAAGGTAACTCTATGACCTCAATCTGGCCACTCTTTCCTCGAGGAGCGGGGTATTCCCTTCTAAGTTCAAGTACAACCAGCTCAAGAAGAGGAGGAAGAAGAGAATGGGTCAAGGCCAGTGTAGCCAAGTACCCTGGGGAGCTTGACCAGTGTAGCCAAGTCTCCCTGCTGCAAGCTACAACAGGTGGATCATGAAACCAAGCTTTGCTTATTGCACTCTATATACATACTCCGGTGGGATTATCATTTTCTATCAGACCCACCACTTTTTTGGAGTTATTTTCTTTTTGCACATTTTTTTTCAAGTGCATCTGTACAACATATACATGTGCAGCATATATACAAGGAGTTTTTCCTCTTGAGCCAGTAGACTATCCCTCTTTTGAAGCTTTATTGCAACCCACAACTCCCGTCGTTAGACCTCATGGCAACCAGACCAAGTTGAGACGCACTTCCTTCACTAAAAGAAGAAGAGAGGTTCCGCCTAGAAGTACTACCCTCATATGCTACCCCAAGTCAAGGAAGACTGCCTCCTCACCACCTCATCCGTAGAGAGCTCGGTGCATAGTGCTGGTGTCCAAGTAAAGCCATTGTCTATATGAGTCATGTGTTGTTGTTAAGTGCTCTACTTAGGCTCATTGAGATGACATGTGATCATAGCCTAGTGGACTCAAAGAATTAAGTCACCATGGACCTGAAAAGCCTTAAACCTAAGCCCTATAAGGTTCCTCTTAGAAATTAGGTGGATTAAGATCTTAATCAAGCTCCATTTCTCAATTTGATTCCAGGCTAGTTTAAATGTCAACTATCATCCAGAAAAACTATATACATATGTACAAAAGATGCTTATTTACACAAATTTTATAATCATGCAAAATTTTTGAAAAATGTTTTGAAATCATGAATGGATGATGCATGAAGCGCAAGTTTTGCAAAAAGATATTTACACACATTTACACAAGATTTTTGCAAACTTTTGATTTTCAAAACATTTTGGAAAAATTTTGTACTATATACATAATTTTGATACAAAAATATTTACCCATACTTTACACAAAAGATTTTTGAAATCATTTTTACAAAAATAATTTGTACACTAGCTATTTATGTCCAAATAAAAGAAGTTTATGTTCATGAAAATTTTTTTAATTTTTGTGGTTTTTAGCCATTTTATTTATTAACACACTCACACAAAGTACGAGTTATGGCTAACGTATATATGAATTATATACACACCCCCCTATACTTAGCTCGAACGATGTCCTCAGAGTCAAGAGCGATGAAGAAGACATAACTCGTGCTAGGTATAGGAAAGTGAAAAGAAAGGCTATATACAAGGAAGAATGAATGAAATAGAAAAGTCAAGAGGGTCTCGGGTCTTCCCCGATACTTAGGATCAAATAATCCTAAGTATAGCAGGCTGTATACTAAAAGAAAACCGAGTGGAGAATGTACAGGGTCTACCCCCCCTATACTTAGGGTGAAATATCCCTAAGTATAGGCAGCAAAAACAGGGGTAGACAGAAACAAAAGAAACACCCAAAAGGTCTCACATCCCCCCTATACTTAGGGTAAGGTGCACCCTAAGTATAGCATAATCACAAGATGAAGAAAGGGATGTAGGACTAAAGAATGTAGTGATATGGACATCTGGATCTATACAAGGCGGAAGATCAGTGAAACTCAGGCGTGAGATGCATTAGATGTGAGTCAAAGACCACATCTCACGCAAAATGGATAGGGGCAAGATCAGCGACCCGCGGCTCATGATCTAGAAATGGCTTGAGCCGCTAGCCGTTCACTCGAAAGGTACTCTCAGAAGACAACTCAGATATGTCAATGCTACCGTTGTCGTGTACCTTTCTGACCAAGTAAGGTCCCTTTCATTTGCTCTGTAGCTTCCCTGGAAACAATCGTAGCCTCGCATCAAACAGCCATACTCTATGTCCAATCTCAAAATGCTTGTGGCTGATGTGAGAATCATACCACTCCTTCACTTTCTCCTTATAATGTAGGCTGTTTGAGAAAGCTGAATCTCTAAGCTCCTCCAGGGCAGCTAACTCTGCCCTTCTCTGGTCTCCCATACCATCTGGATCCATAAGAATATTCGTGACTGCCCAAAGTGACTTGTGCCTCAGCTCAACAGGTAAATGGCACGACTTGCCATATACGAGGCGAAAGGGAGATGTGCCCAATGGTGTCTTGAAAGACGTCCTATATGCCCACAAGACCGAGTCCAAAAGCTGTGACCAATCCTTTCGGTCAGGGCGGACGACTTTCTGCAGTATAGACTTAATCTCCCTATTCGACACCTCGGCTAGACCATTCGTCTGTGGATGGTAAGGTGTGGCGACACGATGGTCTATACTGAACTCGCTAGTAAGGGCCTTTACTTGGTCGTTGATGAAGTGAGATCCCCCATCAGAAATCAGAACTCGTGGAACCCCGAACCGCGTGATGATATGCTTCCTCAAAAATCTGCAAACTGTCCTCGCATCAGCGGCTCGGGCGGGGATAGCCTCCACCCAACGACTAACATAATCAACGGCTAACAGAATGTACTCAAATCCCTGACTCTTAGGGAATGGACCCATGAAATCGATGCCCCATGCGTCAAAAACCTCACAGAAGTGAATGGACTGCATCGGCATCATATCATGCTGTCCACAAGTGCCCATCCTCTGACAGTCAGTACACCTCTTCACGAACTCATCTGAGTCCTTGAAGAGGGTAGGCCACCACAAGCCGGATTGGAGCACTTTCTGTGCCATTCTCCTCCCAGAATGATGTCCTCCTGCCTCAAGCTTGTGGCAGTAAGTGAGGACGCTATGGTGTTCCTCCTGAGGAATACACCGACGCCAGACGCTATCCCCTCCTTCGTGGTAAAGGATGGGATCCTCCCAATGGTAGGACTTGGCCTTCGCAAGGAAGGTCTCAAGTCTCTGCCTGGGCCAATCTTGTGGGACTTTCCCAGCAACGAGAAAGTTCACAATATCGGCGTACCATGGGAGTGAGGCGATAGCAAGGATCGCCTCATCTGGGAAGGTATCTCGAATAGGATCAATCTGCTCAGACTCCTCAGGCTGCTCTAAACGGGAGAGATGATCCGCCACCACATTCTTGACTCCAGGCTTATCCTTGATCTCAATGTCGAACTCCTGGAGTAGAAGGATCCATCTAGTCAGACTGGCCTTAGCATCCTTCTTTGCCATGAGGTACCTGATGGCGGTGTGATCGGTATACAAAGTCACTCTAGATCCGATGATATACGATCTGAACTTATCCAGGGCAAACACTACTGCTAGCATCTCCTTCTCTGTGATCGTGTAATTCCGCTGGGCGGAATCCAATGTGCGGCTAGCGTAGTGAATGGCAAATGGAACTCCATCCCTCCTCTGTCCCAGCACTGCCCCTACGGCAAAATCGGAGGCATCCGTCATGATCTCGAATGGGAGAGACCAATCAGGCGGCTGGAGGACAGGAGCCTCAATGACACACTGCTGGAGAGTTGCAAAGGACAAAAGACACTTGTCATCGACAAGGAACTCGGTGTCTTTCGTCAAGAGGTCAGTCAACGGCCGGGCAATCCTGCTAAAATCCTGAATAAATCTCCTGTAAAATCCAACGTGCCCCAGAAATGACCGTAGCTGCCTCAAATTGGACGGTGGTGCGAGTCTTCTAATGACATCAACCTTGGCCAGATCAACCTCCATGCCCCTGTTGGAGATGATGTGGCCAAGCACCGTCCCTTAAGTCACCATGAAGTGACTCTTCTCCCAAGATAAAACCAAATGATACTCGATACATCGCTGGAGTACTCGGTCTAGGCAGTCAAGACAGGAGTCGAACCCGTCGCCGTAGACCGAGAAATCGTCCATGAAGACCTCCAAACACTCCCCTACCATGTCCGAAAATATCGACAGCATGCACCTCTGAAAAGTCGCAGGGGCGTTGCATAGCCCAAATGGCATGCGTCGAAAGGCATATGTACCAAAGGGACAGGTAAAGGTGGTCTTCTCCTGATCCTCAGGAGCGATGGCCACCTGGTTGTAGCCCGAGTACCCATA